>CM024956.1:13703642-13966899 GCA_014282245.1 Rhododendron simsii | reverse complement strand
ATATGCGGACCACATAAGGCCCATTACTATATCCCATCGTACCACGGGGCCACATCGACTCAACAAAGCCTTGTTACTCAACTGTTTCGGGTCGGGTTTCACGAATCATGTTCTGCCAATTCTCTCTTTCTTAAATTGTTAGAATATTGATCTTTTACAAAAAAAAATTGAGAGAATATTGAGTGCAATTTTGTTCACTCTCTTTTAAGGAGAGTGAGCTAATCTCTATCTCTGTGAAAAAAAAAAAAGAACTAATCTCTATCTCTCATTGGTTGAAACTAGAGGTGGCAATTTGGGTCTAGTATTCACTCAAACCCATCCATTTATAATTAGCTCAAACCCGTCCATATTTTATAATAGATTTATATGGGTTCAACCCATATAAACCGACATTTACATGGGTTTAAGTGGGTTAAAAATGAGTTATATATGGGTTAGAATTAAAAACCCACACATGCAAAAGAGTGAACTAGGGAAAATGACGGTCCAAGAAGTGTTTTGATAATTAATACCTGCCAAAAACAAACTAAGAACATTTTTTAATGCTGAAAATGTCTTTAACGAATATTAATTATCAAAACACATCATTGGCCATCATTTTCCCAGTGAACTATGGGTAATCTCTCTCTGTCGCTCCTGTAAGCCTCCCTTAAGTAACAAACTACGATTTTTTCAGATAGGAAAAAAGATCCATTGAAATGATAACCTAAAAATTCTTTTTCCATTTCAAAAATTCTTAAAAAAATGAAACATTTCCCAATAAATTCAATTTTTTTGTTAAAAAAATAAAGATTCCTTGAAAAGAAACTCCTAAAATTTTTCTTTTCCCAAATTTTTAAAAAACTTTCCAAAAAAAAAAAAAAGGCATTTTTTTACTTTTTTTTTTTTAAAATTTTTTCCCTTGGTAAAATCATAATTTTAAATTTTGATTTGTCTTGCAAGAACAAAAAATCCAAAAAGTAAAGAAAAACTAAAAAATGGAAAAAAAAAATTTTAAAAGGCAAAAAAAAAAAAAAAAAAGTTCGAAAATTTTTTTGATTTTTTTTTGGTAAAAAGTTTTGTTTTTTGTTTTTTCAAAAAAAATTGGTTTACCATAATTTTTTACTTTTTCAATTTCTGCGAATCAACCAATAACCACAAAAAAAATGGAAAAAAAAAAAAATTTAATAAACAAAAAAAAAAAAAAAAAATTTCTTTTCATTCCCTTAAGACATAATAAAGTAAAAGGTTTTGCAAAACAAAATTGGGAAAAAGTTAATTAAAAAAAAAAGGGGGAAAATAAAAATTTACTTTTTCTTCCCTTTCGATCAACCCATTTAACCCACCAAATTAATTAAACCAGTAAAGTTAAAATTAGGTTACCCTTCAAAATTTTTGGTAAGAAATACTTTTTGGGATCTTCATTTCAAACAATAGGAAAGGTTGTTCACCCCAATGGGGGGAAAAAATTGGAAAATTAAGGAAAAACGGAAAAGAAATGAAAAAGGGTAAATTCAGCATTTTTATATGGCTTGAACATTTTCCCCTCAACAATTTTTCCAACCCCCTAATAATAGAAACCCATTCCTTTGTACATTAGGTTTTGGAAAATATGTAAGTCCACCCTCCCAATTAAAATTTGGAGAATGCCTCCTTTGTTGTTCTTTCCAATTAAACCAAATAAAAAAAAGTTACCCCTTAAATTGAACCAAAACCCCCTCAACCTCGAAATAATTAAGGGAAACAAAAGTAACCACGCCCATATTTTTGGTAAAATTACAATCAACTCTTCATCTAGAACAAATTCCCCTTTATAAAATTTTTTGCCTTTTCCCCCAAAAAAAAGGAAAAACCCTTTTCGGTTTTGTTTTTTTAGGAATGAATGGAACATGGAAGCAATCCCCCCAATTTTAAAAATTAATTGGGACCCAAAACCCCTCCTTTGTCCCAAGGACCCAAACCTTCTTCCCGTTGCAGTTAGATCCTGGCCATCACAAGGGCTAACCTCTTCACCACTTCGGAAAATGAGATAGTTGGGGGAAACAATTCTCTATAGGTTATTAGGAAATAAAAGTACAGGGAATCTGGTGGTTGGACTTTGCAAACACTATTTTTTGAAATGGTCATTTTGGTGGTTGTGTTGTAGGAGGAAAAGAGAAGATTCGATGGTTGTTTTTTTATTTTTTATTTTTATTTTTTGACAATGGTGTATTGATGATTGTCTGATTGAGGGCAATATGGGAATTGAACATTTTTCATTAACGGTGTCTAATGCATTTAGGATTTACATAATTAGAGGGGGTTAAGTGTTGAGTTTTATAGTTCGAGGGTATAAACTGCTAATGGGTGTTAGTTAAGAGGGTAAATGTAATTTACCCTAATTATTTTGTCTTACTTTCTTCTCTTTTTCTTTACCTTCTGAAAAAAACAAAAAATCAAAGCATTATAATTATCTTTTTTCTTTTGAAACACTAAAAGACAAATATTAGACTGTAATTATCAAAAAGTGCAAAATCAATTATCATTTTCATTTGGAAAATATAATCCATCCAACCCGTAAAATTAGTCCCCTACGAAATTATGTGCTGTTTTTAAGCTTAAAAATAAGGTACTCACCGAAATAATTTTCTGGGCAATATAAATCTTATTTGATAAATCTCGATAAAATCTTTAAAACGGTACAAAAAATGAAAAAATTATTTTAGCAGATACATTTTTTTAAGTTTGAAAATTGCATGTAGTTTAGTGAAGAATCAACTTTATGAGACAGAGGGAGTGAATTAATTTCTTTATCAGGACCTGTCTAGAGCTAGTTAATTTTCAACTTCTGACGAAGCTGAGATTGTTCCTATATACTCCAGTAGATAGCATGTACGTACACATTAATTGTACATATATCCAACCAACGATATGTCACTCTCAGGCAAAGCAAAGAGGCACGTACCAAAAATTTAAGAAAAAAGGCATTTGCCGTGTTTTGGATGAGTTTTTAAGAATTTTTTATGAGAGTAATGATTGAAAATAGGGGTAATGAGTGTAGAAAGATAGAGAAAGAAATGAGAATAATGATTGAAGATTGAGATAATGAGTAGAGAGTAATGATTGAAAATAAGAATAATAATTATTTTTTGAGTTGATTTTTTTTTTCGAAAAGGGAAACGAACAAGGCTAATTTGACTATCGCTTCCCACTTTTTGAAGTCTTGGGGGAAAACCAAATTAAAAAGAAAAAGAAAAGAAGGATAAATGTGAGTCCAAGAAACATATCCACAAGGACCACAACGGCCTATCTCCAATACTACTTTATAATAGTCCTGTTGATTGGGTAGGGGACAAATGATGCAGTGCCATGTACTCATTTGGATAGTGGAAACCAAACAAAGTCACCATCCTTGGATAGAGATCACCTCCCTCCATATTGAAAAAATCCTAGTTGGCCTAGGTTTATAGAATTGCGATTTTTATATCTCAATCAACGATTCATCAATTAATAACTAAACCAATCATATAAACAGAAAACAAACAATTGAAGAATGCAACGGTATACATGGAAAAAACTACAGGAATGAATCAAAATACTATATTCAATATGTCTTTACAAGTAAATTTACATACGATTATGAATCCTCGCCAATCGCCCTAAGTTCTACATGCTGAATCCTCGTTCACCACACCCAATGTTAGATTGCCGCGGCCTTGAATCTACAAGCTTTTCGTTTGCCTCCCAAAAATCTACCGAAGAACTTTAACTTGTCTAGGAATCCTCCTTGGAACTTTTCTCAAATAAGTTGGACAAAATATTAAAACCTCTTAGAGATGTCTTGTACGCTTAATGATTCATCGATCCCATTTTTCTCCAAGATACACAAGCAAAAACCCTCCATTCGTTTGCACAAATGAGACTAGAGTTGCTGTATCTTTTCGTCCGTCACCAATCCTCACGAACTTGTCTATATCTTGTCTATATATAGACCGCTATATTTTTTCTTATAATCAACTTGTATATTACATGAAGTTGCCATTTACCGAAACAAGATTTTCCTGATTTCTCTTTCCTTTCGAAATTGCTAAATGATAAAGCCTTTGATTGCCTCCATCTTGATTTTCTTCCACCTAAAAATGCACTCCCTCAATTACATAATATTGATTTCCTTTCACTTCTCAAACAGACACTCTAAAAATAAAAACAAATAAAATACAACTTGATAAATAGGGATACAAATAAATATGTGTTTTTGTCTTGGAATTTGCCAACACAGAGAGACCGTGGCCCGTGGTCCTGACACATATCTCATCTCTCTTTCTATCAAAATCACTTTTCTTGGATCATCTCCCCTACAAGCAGTTATTCATCTAAGCACACTTGGGAAGCTCTGAGAAATAGGAGACCCAAGGTGTGTTGGTCTTCACTTGTTTGGTTCTCAAAATATGTCCCAAGTGGCATTTATTTTGTGGATTGCTTGCTTGAGGAGGCTTGCCACTAAAGATAGGCTTAGAAGGTGGGGACTGCCTATTGACCCCCTCTGTAGTCTTTGTTCTCATCATGATGAATCAACCAATCATTTATTCTTTCAATGTAATTTCTCAAGACAGATTTGGCGTTCAGTTCTAAGCCAATTTGAAGTTCACAAAAGGCCAGGAATTTGGGATGACGAACTTATATGGGCTACTGTAAAGGTAATTACTTTCGAGCACTCCTCTTCAAGCTGTCTTTAGCTGCAGCATGCAGGGGTGTATTACATTTGGCTTGAGAAAAACTCTAGGGTGTTTGGGGGGAGGTCAATGAATTCCAATGTGATTTTTGCTCGCATAGAAGACAATTTGAGACTTTAGGTCAGCTCCTGGAAACATATTCCTAATTCAACGGAAAACCAAAGATTTTGTCATCTTTGGAATATCGCTCCTCGAATTTTGGGTATTACCACTTGTTAAAAGTGGTTTGATTCTTTTGTAGTTTGTAATAGGTTTTTTCTTTTTTACAGTTTTTGGATAGTTGGTTATAAAATGCATCATTTACCCAAAAAAAAAAAAAAAAGAATCACTTTTCTTTTCTTTTTTTTTTTTTGCAAAGCAATCAAAATCACTTCTTCCATATAAAGTGTGGGTTTGGATTAAAAAGTCAAAGGACTTTTTTTTTTTTGTCTTTATTTAAACTTTTGTGACTTATCGATTTATTTTGACGAGAGGAATCGAAAAAGTAAAAAAGTTTGATCGAAACTTATAATTTTTTGAATAAAGACAAAAATAAATCAATAAGACAATATTTTTTACTTATTCATGTATTTTTGAAAGAAAATTATGAGTTTCGATCATAATTTTTTTACTTTTCCGATTCTTCTCGACTAGACGAATCAATAAGTCACAAAAGTTTGATACAAAATTATCGAATACAAAAAACAATTAAATAAAGACAAAAAAAATTACTGCTATTTAACTTATGAAGCCAAATTGGGCCAAAGTCCCGGCCACCCCAGCACACAATAGTGATTCGAGTTGTTCATCCTATGTAATTCTGACAGTGAAATAGCATGTTACTGGGAAAAGTAGACTGATCGTTGGGTATCGATGAACACCTAATCTACTTGTATTCTTTTGATAAGGTAGACGATGTACGTTCAGAATTTTATTCGTCAACCATTTTACAGAACAAAGTAACAGTCGTTCACATGTCCACCAGCGTGTGTTTGAACTGCTTTTACTAGAATGCTATCTTCGAGGGATATACAAAATTAACGGTTCAAATTATCATTATGAGTGTGAGATGTGATCTACGAATAGATGTTTAGAGAGGTATGGATAGATAGTGAAAAGAATCTAGGTGCACACGAAAGAGTACATACCCCGCAAATATATGTTTTCATAAAGATGATCGGAGTCGCTCATTTTATTCAAAATATTTTATTTTTAGGGATCTAATAAAAAATCAGCTCAATCGGATATCGGTAAAGGTGGTTATGAAACATTCAATTTTGCTTTAGAATTCAAGTTTGAATTATGAGACAAAATTGGATGTTTTGTAAATATTCATACAAATATTCGATTGAGGTGGTTTTTTGTAGGGACCTTAAACAAAATATTTTAAATAAAATTAACGGCTCCAATCAACTTTGTGAAACCCGATACTTGGGGTATGTACTCTTCCGCATGTACTCACAGCAGCTTTGGATAGATGTATCATGTATGAAGGGGAGTTGACCGACCCATCCTTGGCCCTATATTCAACAGTAATGAGACCCAGCAAATAGGTTTTCTAGTCTTGGCCACGAGAATCAATGAATCATGAGAAACTTTTATGCATCCCCAGTATAGAAGGGCTTGATATCCTCTCTAAAAAGTTTTTAAATTTTCGGCTATTTTTCAATCACATTTGGATGATCGGTTCCGATCATTTTGTAGAGTTTAGCGAAAACCATAGTTATACCAAAAATTGTATTCATCAGACTTTAATAGATAAATGATCGGCACAGGTAAAAATTGGACCTTGCTACAGGTACAACAGCCAGGTACAGATCCCGCTTGCTCCCGTTTCGGGTCCCGCAAAGATGATCGGAACCGCTCATTTTGTTTAAAACATTTCGTGGCTAAATTTTGAAGCAAAGTTGGATGATTGATAAACATTTTTCCGATATCGGATTGAGATGATTTTTTCCGGGGACCCTAAACGAAATGTTTTAAACAAAATGAGCGGTTCCGATCATCTTTGCGGGACCCGAAACTGGAGCAAACGAGATCTGTACCTGGCTGCTGTACCATTGTTGCTGTACTCCTAGCTTTATTGGTAAAAATTGAAGAAAACCAAAACAGGGTCCAAAAATACATTGAATCAAAACCTAGTTTTGGTTTTTTTGCAATTTTTACGTGTGCCGATCATGTATCTACTAAAGCCCAATGAACACATTTTTGATATGAATAAGGTTCTTGTCAAACTCTACATAATGAATGGATCCGATCATTCAAATGTGATCGAAAAATGACCAAAAAATTAGATTCTCCCCTAAGGGATACCAACCCCTTTGTATTCTGATGAATCATTGAAATAGGCTATTCTAACTTTCTAAGGGCATGCGGATCCAAAAAAAACTTTCCAAGGGCATCTCTAGTGGGAAGTGGGAATTTGCATTGGTGTAAGAAATTATCAGCTTTTTGCAGTTAACTAAAGATGTGTAGAAATTACTCTTCTAATGGGTTTGGTTAAGCAATACTAAGGGCATCCACGTTGTAATAAGTAAATGGATGTGAATAAGTAAATTTAATAATAATACTAAAAAAACACCCCACAATGTAATAAGTAAAATTACAAATCTTTTAGTAAATAACCAAATTTCACACATTCACAACCAAACTTAACAACTTGTATCAATAACCAAAACTCAAAAACACTCCACATTAGATAATTTGGTGTAGTCTGGTGCGTGATTGAAACTCGTTTCCGATTGGACAAATGTGCATTGTGTATTGTGAGGATTTTTTTTGTTAGGGTTGCAAAAATAACCAATTTGTAGAGAGAGATTATTAAGTTTGCTTATGAACTAAATGGATAATCAAATGTGACACATTTTAGTTATTCATTTTAATTATTACCATTGCGGATGCTCTAACTGTGCGATCCAGTAGCTTTTTGCAACAAGTTTGTTAGAGTAAGTTTACCAAGTTGTGTAAAATAGCTATAAAGCTATTTTAGCTCCCGAAAGTGAGAAAAGGAACCATACAGCAGCGTAGGTAAACAGGGGGCTAATTTGGCTCCATCTACGGTTGTAAGCTAAAAAGAGCTTACGATTATTCACAAACAATCTATTTTTTTTATTGTTTCCTCTCTCTCCCCCTTCTCTTTCTCATATTATAATAATAGGATAAAGAAAAAGGTTGAAAAAATATGTATTTTAATAGAGAGTAGATTAAATAGATAATATCGGTATAGTATTGACAAAAATGTGAGTAGGTAAAATAAAAAATGTATACTGTTCACCAAGTTTTTTAACTAAAGTACGCTTCACCTCTAGCGGAGAGAGAGAGTCTGACTTTTGCAGGAATGTGGCAGAGAGAGAGAGAGAGAGAGAGAGAGGCGAGAGGAAAAGAGAGACAATAAAAGTGGGGGAGCAGGGGTGCGGACATAGTGTACCTTACCACACATTTTAACAACAACACGGCAACACAAATTCATTTCTTAAATTTATAAAATCTTAACAAGCAAAATAGAAACCCATTTTATACACTTTATGGCATATACATACAATTTTTAACAACGTCACTAGAGATGAGTTTGACTCGGGCACAGCACGCATGATTTAATTCTTGTACTGTATCGGATAGTACATATCGTTGTGAGCAATTTTTTCTTTGTGTGTCAATCAGTAGGAGAGATAATTATATCATGTATGAAATATAAAGTACAAATCACAGAACACTATATTCATTATATGAGAGTCTACGAGATAATCAAATCCAACAACTAATCCGACAGGATACATAAGTCTATCAACGGGACCATAATCACTATAAGCTTAACTCAACTACAAACTCCATTTAAGGAGAGAAATAACCTCAACAAATACAAAGGAAAGAGCACCTACGCACAGATGGAAAAACTCGAACTTCTGACCTTCTAGTGAGATGCAAAAATTCTGACCAACTGAGTTAACCTCGGTTGCTTGTTGTAAAATGATACCTTCAAATATTGCCCACTGCAGTCGGCTGATTTGATCTAAAATTAATTGATCCGGCATTGATAAGTGAACGATCAGATCATTATCCAAATAAATTGAGAAAATAATATGCTTCTAAAAACGGTTGATTGTGAGATAACCCTGCATGTGGGTGTTCCTTCTTTGGAGGGTTTTTCCTTTATTTTTTTTTTTTCTATTCTACAATGAGCTTCTTTTTTATATTGGTTAAATTATTGGATTTGATTATCTCGTGAACTCTTACAATAGATGTATTGTCCCGAATTAATTTGTACTTTATAATTTATATCTGATGTAAAATGATATCTTTTATCGATTGGCAAAAAAATAAATAGTTCTTCCACCACCGCCTCTGGGCCCTACAAGACTTTTTTTTGATACAATCTAAACCATTCATCTTGTATGATACGTAGGGTAATATATCCATGAAAAAATTTAGTTTGATTGGATATCGATAAGTATATAAAAACTTGAATTTTGCTTTACAGAATTGACAGTTATAGATTTTGAAGTTAAATTATCCATGATTGTCCATTTTCTAAACAGAAATTCCATTTTTAATATATCTGTTGACGTCTAATTAAGCTCATTTTTTGCATGAATATAATACTCTACGAGCCTTACAAGATGGATCCGGTGGTGCACTACAGCTAGGGATGGCAATGGGGACGGGTCGGGGACGGTGGGTACTACCTCCACCCCCTACTCATTACCCCCTACCCCATTCCCATCACCGACCCGATCCCCGATGGAGATTTGTTTTTTTCCTCCATCCCCGACCCAAACGGGGAACGGAGATCCAAATTGGGGATTCGGAATTCGGGCACCTGTATTTCACAATTTCAGCACCTAATAGCATATACTAGCATGTGAAAGCTGAAAGGACTTGAATTGTTTTGTATTTTTTTTCCAGGGAAAAGGGCTAAGGAAACAGTACTAGTGGAACGGAGATCCAAATTGGGGATTCGGAATTCGGGCACCTGTATTTCACAATTTCAGCACCTAATAGCATATACTAGCATGTGAACGCTGAAAGGACTTGAATTGTTTTGTATTTTTTTTCCAGGGAAAAGGGCTAAGGAAACAGTACTAGTAACGGTTGTCGATTGGCCAGAAAATTAGGAGTTAACAAAGCTCCACAAACAGAATTAGAAAAGCCAACAAAATAAAATGAAGTAAAGTATCAGGAACGGCCATATTTATCACTGAAAAGTTTCAGCAGAATTCTGCAACACACATTGGCATGCACCTGTATTTGCGGCACATAATAGCACCTCCATTTCCTACACTTGTATTTCACAATTTCAGCATATACTACCAATTTTCAGCACATAATAGCACTGTTATCACTGTTTCAGCAAGTACTACTAAAGGGGTATATATAATATAGTATATATTTATTTATTTATATATATATATATTTAGGGATTCGGGGACGAGGTGGGGCGGGTAACGAAAGGGGAACTGGGATGGGTAGGGTTCGGGGCGGGGACAGACCTATCCCCACCTCCTACCCAATCCCCGAATTTTTAAAAAAAAATTCCCCATACCCTACTCAATTCCCAAACAAATTCCCGAAATTCGGGGATTTTCGGGGCAGGGAACGGGACGGATTCGAATGGGTCGGCCGAGATTGTCATCCTTAACTACAGCACCCCCGTGTAGTGCACGTATAGGGCGGCACACAGACATCGATCTCATCAATCAACGGTCAACATTAAATAAAATTATGACTGGTAATAAATAATTCTTGCCGGTCATAATTAAAAATCATATCTCAACCATTTATTGTCAACATTGACGACCCGTGAACGCCTTACAGGATTTCTCAATTCTTACGAGATGAACGATTCCGATTATAACAAAAAAATGCTTGGTGAGGCCCGTAATGGACGGTGGTCGAAAACCCCACCACAAGTGGAAAGTTACTCTCTCTTTGTAGATTAACGATCAACTTGACAAAGTCAAACAAAATAAAAATCGTAAAATTAAGTAGGAAAATAGGCCGGAAAATGAGCACATGGCCGTTGTGCCGTGGCCCCTACTCTCCTATTCTTTTTTTTGGTCATGCCCTACTCTCCTATTCTCTAAACCTGTAGACTAGACAATTTTGCGGCCCGGGGGAGAGAACTCAAAAGAGTCAAAACATTAGAAAAATAGGGAGAATCAATGAATGTTGAAGACGTGTTAGTTTTATTTTAGTCACGGGAATCATATGATATGATGAGATGGCCATGTTTTGTGATAGCTAATCTTAGTTGTGAATATGCCTCATTCATTGGGCAAACCTTAATTTCAGAAATAAACCAATAATGGGGGCTCCCAGATAATTATCCAAAACTTCAGTTATAATATTAAATAACAATATCCAAATAGTTGTATTCATTCAAAGATTAAGGCGTTTTTTAATCTTTAACTATATGAGAACACAATGGTAACTTATTATTAAAATGTCAATAAACACATTTCCTAAAAGACTTAGGGTGTCCAGAGTCGGCATATAGTTGAGATGCGTGTAAATTAGCCTGAACACTTGAATTATCAAAAAAAAAAAAAATTCAACTTGAGAGAAGCCCACTTGTCCAAAAATGACTTTAGAGAAGCCGTGTTGAAGAACCTAGGCAAGTTCAAGTCATTCGGTGAGTCTCCGAGACCAGAAGGTTTGTTGATTCAAGACAACGCCAATCAATCACAGAATGTGTTTAACGCGTAAGTCAACAATCAACGAAGAGTCACGATTACAAAGGGTAAGACTTCATGTAATCATACATTAAATAGAGTCAATCAAGGTTTAAAACTTTAGTTAATTCCATCGGATTTAGGGTATGAGTATATTTTTTTTACTCCGTAGAACATTGAATCATAAGACTTCAATAATGGAAGTGTCGTTTTTTCTCTTTTAGCCAACTCGCCCATTAAAAAATTCAAAAATAGCCGAAACCGTCCGACTCATCACCAGCCCTAAAGTTTATCTTTTATCCAGTTTACATTGTGCTCCCGATTGGCCTCATCACCCCAATGACCCCACAATTGGACGGCTCTTATCCAAACCCCCCAACAATCAGTCAAACCGCCCTTTTTCAAGGACTTCTCTGCAATTGTATGCAAAGTGCATAGGCTATCTTTATTTTCACTTTAACATCCAAAAGATTATGAATTGCTATCAATATACACCCTGGTCCCTGGCCTATCTTTTTATTTCTTTTTTCATTTAGAAGAGAATTAACAGGTTAAAATCCAAAGGGAGTTCAACCTCTATCCATCGACTCGAACGTTAGCCTCAGGCATTCCCCTAGGAAACCAAAGAGTACAATCAGATGGACTAATAAACACATTATCCAAGCCTATCACGTTGCCCTTATTTTATTTTGATTAACATGTCCCAGATAATAACACAAAGTACCTCGCTGTGTTCACATGTAATAATGCCATGTAAATGGAGTGTACGGTTATGTTCCTTAACAACTTGAATTTGGCTCCTTAAAAACTCATTCGAACTCATCTTGTCGCTTAAAAGACGAGGTTAAAATAAAGTATGTTAGCACATTTGGTCATCGAGCCAAGCTCAAATATACTCTAGATGCATCGAGTCACACTGGTAAATACTCTAAACTCTGATCAAGTAAATTGGAGAACACAATAATAAAGTTGATTAATATTTTTATTCATTATGTATTTATTTACTAATGTTAATAAAAATTTAGTTTGAACTTGATCTTTTTTAGCTTGAGTTTGAAGTCCAACTGATTTTCAACGAGTCTAATTCGAACACTCCAAATCTGTTCGACTCGATTTATTGGCAACCCAACATATCACACCACATGACACATTCTATCAGCAAAATATACCGAATGGCTAACCAAAGCGTTGACAATCTCGCCTGTCTAGGGGCTGAGCAAGAGGAAAACTTGGTGATAACCTATGAAATTCCGGCTGCCACTATGGTCGTACGTGACGATTATCTGGGGGCAGGTAGGGCACCTTCCAAGTTTAACGTCCTTTTGACTTGTTTCGCTCTGTCCACCTGCTATAATCCTTATGAATCGAACTTTTACGACTTTAACTCTCTAATGTTTCAATGAATTTTCATTGCACCAAAAAAGAAAAGCAAAATAGAACGAAGTTAGCAATGAGATCGAATTGCAAAAAAAGGAGTAACTTGAAGAACGGGCGAAAAAGAAGAAATTTGAAACTTGAAGAGCGGGCGAAAAAGACTAGTATAGGGTCCAAGGAAGAAATTTAAAACTTGAGGAACGGGCTAAAAAGTCTAGTACTCCGTATATCACAATCCAAAAATAGTCAGCTCAAAGGCCCCACCGCCATACCATGTGCCTGAGTGGCAGCATCTCATTGCTCAGACCCCACGTCCCCATGTGCACTCCCCTAGACTGAATCCTCACACTATAAATACTCCCCCATCGAACAAAAATTCTCATTCATCGATACATCCTCTTAAAAAATCTTCTACAAATAGAGATGACAGCTGAGTTCACCGAGTTCATACCCAGCCTCCCCGAAGAAATCGCCCTCGAGTGCCTCACCCGGCTCAACTACACGGCCCACGGCATCGCCGCCTCGGTCTGCCACCGCTGGCGCGAGCTCCTCCACAGCAGGGACTTCTACTACCACAGGAAACGGACCGGGTTCACCCGAAAAGCCGCCGTCTTGGTCCAGTCGATCCCGGTTCAGTCGGGCGGAGAGAAACCGGTTCGCTCCCCGAGCTACGGGTTGACGATTTACGACCCCGCGAGCGGGATTTGGGACCGGGTCGACCCGGTTCCGAAGTACCCGGATGGGCTCCCCTTGTTCTGCCAGGTGGTGAGCTCCGAAGGGAAGCTGGTGGTGATGGGCGGGTGGGACCCGGCGAGTTGGGAACCGGTCCGGGACGTGTTCGTGTACGAGTTCACGACTCGGAGCTGGACCCAGCGCAGGGACATGCCTTCCAGCCGGTCGTTCTTCGCCGCGGGCGCCGTCGACGGGGTGGTGCTCGTCGCCGGCGGGCACGACGAGAGCAAGAACGCGCTGGGCACGGCGTGGGCGTACGACATAAGGAGGGACGAGTGGACCGAGTTGGGTCGGATGGGCGAGGAGCGAGACGAGTGCGAGGGGATCGTAGTCGGGTCGGAGTTTTGGGTCGTGAGCGGGTACGGAACCGAGAGCCAGGGCGGGTTCAAGAGAAGCGCCGAGTCGTTCGGACTCGGCACAGGCGAGTGGAGGCGAGTCGAGGACGCGTGGGGGGTGAGTCAGTGCCCGAGGTCCTGCGCAGGCGCGGGGGAAAACGGAGGGTTTTTCAGCTGGGCCGAATTCGACCCGGTTTTGCGGGTCGGGGCATGCGGGGTCGATATGGGTGGTTGGACCTTGGTGACCGGGGCGGAGTACCAGGGTGGGCCTCAGGGGTTTTACATGGTGGAGAGGAAGAAAGAAGGGCAGAAAGGTAAATTGGTGAAGTTTGAAGTGCCTGAGGAGTTCTGTGGATTTGTTCAATCAGGTTGCTGTGTTGAAATCTGATTTTGTTTTGTTGTTTTGATGATTTGAGAACGAGAACATATGTGGATATATGTATAGAGATGTTCCATACGAAATGGGTCTATACCCTATCTATACTACGGAGTACTATACTATGTACTTTTTGGTTTCTTTTGTGTATTTGATGATGAAAGTAATACTCCTGTAATGAGAATAACTTATTACGAAGGCGGTAAATTTTATCCGTTCGTTTCGACAATTAATAATTTAAATTTTAAAAGAATTTTTTTAGGAGAAGAGTTTTAAAATTCGGATAGTTGAACGCTCACGATTCAGCTCTTGTTATTGAGGCATGGACACTTCGCATTGCGTTGTGTTTTGGCTATGGAATACGGCTTCCCTGAAGTTATCTTTGAGTCGGATTGTAAAATGCAAGGTCACACTGTCGGCTGGCCTGTTGTAGTTTTGGTTATATAATCCTAGAAGAATGTTTTCCTCTCACAAAGTCAATGAGCAGAAAATAATACTCCCTCCATCCCTAATTAATTGTTCACCTTTCTATTTTGGGTTGTCCCAAATTAATTGTCCACATTCCAAAAATGGATGGATAAAACTTGCCAAAATTTCTTTTTTGCCCTTCTTTTGATAATTGAACTAGCAATACGTACATTCCAAAAAATTCACATTAAATGCTTAAAGTCAAACAAAATAACACAGATTTCCACCTGAAATTGCTTTTGAATTTAAATTTGTTTTCAAACAAATTCAGCCGCTAATTTTTTGGAAGGATCTGGATCAACACTTGCCCGGGGAGGTGTCACTGCCAATTTTTTGGAAGGATCTGGATCAGCACTTGCCAAATTTTCACCACAAATTCTGCCGCCAAATTTTTGAACTTAATTGCACTAATTTTTTCAAACTGACGAGATTTTAATTGAGGGGCATTTTTGAAAAACAAATGTTTTTAAGGTGTAATAATGTTGTCTACTTAAATAGTTGGATTCCCCGTGGTGGACAATTAATTAGGGACAGAGGGATTAATGAATTGGGAATTATACTCTTTTCTTTTTCTAATTAATGCTTCATCGGTCTCAATTTATTTGTCTACTAGGGGTTGCCCGTGCCTAAAGGCACAGCGCAACACATTTTGAACACAATTAAAATGAATTACAAAATTATATATTGACCACTCCCGCTGACAAAATTGACTTATACGGGAATAATTTTTTTTAAAATTAGGTTCAAATAGAGTTTTTTTAGGGCATGCTCGTGCCCGAAGACGCGGATTGAACAATCAACACAAAAACAAATCAACACTGTAACCGTGAACAAAGTATCAATCTGTTCATGTAACACCGAGGGGTCGTTAAAAATTTGAAAATAGCGCACACACACACACACACAGAGAATATGGAACGTTTGGTTATCATTATTATTATTTATTTTGGTTTTGGGGGGAGAGAATCATTGCAAAATCAAACATTGACCCAAAGGAAGACAATCCTGTTACAGATTGGACAATGGTGAGAGCTTTGCAATCGAAATATGCATTTAAACGGAGAAAAAAAAAGGGGGAGGGGGGGTTGGCGGGAAGGAGGGGGGGATATGAATTTTGAACATGAGATCTAATTAGTGGCAATTGTGTAATTACTATTTTTTGAGAGAGATGGGGAGAGCCGTAAAATTTATAGAGCAAATCAATGGTTAGGATTTATAGAGAGATAAGATTCAAAAACCCTCCTCTCTTATTATATAGATTTTTTAAATCTCAACCCATTAAGGGAACGCAATGTCAATGATCACTTTAAAAGTATTGCTTTCCCAAAAATGAGTCTACAATGCACAATTTTTCATTCCCTTCGTCCCATAAAATTGGTTTTCTACGAAACTACGTGTAATTTTAAAATTTAAAAATAATACATTTACTAAAATAATTTTTTGATATTTTTGTACACCGTTTAAAAGATCTTATCAAGATCCCTTAAACAAGATTTACATTGTATGAAAATTATTTTGTAAGTAAATTTTAAGCTTGAAAATTGCACATAATTTCGTAGGAAACTAACTTTATGGGACAGAGGGAGTAAAAGAGAGGGCATATATGAAACTTTAACAAGTCAAATTTATATTGGACAAATATTTGGGACACTTTCTGTTTGTTTGGGTCTCTAAAAAATGGACAAAAATTAGGATAGAGGGAGTAATTTCTTTACGCCCCGTTTGATAATAATGATAGATGGATGAGATTCGTAAAAGATGATATTAGAATTGGGATTGGTAATGAGTTGAGATTGTTAATGAGAATGGATTGATAATGATTATGTTTGTTTTGGATGAGATTAGATAATGGGATTATTAATATCATGTTTGTTTGAGCTGGGGTTAGATGATGAGATTGGATTGATAGAAGAAATTGGTAATGAGAAGAGGTTAGGATTGGACTACGAATACCAAGTTTCAAGGGGTATTGCTAATACCCCCTATGGGCCGGATTGTGTTCATCCCATATGAGACTACCAATCCGGACCAATTTTGAAAACCAAACACAGTATTACTAATACTATCACCTTAGCAATCTAATCCCAATCTACAATCCGTTTATCAAACAGGACCTTAGAAAATTGATTTTCACATTCTCCTTTTCTACTACATTATCCTTTTTGTCTTTTAGCAAAAAAATACGTAGACTTTCAATACTAAAAAACAAAAAAGAGAATGTGAATATCAAAAAAGAGAGTGCAAATATCAATTCCTTTTCTTTTATCTAAATCAGTTAGGAGTTAGCGGTAGTAGTAGGATGGATGTGATCAGAACCAGCATCCGGGTGCATGGAGTATAGTAGAACCGGGTCGTCTCAGACTCACTTGCTTCTGAAATAAAAGTGCAAAAAGTGTTCGTGGAACCGGGTCGTCTCAGACTCACTTGCTTCTGATTAATAATAGCCGCAGACAAAAACAATCCTTGAAATACATGATGGTGTCTCCTTTATCTTATCAATAATAATAGTGAATGCCCCACAGGTAGAATGTTCTATTTTGTAAGTTTCTTAAAAAACGAAAAAAGAAAAGGTATGGTGCCTCATGTAGCTGAGCTGTTAGACTATCTTGAATGGATTACTTTATTGATTTTAAAAAATATATATGATTATGAAAATCATTTTATTTTTTTCATTTCATAAAGGAGATGCGAAAAGTCAAAACCGAAATCTCAATCCGAGAGCGAAGTAGGAGGTTTTGGTTGAGCTAGCTCCGTTAGACTAAAACCACCGATTTGATTCTCTGTTGCAACTCGAAGTTGGACTCGACGCAAAGAAACATACACATCCTTCGAAATGGGTCTATATAACTCACTATGTCCTTATTTGTTTGGTCCGTATTTAGGGTACTAACTTACTTACGGAACACACTCATTACGGGTCTTGTCATTTTTTATTTCATTTTATCCTCCGATCATTATTTTTTTTATTAAGGGATTCGATAAAAGAGAAAATTCATTGAATATTGCTCGTTTCGTTTCGTTTTGTTTTGTTTTTTTTTTTTTTTTTTTTTGGGGGGGGGGGGGGGGGGGGGGGGGGGGGGGGGGGGGGGGTGTGGCTGTGGGGGGGTTGTCAATTTTTTTGAAACAACAAAAGTGATAACTGGGATCAAGCCATGGGAACAGAGGGGTACGTACTTTTTGTTTTCCTTTTGTTATATAGTGAAAGTATTGGTGAAGAAACCAAGTTGTTTATTGTCGAAATGGTTGATTGGATTGGCCGCTCTAGGCCCCTACCATCCTTTAAGAAAGCCCGCCTTGCGTATCCCCGGTTTCCTCGTCCTTATTATTCTTGTTTCCTTCTTTTCCTAGCTGATAGTCTATGAAACGGACAGAGAAGAAGCCGATCTTGGTTTTTGATTCTTTCTACTTTGCCTTTTCCCAAAGGTCATACTTTTGGTCATAGCCGGTGAATGTAGTACTAGCTACGATTTCAATAAGTCCGCGTACATTTTTATCAACCACTCTTCAATCACTTAATTTTCACATATGTGTAGGGCCCTACTTTTCCTACCTAATAGTCTATGAAACGAACAGAGAAGAAGCCGATCTTGGTTTTTGATTCTTTCTACTTTGCCTTGACCCAAAGGTTATACTTTCGGTCATAGCCAGTGAATGTAGCACTAGCTACGATTTAATTTCAATAAGTACACATACATTTTTATCGACCACTCTTCAATCACTCATTTTTCACATATGTGTAGGGCCCTACTTTTCCTACCTCATAGTCTATGAAACATACAGAGAAGAAGCTGATCTTGGTTTTTGATTCTTTCTACTTTGCCTTTTCTGAAAGGTCATACTTTCGGTCATAGCCAGTGAATGTAGTACTAGCTACGATTTTAATGACTTTACATATATTTTTATCGACCACTCTTCGATCATTCATTTTTCATATATGTGTAGGGTCGACTCCACGATTAATGAGGTGTCAAGCTTAAGCAAATTCTCACACATAGGACAATCCTCAGAAGAATTTATACGTAGCAGGTTAAAGGTTTTGTATTTGAGACCTAAGACGGAATAAACTTCTAAAATTCTAGGTCTTGACCACTTGTCAAGAAATTGACGTAAGAAAATTGTTTTTGAGAAAATCTTAATGTAGTATAGGAGTACATTGGATAAAATAAATTTGTAGGCTTTTTTCAATTGTTAGGAATGTTGTTTAGCAAATGTAGTCCTGAAAAAAGTGAATTCAAGTGAAGTAAAGAAAAATAAAAAATTTATTTTCCTATACTCGTTCATTTATAATTAAAAAAATTGTAGAAAAATTGAAATTTAGTTGTTCATTTGCTAGGAAAAGAAACTTATAGGAAACTACTTTTATCTTGATTCATTTGCAATTTTGAATAAAAGTAATTTTGGGAGCTAAATATCTGGCCACCATATTTTTAAGAAATTGATACAAACGAATTGCTACTTCTGAATCATCATGCAACTCTAAAATTATTCATAAGAAAAATACAAATGCCAGGTTTGGCTTTGAATTTAAATAAGTCGGTTGGCTTATTTTTTTTATTTTATATTCCTTCAATTTTTTTCTACCTTTTTTGCTTCACAACGAACTTTTGTGAGTTATTTGTTCATCTCGATGAGAAGAAATCAGAAAAACCAAAAATTTATGAGCGAAACTTAATTTTTTTAATAAAAACAAATATAAAATAAGAGTAATAATTTCATGAGCCCACTTTGGGTGAGTGGATTTGTCTTTTGTACTCAATTGTCTTGCTCCCATAACTTTATGAACTTATTTTTTTCCTTTTGTGAGACTCACACCCAAAAAAATATCTACATAATATACTACTCCATTTGTTCCATTTTGTTGTGTTCGTATTCCTTTTTTGAGATGTTCTAAAATGATATGTTTGTTTCAAAACTTTCTAATTTTGGATGTCCATATTATTATTTTACCCCTCATTTCTCTCTCCCAAATTCAAATTTTGAATTTGATTTGAAAGAAAAGTGGAGCAAGTTAATGACTTGACAAGAAAGTTGACAAAAAGTCATAAGTTACAAGGGGTAAAATGGTAAAATTGACACAAAATCAATGTAGTTATGATCTTTTTAAAAAAACTTGAAAATCAAAATAGACGCAATAATTGAAACGGAGGGACTACGTCAAACAACACTCTCCCAAACCCGCGTCTTTTTTGCTCATTTTGGAGAAGGGAGTGCAATGAAAAGTCGACCGCATTCGCTGCTTCGTGACTACATTTCAAATGGTTCTGTAATTTCAAACAGAGTGAAACTATTTGGACACAATCAGAAATAGAACGGACTTTGAGATCCTAACAATCTGAAATAATAATTCATACGCATAAATTTGAACAAGGGTCTGTTGCGGAAAATCCAAACAATTAGAAATAATTTGGACGGTGGGATTCAAACAATTCGAAAACCATTTAGACATTGCGATCCTTACAATCTAAAAATGGTTCGAAATCCTTCTGAATACGCTCTAGAGAAACAAATTGAGTTTATTCGGTTTTTTTTTTCTTTTTCCAGTCAATAACAGATGATATTATAATTTCAATCAAAGAGTACATCAAGATGAAAACTCGTCCTTAGACAAAGGATCAAGTAACCAAGACGGTGAGAATTCATTCCACAAATTATATACCAAATCAACTAAATATTTTTCTGCAGAAACAACCCAATTGGAAGAAATTGAGTTTATTCAATTGTTGCACGATGATCAAAATGAATATCTACATAGGTAGAAATTGAGGAGGGATTGTTGCAAATAAGCTACTTACATTTTTTAAGAGGCTTATTGGAACACCCCCTTAGATATATAGGAGTATAGTTTACTTTGATATTTCAGTCCAGACAAAGAGAGATCAAATAATAAATCTTTGCCGAAATTGTACGTAATAACAAAACTGAAATGATAAAAAAAAAAAAAAAAGGAGAACAAAGATAAATGGGCCGAGAGGCTCTGGAAGCCCATCCCACTGAAACCATTGTACTCCACAAGACAACTAGGAGAAAGTGCTAATAAACGAATTGAGCTACTCGAATTCGCGCTCATGTTCGTTATTGGTATGCCCTTTTTGTCACAATCTTTTGTTTCATGTTTTAGACTCCACCTTACTAAAAGGATCACAATGTCCGAACTAGGAATGGAAAAGTTTGGACTTTCCAAGAATACCCCTTACTTTTCTAACATTGATGAATGAAAGGGCACAGTATTTTAATTTTAATGCATAGTTTTTCTAAATAGAGAGATGGCATTATAAGAATTTTCACGAGTCACTTTAACTTGGATAAATATTTTAGGACATCTAAAAGTCAAAAAGTAAGCAAACAAATTTAGACGAACGGAATTAACTAAATCAAGTTTGAATATGTTTTTTTTGAAGCTGATCTTTCAAGCAAAACTCGAACTAGCTATTTGCATATTACTTGACTTGTTCGGTTTATGATGTATACAAAATTAAAATTACTCAGAATATGCTCGTGTTCGGCTGGATTAATGTGTGTCCCTTGTCTTCGTTCCTTCTACTCCTCTATTTTCTTTTTCCGATTGCAACAAACCCAAATCCGCGCGGCCCCGTCGGATTCGGGGATCTTGCTGCCGTTTTGGCATAGATTTGTGGACATCAACGAGCCCATTTAAGTCCTTGTTTGGACAACACTGGAATTTTATTCGAAGCCAAACAATTTGGTAGAACTCTCTCCGTATTACTAACTAGTATTGACACTTGGTGACATAAGGCTCCACTTCTAAACATGTATAAATATTACTGTACTTAAATTTTTTGAACTTTGGTATATTTTTTGGTATTTAAATATGATTCTTGCCAAGGTGAACAACCAAAATATTATGGGATAATTTCTGAAATACTCCCTTCGTTCAAATTGGATGTCAATTTCAATTTCTCATATATTTCAATATGGGTCTCAAAAAATATGAAAAATATGCAATATGGTTCTTGTTTGATAGTTCTTGTTTGATAGTTCTCGATTGGTTCTATTATACAAAGTTTTTAAACTCATGGAAGACATTATAAATCTAAAGATATAAACGATAAAAAATGACACAAATTTCAAAAATTATTATTCTTTTTGATACAGAAGAGTATGCTAAAAGTACTAAACTTATTTTTTTTTTTAATTGAGTACTTTTAACACTGCGAGCACATTTGGGAAACTTTCCCTCAAACAAATTTAACAAGTAAAAAAACCAAACAAAAAAGGAGACGGGACAAGCCCACCCTATCGAGTGCCCTGATGGCTTTGCCAAATGTTGTCAAAACTCTGGTGGAGGGATGAATTAGAGCACCACATGGCAATGATTTGGGACATTCATACGAAGGAGAGAGCGTGCGAGAGGGGAGATTAAATATCAATACGAAAGAGAGAGCGTGCGAGAGGGGAGTTTTTTTTGGTGCCGAGCGGGTATATTCCACGTGGTATCCGTTCGGTTCATCTGAGCTGTGGTTTGGATTGAAAACTTCTCTCACCTCTCATCCCAATACTTTTTCTCTCCAAATTTGAGCCGTTCAAAATGAAATGGATGGCTCGGATGCCCAAACGGGCACCACGTGATACCAGTTAAAAGGCTGTTCGTTCAGCCTTTCTCCAAGCCAACAAGGGCGGGTTCAGTTCCTGTCCAGTATTTTTGTGGTCCAGTCCGGTCCAGTTTTGGGCCGTTGTGGGCCCAGGGCCCACAACAATGATCGGAATCGTTCATTTTGTAGAGCTCGTCGAATATGTCATCCATGCCAAAAATTAGCTTGATCGAACATCAATAGGTACATGAACGAAATAGATTTGTACAAGAAAAAAACGATGACAAAAATTAAGTTGAAATTAATAATTGCCCATTTTTTTATGTACAAATCTATTTCGTTCATGTACCTATTGATGTTCGATCAAGCTAATTTTTGGCATGGATGACATATTCGACGAGCTCTACAAAATGAACGATTCCGATCATTGTTATGGGCCCGGGATGGACCCAAAACGGCCCAAAACTGGACCGGACTTGACCACAAAAATACTGGACATGAACTGAACCCAACAAGGGCTTCTGTTGGTTCGGCTGGTGAACACCAAAACGGCGGCACTCCGGCTCTCACCACACCTGGCTACTGCGTCTGATCCCTTTCTCTCTCCATTGAAAAAGGTTAGCTTTTGATAAAATTGTCTTCCCTGCGATGATTTAGAATATGTGCCCCTTGTTTTCTGAGATAGCTACAATATTCTTTTTCTTTTTCTTTTTTGGGGTGGGTGGGGAAATCAATTGTGTTCTAAATCTGAACTGCTGGGTTCAGTCCTTACTTCTCGGATCTTTGTATTACTGTTTAGCCATGGACCCCTTAGAGCATCAGCAATGTAATAATCAAAATCAAAAAATTGTTAAAGTTAGCAATATGTACTTAAAAAGTGCTCACATTGTAATAATCAAAGTTAGCAACCTTTTAACCAATAATCAAATTTGAGCATTTGAATAATCAAAAGTAACAATGTGACTTCACATTGCTATTTGTTCTCTCTATCTATCTATTTTAGATTAGCCATTTGTTCTCTCTATCTATTTTAGATTAGACTTAAGGAAAGAAGATTATTAGTTGAAATGTCCGGTTCCTTTCTCTATTAAAAAAACTTTTGACCAGCTTAGTTTACTTACTCAAACCAAAAAAACCTATTGCACACCAATTATGATAAGTGCTTCCTAATGTTTGAGGTATTTGTAAGTTTTTCTGTACTATCATTTTTGCTATCGGGCCCTTCTGAAACTTGTTTTTGGTTTTTTTTTTCATTAGCTATTCATTTGTTCTCTACATGGACATTGCCAAACCAAGCTCCCCTACTTGAAGTTTGTTCTTGGATTTTGAAACTGAATGCTATGAGGAAGAAGAAGTGCACCCATGGAATTTCCTCCGGCAATACTGGTGAAATGGTGAATGATGTCTACTTGCCTCATGAGATAGTGATTAACATTCTGACAAGACTTCCAGCGAGGGTGGTAGGCGTAGGCCAGTGCAAGTGTACCTGTAAGCATTGGCGCGCTCTGATTGAGGACCCTACGTTTGCCGAATTGCACCATAATCGCGCCAAGTGTAGACCGGACAGTTGCTACCTGGCACTACAACACGAAAGGCTTACAGCGAGGAAACTATTTCCTCTCTAAAACGCTGATTTCCTCGCAAAATGTATTTGCGAGGAAATTTTTCCTCGCCCATTTTCCTCGCAAAAAGCTTGTCGCAAAAAGAATTTGTGAGGAAAAAAATTTCCTCGCAAATTCTGACCCAATTAGCGAGAAATTTTTTCCTCGCTATAGTTTTTTCTCACTAGACTAATGCATTGTTTACAAAATAGGCGAGGAAATTTTTCCTCGCTAGACTAATTTTTTCCTCGCCAATTATAGTTTCGGCGAGGAAATTTTTCCTCGCTAAAACTCTTGAAACTAAAAAATAGAGAATTCTCCAGCTCATTTGCTTCCGCGCGAACTCGAACCGTGGCCTCCTATATGGAGGCATTCACTCCATCCATCACACCAACTTCCTTTTCAGTTCAAACCTTTGCCTATTTTATATATAAACCTTTTGTACATTTTTTCACCTCTCTAAATTTGTTTCTTTAAACATTTCTCTCTAATTTTAGTCCCTTCGTAGTGTTTCTTTAAACTTGTTTTTTTAATCATTAACATTATTCGCTTTTATTGAATTTTTTTATAATTTAATGTTTTGTTATATATCTTTAATAAATCTTTATACCTTTCTAAATTTGTTTATTTTATACTTCGTTTTAATTCTCTCTAAGTTTAGTAACCTTTTGTAGTGCCTAAATTAGTTTGAGCACTTTAAATTTTTGCAAATACGATATTTTTTTTGGTAGGTTAATCTGTTCTTACTCTATATATGCGCCCATAACAATTTTAACTCAACTACAATATTACAATAGTAATAATTTGTTATGTTTCTTTTTAAATGGGGTTAACCTTACATATTTTGAAATAGATTAGTGATATTTTGAAAATACATTTCGCAATTATTAAGTACTTTATTTTTTGTTTAGCTTTTCATTAATTTTTTTGTATGAATTAATAATTAGTTATCTCTACGAAAAGCAATCCATATATCTCCTGCATTCTTTTTCTGAAAAGCACATCATTCATCCACAAACTTATAATCCCTATGTCCAGTCCTTTTTTTGGGTTTATAACAGTCAAAAGAACAATACGATAGAATTGATGAATGCATTCTGTTACCTAGAGTGTTCTATTCCTTGGGTATTTATATACAAATACGGTTACAAGTGATAAACTTTACAAAAGATATTGCAAATGATAAAATATAACCATTGAAATGGCTAACATTATTAGGATTTCTTTTCTTGATCAACTGATTTGCACTGATTGGTTGACACCCCCCGCAAGCTGATGATCGAGGCATGACCTTCAGATTGAAACGTAGTGTCCGAATGCGGGAAGACGCAAGTCCTTTTGTGTAAAAATATCGGCAATTTGATCCTTGGTGCTAATATATTTGACGGTTAAATCACCCTGAGCGACTTTGTCACGCACAAAATGATATTTAATTTCAACATGTTTTGTGCGGGCATGGAAGACGGGATTGGCTGTAAGATATGTTGCACCAATATATATTATCACACCACATTAATGGAGTGGCACAGATATAAATACCAAGTTCGAAGAGGAGTGACTGAACCCGGCCAAGTTAATTAGGCGACCACATCCGCAATAGCCTTGTACTTGGATTTAGTTGAAGAGTGAGCAACAGTGTGTTACTTGCGAGAGGACCTCTTTTCTTGATCAACTGATCATTTGCACTGATTGATTGACAATAACTATGGGATGAATTTTTTTTTTAGCATGTCCTTAAAAATTTTTGTATTCAAACAATAAATTTTAGTACAATTTGAACATACTGATATTGTTAACAATTAATTTTAGTTGGGGAAAAGTGAATTCATATAATTCGTGTGAAACATATTTTTGATTTCATCAATTCAATGTGATTGCCGAGGAAACTATTTTTTTCCATTTATCACTTTTTTATTTTAATAAATTTGCTTATGATATTGAACTATGTAGTTGATTATCCCTTACCACGTGATATTAAAGATACATGAAGATAATTAATAATGACTTACATATAAAAAATTTAATGAGTCCAAAAAAAGGTGACAATATTTTTCGCCAAAAGGTTACATTTAGCAAGGAAAACAGATTTCCTCGCAAAAGGGTTACATTTAGCGAGGAAATATTTTCTCGCTAAATGTAACCCTTTTGCGAGAAAATAATAATTTCCTCGCTAAATGTAGCCCTTTTGGCGAGGAAATTAAATTTCCTCGCTAAATGTAACTTTTTAGCGTCGAAATTGAATTTCCTCGCAGCTTGTGCACTTTTAGCTACGAAATCTCTTTTCCTCGCCATATTTCCTCGCAATAGGCCTTCCGTGTTGTAGTGTGGTAATCTCTTTTAGCCCCGCCATCAACTTTGATAAGATAGATTTTTTCTCAGTCGGTTACGAAGGTGAATCTGCCCAACGCTTGTTCACTTTCCCGACCCAAGAGAAAGGTTGGTATCATATTAAACAATCTGTCAATGGCTTAATATGTGGGTACCTTATAAAGCCAAGAACTATTTTCATAGTGAATCCTACCACCAAAGAAGTTGTTACCCTTCCCCAACCAAGTATGCCAACAGGCAATTGCCCCTTTTTTTCTCACCCAAGGTTAGCGTTTGGGTTTGACCCTTCCACTAAACAATACAAAGTGTTCAACGTATACCGTACCCTACATCCGAGTGCGAATACGGAGTTTGCTGAGTACTCTTATTGTTACCAGTATGAAATTTTCACTTTGGGTACCCATTCATGGAGAAAGATTGACGTTGTCCCCCCGTCCCCGTACTTTCCATTTGGTTATAGGGGCATCTGTGTGAATGGAGTTATACACTGGAGAAGTACATCTACGAAACCTTCTTCTACTATTGATAAGGAGGTCATAGTGGCGTTTGACCTCAAAGATGAGAGATTTCGGGTGATTCCATTGCCTGATGGACCCTCAGCCAAGCCTTGTCTGCGAGAACTTGGAGGCCATTTGGCTGCTTGTGAGTATTTCCCAGAAGATGTACCGGAGGAGCTTTGGATACTAGAGGACTGTGAGAATTGGGTTTGGGTCAAAGTCATCATCACGCCGCCGCGTAATTTTGTTCTTGCGGACTTTTTTCATACGAATGGTGCAATTCAGACTGGTGAGATCCTTCTACATCGCCCACCCACGGCCCTGTGTTCGTCTCCTAGCTTGTTTGATATTTGCTATTATGACCGGAAGAAGAGTCGTATGAGAACGATTGACATCACCGGGCTTCCTCTTTCAGAGTTAATGGGTCCACGACGTAATGCTCGACTCGGAAAAATAAAGGTCTCTGATTGTGTAGAGAATCTGTTTTCCTTGAGAGGAATTTAAAAGTTTAATCCTTTTCGCGTTGTAATATTTTCTCGGGAGCTTTGGTCAGGAGTCCATGGTATAAGGATTATAATGCAATAAGGACATTTTATGCTTTCTGTGCTGGTGCCAGGACTTTTGTTACCTTCTTTCCAAAAATAACCCCGTTTTAAAACAAACAACAAACGAGGCAAAACCATTACAGTCGATTCAGAAGAGAGAGAAAGAAAGGAATGATAGGGGGAGAGAGAGAACGGTTCGACGACGGTGAGAATAATAAGGACGTCAACAACATTTCAGTTGCGGCAGCCGTGGAAGGGCAGTTACTCACTCAACTTTGACGACGACGCGGGACCATAAACATGTATCTCGGCGACGGAGCTGGTGGTTCAATTGTCGACGACAGTGAGAGATCGATCTGTATGAGAGAAGAAATTGCTAGCTGCACTCAGCCGTGAGCTTCGCCGTAGAAGAGGTGCCGGCGGCGAGGCAATGTTTTGGTTACTGGAAGATAGGGACGTAAAGGGGGAGCTCGTGGCGGGGAAGATGATGGATTTTTTTTCTCATAGATCTTGGAATTTTTGTCGAGAGAACATGAATGGTGAAACTACAAGATAATGTTACTTTGTGACACATGCAAAATAAATAGATAGCCATAATTTTTTTAATAACAACAGATACCCATATTTGTGTTACTTTGACACACTAATCACAGATAACTTTATATGTGTTGTTTATGTGTGGCGCTAAACTAAAATATCACTCAATTTATATAATTTTTCTCTAATAGATATGGTTATTTGTCAAAATTTATACTATGTATTATTATGACTATAGTTATCTGTCCAAATTTATACTATTTATTATTATGAAAATGACAATAGATAAGGTTATCTTCTCCGGAACCAACAAATATGATTATCTATTCAAAAGATATAGTTATCTTCAACAAATATATTTATACTATGTATTATTACGAAAATGACAAATAGATAAGGTTATCTTCTCCGGAACATGGGCTATGTCTATTTTGCAATCTTAAAGAGGGTCAATTTTTGTAGAATTGAGAATTTTCTTTTTCAGTTCCAAAACCCACCGCTACACCTTCGCCAACTCCATCTCCGGCGGCTCCTTCTCTGTCCCCATCCACACCAAACCCCATCATCTTTCCCGCCACGAGCTCCCCCTTACGTCCCCGTCTCCAGCAACCAACATTACCTTGTTGTCGGCACCTCTCCTATGTCGAAGCTCACGGCTAAGTGCGGCGAGTTCTTCTCTAATATAGATCGATCTCTCGCCGTCATCGACACTTGAACCACCAGCTCGCTGCCGAGATACATGTTTGTTGCCCTGTGCCGTCGTCGAAGTTGAGATGTTGTTGACGTCCTTATTATTCACACTGTCGTGGTGTCTTCGTTGAAGCGAAATCCTTTTCAAGGATAAAATGCTGTAGAGGCGGTGGACTCCGGGCACCGGAGAATCTGGGAGCGGAAACCAGCGGGTTGGGAGGAAATTCAAAAATAACACATTATATATACAAGCCAATCAGGGTATTTTGGTCTAAAAACGGACTGTAGACCTAATAAATGTTACAGTAATGGACCTTCACCACTATTACATATTGGGTTGGATTAAACACCCAAAACCACCTTCAAAACGGACCCTAGCCCAATTTACCGTATTTTCTCTATGTTAGCCTTGTTAATGCATTTCATTCTTGTGAGACTTCTGAGTGAAGTTGTCTGCCTAGTGGTGGGTGCGTATTGATTCACGTTTAATTGTGGCTTTTTCCAATGAGGAATTTATGGGCATTGAATTTAGACCAGAACGTATTATGGAATTTATGGGCATTGTATGGCCTTGTTGATTGAGTCTTCATATCAAATTATAATCCGTGTCAGGCATCTTGTTGTGCATGCATTTCAATCCAAGCCTGAATTTTGAAGCGATGTTTTGTAAACACCTTTATCGATATCTAAAAAAGTCTTCTTTTTTTTTTTTTTTTTTTTACTGGGACTCTAAACAAACCATTTCAGTATGAACAACTACAAAATTGGGGTTTTGGTGCAAAATTTTTAGTTAAAATAGGGCTAGGTTCTTCATTAATTTCCAAATTATCCTATTTTTTCTGATTGTACGCACCTTCAATTTCAAACCCTAGCCATCATCCAGAACCATCTCTCTCCGTCACAAGTAACAACCATCTCAAATATCACTCTCTATCTCATATCACTCTCAAATGCTTGAACCCCACCACATCACCTACTAACGGCCACCACAGCCGTTACCATCCACTAATTAACAACAGCACTCTCCGACACACATACCACTTTCATAAACAAACTAAGCTTGAATATTTTTTTGAAGCTCGATAAGTTTTCAAGCCAGTTCGAACAAACTACTTCTCTACTCATTCCACTTATGACATATAAGAAATTGAAGCTACTCAAGATCGGCTCGATTAAAACTCATTTGAGATCGGCTTATGTCATAAACAAACTAAGCTTCAACAAATTATGAAGCTTGTTAAGTTTTCAAACTAAGCTTTGAACAACTAGCTATTCGGCTCGTTCGTCACCCCTACGAGGCAATAGACATAAGACAAGACCAAAGGCACACAGTGTGTAAATGGGTAGGCAGGGCCGGCCCACCCCCAAGAGGTCTGGGTCTGGGTTTTGGACAACTCTCAAATCCCAATTTTTTTGAGGCACTCAAATACTTTCACTACTTGGGTTTGAATAAGACTTTTTTTAAGAAACTCAAATAAAAAACATGGATAATGGACCGGTTATATGTACTTCCGTTTTTTGGCAAAACGTGGGGTTATGCATAGCTCAAATCCCGAATTTAAGGGCACATTTTTTTTGGGAAAATGATTGTCAATGACGTGTTTTGATAATTAATACCCACTAAGGACATTTTCTGTATTAGCATATGTTCTCAGTATGTCCTTAACGAGTTTTAATTATCAAAATATGTTCTGAGCCGTAATTTTTCCCATTTTATTTATTACACATTGGGCACTACAAATTCTTGGGCCGGCCCTATGGGTAGGGTTGGGGTCGTCGACAATTTTTTAACCGGCCGCCAACCCATCGACCTCTAAAGCCAACAGGTTGATTGATTATTTCTTGCGATTTCGACTCAGCAGATTAGACAGATTGAAAAAAAAATAAATCACTATTGGCTATATCATTTTACGCATGTAGGTATCGTGGGTCGGGTTAAAGAAAATTTACCCACACCCTAATTAACCCGCTTAAAATTTGTACTCCCTCCGAACATTATGGATTAAAAAATATAGTTAATTTTTTCATTAGGCTGAAATAGTGAAAATGCCAAACATTATGGGACGGAGGGAGTATTTATCAATCCGCCATACTTTTTTTTTTGGATCCGCCATACTCAACCTGTGGTTTTCGGCGCAGGTCGGTTCGGGTTGGATATTCTTGGCGGGTTGGTGGATTTTTTGCACACCCTTTGCGCACCTCTGTTTACGTAATCGAACGGCGTACTGATAAGAGTGTATCCCTTCTACTCCTCCTCCTCTCTTTGTCCCTTCTACTCCTCCTCCTCCCTTTTTATTTCTCCGATTGCCACTAAACCCAAATCAGCCGGCCCCCATCTCTCTCTCTCTCTCTCTCTCTCTCTCTCTCAAATCTCATAATCACATACTTAGGCAGAAACATGAGTACTACTAGTGATAGTACTAATATTGATCGAAGCAAGGGACCGTCATCGTCGTCGACGGCAATAACAAACCCGATATCGGAGTTCTGGAGGCGGTGTATGACGGCGGTGCAGCAGCAGAGGGCTCGCTGCTACATCCTCCGCCGCTGTCTCTCCATGCTTCTCTGTTGGCACGTCCACCGTCTTCGCGACTAAAATATTCCATCCCACAAATCTCTCTTCTCTCTCTCTCTGTACATATCTGTCTATAAGGATGTTTGACTTGGTTAAATTTTGCAACTATGCCTTTCTTTCTCTCTTTCTGTTTTGTATGTAGTTTGAGTTTTACTCGTTTCTCCTTGTAAAAGTTTTAGTCCTCAATCATGTTTGATTGAAATTAACTTCTAGTTTCTGTAATCTTATTGTTATGTGAGTGAGGATTTTGATTCTCAGTTGTGTTTACTGTTTATGAAGTTTGAACAAAATTGGTTCCAATTTTGGGAGACATAGAATTTCGGACGGATTTGGTCTGGACTCCTGAGGGGTGCAAAAGAGCCTGTCTAAAATTCAAGTTCAAGCTCGGCTCGTTAATCGAATGAGTCAAGCCCAGTTCATTTATTAAATGAATCGACTAAGCCAAGCTTTAGAATGCTGAGTTCAGCTTATTGATGACATGAGCCTAAAACTCGAGCTCGGCTCAGGCTCAGGCTCAACTACTAAGGAGCCGATCCTGGAGCTGCTCGTTAATCTTACTGTTATGTGAGTGAGGATTTTGATTTTTAGTTGTTTTATTGCTTCAAGTTTGATCAAAATTGGGAGACAGAGAATTCCGGACGGATTTATCTCCTGTCCGGACTCCAGAGGGGTGTAAAAGAGCCGAGTCTAAAACTTGAGCTCTAGCTCGGCTCGTTCGATCAAACGAGCCGAGCCCGGTCTCATTTATTAAATGAGTCTCATTTATTGACGACGTGAGCCTAAAACTTGAGCTTGGCTTAGTTACTAAACGAGCCGATCCTCTAGCTGCTTGCGAGCATTTCGGTTCATTTGCAGACCTATTTCTCTGTCCCTGCTCAGAAAATTTAACCAAACAATGGATGGAGAAGGCATCAAACAAACAGGGGCATAGGGTTGGGGATGGATTAGCCTTCAAAGCCATCCATAGTAGTCCTAAGATAAGAAACGTCACTCCACATACACACAATCAGAGAGAGAGAATATCCCCTCCCTATGTGGTGAATATCTCTAATTTATCCAATCAAAACAAGAAGGAAGAGAGTAAAAATTATCTTACCCCAAAACAAGATTCAGTTTCGATGCGCTTATATTATTTAGGGTAAACTATAGTTAACCCCCTCTAACTAAGTCTCGCATGCACTTTGTCCCCTCTAACTTTTTTTTGACACTACTCTAACTAACTGAAATTCAAACGGTCATAACTTCTTCGTCCAAAATCGAAAATATGCAAATTATATATCGATTTCGAGGTCTTGAAGTCAACTTTCTAATGACACCAAAATCACATTACGATTCAAAGCACACAAAAAGTTATGATCAAAACGGTCTTTCTATCTACCAGCCCTTACTCTTTTGATCATAACTTTCTGTGTGCTTTGAATCATGATGTGATTTTGGTGTCATTAGAAAGCTGACTTCAAGACCTCGAAATCGATATATAATTTGCATGTTTTTTGATTTTGGATGAAGAAGTTATGACCGTTTCAATTTCAGTTAGTTAGAAGGGGTTGAGTGTCAAAAAACAAAAGTTAGAGGGGGCAAAGTGTACGCGAGGCTTAGTTAGAAGGGGTTAACTATAGTTTACCCTATTATCCATTGGTCAAATCTTCCCAAAAATCCAAACTTTACACTGAGTATTTTTTTGAGTAAATTACAGTAAACTCCTCTCAACTAACCTGCATTTTCACTTAACCCCCTCCGACTACAAAACCCAACAGTGTGCACCCTCTAACTATCCAGAATGGACACTTAACACCCTTTTGTTAGGTCGCCGTAGGAAAAATGCACCGACGGCCGTCTCCGGCCACCGGGCGGCCGATCCGAGCCGTCCAAAAATTTTAAAAAAAAAAACCGAGTGGGCTATCGCGGGAATCAACGGCATCCGACGTGCGTAGGTGCTCGATCTAAACACCCCATTTAAATTCTTGGGGTGTTTGGATCGAGCACCTACGCACGTCGGATGCCGTTGATTCCCGCGCCAGCCCACTCGGTTTTTTTAAAAAAAATCTTTGGACGGCTCGGATCGGCCCCCCGGTGGCCGGAGACGGCCGTCGGTGCATTTTTCCTATGGAGACCTAACAAAAGGGTGTTAAGTGTCAATTCTGGATAGTTAGAGGGTGCACACTGTTGGGTTTTGTAGTCGGAGGGAGTTAAGTGAAAATGCAGGTTAGTTGAGAGGGATTTAATGTAATTTACTCATTTTTTTTCCAAAATGCATACTCCATTTCACTGAGGTGAGCATCCAACCGAGCAACCCGGTTAACCCGGTCCGGTCCGATGCCAATCAGTCGGTTTTGAAACTAGATACGGTCTGTTTTAGGTTACAAAAGTACTGTAATAATCATCTGTATACTTGCTATTTTCTCCGTCTCAAAAGGCAAGCATCCCTTCTATTTCTACTCTCTTGTGGCCTTAAAAGGTCTAATCTCCCCCAAACCACCTCATCCCTTCTACAGTCTACTTCCACTCTCTTGCGCCCTCATCTCTCTCTGTCTCTGAACATCGTCTCCGTGGCTCCACGCGAACACTGATTACGCTGGCTGGTAGACACTGATGACACCAGCCACCGACCGTTCTACACCAATATTGGATTCTATATGCTGGCATGTCAACCGAATCCCATCCGAGTGTAGTCAAAAAGCCTCACAAAGTCCTTGATTTGAAACTCTACTTCCACCAACACGCTATCAATTCCAATAACAAGGTCATCTTCTCTAGGATGGAAATGAAATTAAGCTTCGAGGGAAATTTAAGGATCGAAGGGATTTTAGAGAGAGAATTGTCTTGTCTATCTCCTCTCAGACTGTCAGGTTGTCTAGGCTAGATGTGGGTATAGGAGCAAAACTTATCCAATCCCCACATCCTACGGAAAACAAAAAGGAGACAATCTGAAGCGCTTAAGCTGTTTGCCATACTCTAACAATAGAGCTAACGCCGACCTACCGAAAAATGAATCACGATAAAATTTGGTGAAACCAGTCTTTTGCCTTGTGACTACCGAACTTGACAGACAACAATCAGAAAACTATTCAAATCACATTTTCAGGAAGCTAAAAAAACATGCGAGGTAGCAACATCTGCTGAAACACGGCTAAACCCATACGAGGTACAGTATCCACAAAAAAACACAATGTCTGCGACAATACTCTCAGTATTAAATGCATCTCCAGAAACTAGGTACCACCTTAAACTACTACACGAAGAACACATCACAAGCTCATTGTCCGAACACCTAGCTAAGAGGTCTCCCAATACATTCGAAAGTCTAGACAGTTATCTGCCAAGTTGCTTCTAGTAACCGTCAGGGGTCTGACTCCGACTCCTAATTGGGCTTCTGCTCCTGCACCTTGAGCCATATGGAGACCTTGAGTAAGACCTTTCTCTATACCTTGAGCCATATGGAGACCTTGAGTAAGATGTCTCTCTATGCCTCGACCTGTCTCAAGAATACAAGACATTAGCAACCATAACTTGAATACCTCCATCATAAGTAACGATCTAAAAACAATGGATGACTTCAAACTTAATACCTCAAATAGGATCTTCCATGGCGCGGTGATCGAGAATAACGAGAGAAGGAGCTCCCCCGGTCAGACCCCCGGCCGCTGCAAGAGAATGTTACTCTAATCAGATAATCAGAAATCCGAACCAAGACCCCTATGCTCAAAGAGGGGGACAGGTTAGGTGGGGGCGTCAAATGACCCAGTTGAGCTGGAAAAATTTGCTATTATAGGCCTCATTACCGTTCACCCATTTGAACCCACAGAGAGCAAGAAAAATTATCATAAAAGTTGCTCTTCTATTATTGCCAACACACGACTCTAAGGTATTTGACCCTGCCGTCCAGCACATTGCTCCGCTCCGAGTTGTTCTTATTTTTTAGAAGTGCTCCCCCCTAATTAGGCTGGCGTCATATATAAAAAACGGGAGAGATTACCTGGAACGCTGTCTTGCCCTCATTTCTGCAGGCTTCTTTCTATTTTCCTCAGCAAATACCACAGTCAGCTCTCGACCAAGAAGAATTTGACCATCCATATGGTATTTGGCATCTGCAGCATCATCAGGATCCAAAAACTGAACAAAACCAAAGCCACGTGGCTCCCTACACCATAGAAATGATTCAGGTGAAAAGGTGATTTGAACTTTACATGGGTATTGCAATTCCACATGAATATAAGACAGAAAATGTTCTCCAATTGTTACCAAAATGAAAAAACTGATTCCTGAGAAATAAGGAATACTAAGAGGGGCATGATGACTCTGCTCACACTTTACACAACTCAAGTAAAGCAATTCCAAGGCTGCTAACCTTGTGCGGGTCAAAGTTAAAATGTGAGTTGAAATTCTTCAAAACTTGAGCGTCTTCATACAGTATTCAAACCCAACTTCCTTCAATCTTCAAGTACATTAAGATCATCTTGAACAACTCTTATTACTTCATTCTTCTCTTCAACACTTAAAATAAAAACAACCAAATACAACCAATTCCCATAAAGTAAATGTTGACAATAGAGCAAGAACCGATCAGAAATAGTAGCAGGAAAAGAGGAGGGAGCTGATTGGCAATAGAACAAGCTCTCTGTTGAAAATTTTAACCCACGAAATGATAGTAACTAGATGACGTCAAACTTGAGAAATGCCCTAGAACAACTCCAGATCGAGATATGCTCACCCTGTATGGTAGTCCCGGGGCAAGTACACATCCTTTAGAGGACCAAACTCCCCAAAAGGCCCACGGAGGTCTTCTGGCCTGCATCCAGAGTAAACTTGGTAATTGATTTACAAGACTAGCAGTTGGATTGGTCATGAAGAGAAACTCAGTAGTCATGCTCTAGAAAATTGGAAGTACAAACCAACCACCATTGCCTATGCATGCAACGCAAGAATTTATCCAACAACAATAGTATTATTAGTCAGTCAAATTTGGTTCAAATTAGTTGGAGCCTAACCCTTTTTCAACCAAAATGACCCCTCTAGCATCAAAAATGAAAATTTAAGAAAAAAATAAATCTAAATCTAGAACACAGTAGACCTTTCATAAAAATTGCCCGACAAACACTCAGTTCCACAACCTTAAGTTTCACCTGTTAAAAATATTATAGTACTTGACACAACTAAAAAAGGTGGATGCTTTGTATCTTAGATCCCCATCAACCTCTTTGTATGGTGCAATACAGTTGGGGTACTCCACAGTAAAAACACTGTACGGCATCAGCACAAAACGAGTGGTATTTGATATCAGGGACTCTGCAAAATAAGTTAAACACCCTTGTCGAATGCTTGAGACTTCGACAAGGGAGCGTGGTGGGTGTCGCATGCATTCCATCCAAACCTTACCAATTGTATTTGATATCATATGCATATCTTGGTGTATTGTATTATTCCCAGAAATTCAGTTACATGCGTTCTCTGACACCCTTTCTTACATGGAACACCATCTGAACCCCAATTTAAGTTCAACAAGACAAAAAATGTTTCCTATGAGAATCAAAGGCGGCAGTTAACATTACTAACTGTAGTAAAACATCGATCAACAAAATCTCACAAGGACATACCTACAATCATTGCGCAGGTTGCGGACCAAAAGACTGGTGGGAAGATCTCTATCACGACCCCCATATCGACCCCTTGGACTCGGGCTTCGACGTCTTCTGCTATACCCCCCTCTTGGTGGTGAGGGACTGTAACTATAACTTCTTCCCCTCATTCTCCTTCAATATTCAGTCCTATTTCCAAAATGAACCACATTAATCGTAAAAAAAAAGTGCAAGTTGGAATCATCATCGACAATTCTTCTCTTTTCGTCCGACTTCCATCAAGATTCGCACCAATCCGGTGTAACTATTCAAAAAGAAAAAGGGCAGAGCTACACTTGAGCAAGTCGAGTCATTTATCCCAATTGTTTCTTTGAAAGCCAAAAGTACAAAAAATATTAGTTGCTCTTACTTTTTTCTTTTTGCATTTGAAGAAAAAACACAATGAATTCGTCAATTATCAACAAATTACATTGCGGAACAATAAGAAGTAAACTAACAAAATATCACAGCACACCTAAATTAACAACAGGATGCATTTAAATTAATAAGAATTCTACCCTTTTCATCCAGACATCCATCAAGATTCTCACAAATCCAGTGTATCTATTGGAAAAGAAAAAGATAAATATTTGAAAATTCGAGTTGATTATCCCAACTCAATATATCCAGATCAAGAAGAGCTAGGTTGCGGATATGCAATTAACCTAATCACCAAATAGAAGATTTGAAATAACACCCGCAACAAGTTCGTCAGTAATCAACGAATTACGATCCGATGTCAAGCAAGGAAATTGGAGCAAATAAACAGATAAGTGTAGAAATTTGCTTGGAAAAAGAAGTAACCTCTTAACGCAGAACCAGCGATTCTCTGATTTGAGGCTCTGATTGAACGTTTCTCTCTCTAAATTGGGGAAACCGATTCTCTCTCTCTCTCTCTCCTCTATCTGGTTTATCGCTCATTCGAGAAGTTTCTGGGGCCTTGTATTTCCAAAAGTGCAACGACGTCGTCACTCGGAAGACTTGTGTTTGATAATGTCCGGCCTTATTTTACAAACGGGCCTGGGCCTAAAACTTGGGTCTAGCACATTCTGCCCAATTAATTTTTAGTGTCGGGCGGGTATTATCTAGTGTCCGTTTTGCGCATTCGAATCATCTATTGTGTTTTTAAATAGCTCAAATTTGGAGGAAAAAAAAAAAAGAGGGAGAGTGTGTTTGGGTGAAATGAGAGACATAGTTTCAATCTAAGTCATCCAAAATTGTATTGAATGAATCGAATGCGCAGAGCGGATATAACGTGTGATATAGCAAAACTCTTTGCGCGCCCCCTGACACGCGCCCCCCCCCCCCACGCCAGACCAAAACACCCCCCCCCCCCAGCCAATAATTCACCTCACTCATTAATTGAATATTTTTTTATTTCTCATTTATTTACTTTTACATCTTTTTTCATTTTTATTTATTTAATATTATTTAAGTGTTCCAATTTTCAATCCGGTTGAATCGATGCAAAGATCTTGGTTTTTTTATCATTTTGTCTTCAATGGTCATAATGAATTTTTGGCTCGAAGGCCTATCAACAAGTACCCTAAGACTTATTATTTAGTTTTAAGTCTCTCTTAAGGTATTTATTGAAAGGCCTTAGAGCCAAAAATTCATTACGACCATTTAGGATGAAATGATAAGAAAAATAAGATCTTTGCACCGGTTCAAATGAATTAAAAATCGGAACGCTTATTTTTTTACTCTTTATATGTATTGTTAAATTATTTCATATTATATACGTGAGTAAATAATATTACTCTTATTTTTTTACTCTTAATTTTTTACTCTTATTAAAATTTTATAATTCTTTTATGTTATTGAATTTATTAATTTTGTATTTATTTATATCTTTTATCTATTTTATTTCTACAACTTATTCAGATTTCCTTTTATCTTCTTATCTTCAATTATGACCACTCATTTAGATTTTCTTTTTATCTTCAATTATAACCACACATTCAGATTTTTTTGTTATCTTCTTATCTTTAACTACAATCATTCATCCATCACCACTTATCCTTATATACCAGCATTATCCTTCAAAAATCACCATCTACTTCCCATCACCACCCTCTCCCTGCTTATCCCTCCAACAACACCATCTTTCCATCATCTATCTCTCTCTCCCTTCCTCTGTCATTGCTCCTCCCTTCTTTTTTACACTGATTTCGTAAAACGAGAAGAACATTATGGATAACTACAACTTGTCATTTTCAGATAGTTGGTCCGTTGAGAATGATGTTTTTAGTGGGGAGGGCGTCTCCCATAATTTTCGTGATTATACACCCGAATTCACAACTGACGAGGTTAGTTATTACCGTTGTTCTTATGCATATTAATTTAATTTTTTATGATTGTTCTTATGCATATTAATTATTAATTATTTATTTCCGTTGTTCTTATGCATATTAGACTGGATCATGTTGCACTTATACATATTCTTTTTCCTTGTTGATAGATTTTTCAAAGTAGAGACGACATGGTAGATTGGGTGCGGAGAGTCGGTAGAGAAAATGGTATTGTTATTGTTATTAAGAAATCTGCTAGTTTAATTGGTGGCAAGCTGCCAAAGTGCATTCTTAGTTGTGAAAGAAGTGGAAAGTATAGATCGGCACGAAATGCAGCTGAAGGGCAATCCTCGCAAAAGAATACTGGGACAAAAAAATGCGAGTGTCCATTTCAGCTGCGAGGTATACCAAAACCTCCAGCGGGTGTCATGTGGGGTGTAAGGGTTGAATGTGGTATCCATAACCATGAAACAGCAGAATATTTTGATGGACATGAGTACCCCTCAAGGCTAACACCAGAGGAGAAAGAAATTGTGCGCGATATGGCGAACAACACAGCACCTCGTGAAATTCTTAGTGTTTTAAAGAAAAAAAATTCGTTAAACACTACATGTGTCCAGAGCATATACAACCTCAAATATACAGATAACATAGCAGAACGAGACGGTTTAAGTTCTACTCAGTTTGTCTTGAAGCAACTAATAGAGAAAGGATACCTCCATGAATACCGTACAAATTCGTACACCAACGAAATCACAGATATTGTTTGGGTTCACCCTGAAAGTCTAGACTTATTTGTGAACTTTCCATCCGTATTGGTCATTGATGCCACATACAAGACTAACGAGTACCGGTTACCACTATTGGAGGTTGTGGGTATCACATCCACAATGTGCACTTACTCTCTCATGTTTGCACATCTTACAAATGAGAGAGTAGAAAACCTGACATGGGCCTTGAGTACTTTAAAGAGATGGATGCTTGGAAAGGGGGCATTGTTGCCATCGGTGTTTGTTACAGATCGGGATTTGGCGCTTCTTAGCGTCATTGAAGCATGTTTTCCCTCGGCACGTCATATCCTTTGCATTTGGCACATCAATCAGTGCATAATAAAGTATTGCAGAGGGGTCCTTGGTCCGTCGTTTAACGACTTTAACATGTCATGGCACTCGCTTATTAATTCAACGACCGTAGCGTCTTTCAATCAGAAGTGGAATGCCATGTGCGATGACTATAAACAACACCCGCAGCTCTTGCAATATCTTGCCAATACATGGATAAGGCCGTACAGAGATAGGTTTGTGGCAGTATGGACAAATACGTGTATGCACCTCAGAAGCAATTCAAGCCAAAGGTATAGTCACTTTATGCGTTGTTACCCTTACTATTTCAATTAAGTACATTATTCTACTACACTAAAAAATATTTCTGTAACTTTCGTATTTACACACAGTTTATTATTATATTACAGGGCAGAGTCCGCACATGCGAGACTGAAGCTATATTTGGGGGTACCATGTCATCCTTACAAAAAGCTTTTAAGATAATAGACAAGATGTTGAAAAATCAGTTTGGGGACATTCGGAGGTCATTTCAGAGATCTATCAACATCCCCCGCCATTGGCAAATAAATGACGAACTTTTTCAACAAGTAAGAACTCGAATTTCATTAGAGGCAATGGAGTTCATCAATGTTCAACTACAATGCGCTGAAGATGCATTCTACCTCCAGTTCGGGTTGTGCGACTGTACAATAAAAATTACGCACGGATTGCCATGCAGACATGATCTTGCATATTACCGTTGGTACTCCATGCCAATTCCAATTCAGAGTATCCATGATCATTGGACTAGGTTGTCCATGCGCACGCCCATTGTGAATGAAGAGGGAGAACAACCGGACAGAACGTATGAAGTTATAGACAGATTACGTGGGATGGATCAATTTACGCGAGAGCACATGATAGACAGGATTATCGATATGACGGATCCATCTCAGAGCACAGTTCGAGGCCCGGCTTATAACACGGCTCATAGAGGTCGACCTACTATTAGAGAGGAGCAAAGTGGACGACGCATTCCTTCCTTTACAGAAGCATCGACTTCATCATCTGGGGTCCAATCTAGGAGACGTGGGAGGGGCGATGGAGTTCACAAAACTCAAGTGAACCATGCTGAATTTTCAGTTCCATCCATCCGTACCGACTGCATTCAGCAGTTACCTCGAGCTTATCAGCATTACGTTTCTCACATTAATGACGTTCGAGGTGACGGTCATTGTGGATATAGGGCGATAGCCGCTCATATAGGGTATGGTGAAGATCGTTGGGCTCAAGTTCGACGAGATCTCATTAATGAGATTGAACAAAATAAGGATCTATACAATGCGCTATATCCAGAAATAGGTTGGGCAGACTACCTAATACGGTCTTTAAATTATTTTGAAAATTCGGCACCAGATGAGTATTGGATGGACTCTATGAGTATGGGAGTTGTCATCGCTTCAGTGTACAACCTTGTTCTGCATACATTTGAGATCCCCTCCCGTTCCCATCCAAGAGCGCATTGAAATAGCTATTGCCCGTGTTGGGAACAATGACTTTGTGCAACTTTTCTTGCAGCCTCATTACCCTGTACCACCCTACCCAATATGGTGGTGGAACAATTCATCAGATGAAGCTAAAAGATGGGCTGCTCGTTATACAACACGAATTAGTTTGTGGCAAGAAATAATGAATACAAGACCAAGAGGGACAGGAGCAGAATTTGGTGGAAACATTGACTAGAAATTGAATTTTCATGTATTTTCATGTATTTTCACTCTTCAATGAAATTAGTATAAGTTATGTTTGGTTTGATTAATTAACATTAGTACAAGTTACATTTTAACCATTCATTTATTAATTCAAATTATAGTAAGAAGTCTTTTAAAAGTAAAATAAAAAACTACTAAAAGTAAAACAAAAAAACTAGTAAAAGTTAAAATTAAAATAAAAACAGTAATTAAAGTCATTTATAAGAAAACAAAAAAAATTAGGAAAAGTTTAAAAAAACTAAAACAGTAATTAAAGTCTTTTAAGAGTATAAAAAAAACTAGTAAAAGTAAAAAAAAAACGGTAATTTTTTTACTTTTAAAAGTAATAAAAAAAAAAACCTAGCCAAAATGAAAAAATAAAAAATAAAAACCGGAAAAAGGAGGGGGCAAAGGGGGGAAGGAGGTGGGGCCGGGGGTGTCAGGCGGGGGGGCGGGGGGGAGTGTGTCAGGGGGGGTGCGAGAAGAGGGTCTCGTGATATATTCTCTCTCCTCTATCGTTTGATTTTTGGTTTTGGTGTTACTGTACAGCGAATCCGATTCGACTAATGGCTTCATCATCGTCAACAGCAGCAGCAGCAGCAGTGTCTCGATCGCACGAGAAATCAATCTATGTTCGAACACGTAGCAACGATTCTCGAACTGGTATTCTATTCGTTTGTCATTGATATACAATCCGGAGATAACAACGACGGCGATGATTCACGAGGGGGAGGCTCTTCGAAGGTTCTCTCTCCTGTAAAAACGGCGGAAGTTCCTTTGTTCAGCGGCTGTGCTGCGGTTGGCAGTGCTCTGTAAATCCACCCGACCCAGAACAGAGGGACCTAGAATTATGCCACCCTGATAAAGGTCGGTCATATACAAATGCAAATATTGTCAATGTGATATATATATAAAAGCAAGTTCTTAAGGAAAAAGAACTGAATGCTATCCCGTTGGTTTCTTTGCCAATCCTTTCGAGGGAGGACAAACTGATCTAGCATTTACACTATCAAATCAGGCTACCACTTGCCTTTCGGACAGAAGATGGAAGCCCCCCGAGACAAACCAGAATCCTCTTTCAAACCTGTTGGGAATCTGTGGAAAATGGTTTGGAAGCTCAAGGTCCCTAACAAAATTTAAAGCTTTTGGTGGAGAGTGTGCAATAACAGCTTGGCGACAAAGGAAAATCTCTCCAAATGTAAGTGTTCCCCATCGGCAGCTCTTGTCCTGTCTGTGATTCCCAGTTGGAAACTGTTGAACACCTCTTGTTTCTCTGCTCTTGGGCAAGAGCGGTTTGGTTTGGCAACAATATTCAAATCCTTAACGAATTTGGATATCCATGCTCAGCCATCAAATGGACCTCAGAAATTTGTGAATCCCTACCAGCTTCAGAGGCATGTTTTTTTTTTTTTTTGGATCAGAAAAACCATTCCATTACTAATTAAAATCCCACAAGGGGTACAAGAACCGGATCCGGAGCCCTCGGTTGAGTAGGGACCGCAACTTATGGGTTATCCAAAAGGACCGGGTGACCAAGATCCAAACGGACCGAGTGAACAAGCCCTCAAGGGGCGAAAAATCCGCGCAGGGACACAAAAATAATCTGTCAAAGCATACGACCTCTTGGAATCCGCTAATTAGACACCACTGACCACCGCAAGCTGCAAATCTCACCAACGAAATCCAAAGAAAAACGCGGGCGGCAAAAGGCACAGATTTGTAACTGCGAGAGGACCAAGGAAAAGCTAACGCAGAAAGAGGGTTGTCCTGCGCAAGACCGCTAGCCACCAACACCTCATCCAACCCACCACCAACACAGCCACCAATAATACAGCAGCCGGAGACAATCTCCACACCAAACATCGAACAAACCGAAAAATCTACGCCTAACCTTATTGACCCACCAACCGCACCCATCGGACCTAGAGAACCAGGCCGATACAAATCCGAACCGGGGAAACCGGTCGGAGGAGATCCGGGAGAATCCGGCGAAATCAGCAACAAACAAAAGCAAAACCTAACACCTCCACCACCGCATACCTCAGTTATTACCATTTGAACGGAAACCAGAGGACTCAGCTGCCACCAAATCCACCACAACACGGGCCGAGGACGCTGATGAGGGCACCACACCGCGTGCGCCGCCGCTTCAGAGGCATGTTAGTTTTTAAGTTCGGTTGCTTTTACGGCTTGGTTCATTTGGAAAAGTAGGAAAGATGTTAATTTTTTGACATGCTAAAGTGGACCCAATGGAAGTAGTAGCAAAAATTCGTTGTGCTAAAGTGGAGTTTAAATAATTATGGGATAACTCAAGTCCATAGGGATAACCCTCCAATGCCAGAAGCTAATTCTAGGTGGAGGGCTCCGGACTCTTTAACAGTTTTAAGGTAAACTGTGATTTGGCGGTAGGTCCTAACAACAGTGAAGGTAAACTGGCTGTCATTCTCGGAGATTGGAAAGGTAAGCTGATAGATGGAGTGGTCAAATCTGCTAGTATTTTCTCAAACTTGCAGGGAGAATTGAAGGCCATCCGCAAGGCTTGCTTTTTAATGGTTTTGGCTTTGGGTCTGAAAGGAGTGGTTACTGAAGCTGACAAACATCATGCCATTTCTTTGAGTCTGAGTTAGTCTCCTTCCATGGGAGGTGGGTGCGTTGGTGGAAGATATTAGGGAGTTTGCTTTGATGGGTGATATTTCGTTTAGCTGCGTTCCCCGTGCTGCCAATTCAGTAGCCCATGGGCGGCTGCCCTTTAATTGGGTGTCTTTTCCCCCCTGATTCTGTAATGTCACTCTTGATTAACGATTTTGCAATATAGCCTTGAGGCAGTTTTTAACATCATTCTGATCAAACAGCTTTTCAACTTAAAAAAATTCAACAATCATTTTTCAGCACTTAATTTTACGACTTTTAGTTTTAGTTTTTAATTTTGTCTGGCAACACCTTATTTGAGCTTTAACACTAAAATTACAAGGATCAATCATTGATACAAGAAATTTCAAATAAGAAGTTGAAAACTTAACTAAATCTTGTTCTTTATTGCTATCAAAATAGGTCTCCATGTTTTACAAATGAGAAAACATGAAAGAGAGGGCATGAGAGAGTGTTGAAAACTTTGCTTAGACAATGACAAACTACTGTTTTAAACGTGAAAAACATGACATACTTCAACATTTTTTGGATTTCATTCTTGGGCGTTTAGAGACTCACAGGCTGTGATATAATTCTTTTACTTTTCATTATAGTTACTTGTAGCCATTTGGCCTAGGTTTGCCCCCTTTTTTCTTCTCCTGGAGTATGCCCCTTGTAGGCTGGTTGATATCCTCAACGAGTTCTAAAAAGATTAACCGTTTTGATAATCGATGAGGCCTAAATAACGCTAAGTTTGATTTAACCTAAATTTTGCTTTAGACAATGGAAAATATTGATGTTTAGATAAAAATTTGTTTAGTTTTATTAGGATAAATTATTTGCCTTGTTTAATTTGTTTAGCGTGTTTGAAAAAATATTTGGAAACATAAAAGATACTGGGCAGCCTTCCAAACAAGATCGGGGCAGTTTGTGTAGAAGGAGAATAACTAGGAATGGCAATGGAGCGGGGCGGGTTATGTCATAACCCGCCCCGCCCTAAGAATTATGGCATGATCCCGACTCTGCCTGGGTTATTTGTGGGTGTCCCCGTTCCCGCTCCGTTCGGGGTTGGGATTACCTGCCTCACCCAGTGAAAAATTTGAAAAAAATATTCAAAACTAAGGGAAAAAAAGAAGAAAATAGTTTATATAACTATATAATGATGAAATATAAAGGAAAAAATATATATTTTTAGTATAATGAGAAAAAAGAGCGGGGTATAAATATAATTTCTTAAGTTTAATGATGAAAATATTGAAATAAAATTATAATTAAAAAAAAAAATCGGGGTAACATCAACCCAAACACTACCCTACCCGATTGTTTTTTTTAATATCCCCCGACCCCGCCCTGGTACTTGGAAATTTGATGAAAACCCGCCCCGTTCGGGCCGGGGTAAGGCCGGGGTGAATTACAATCCCTAAGAATAACCGCCTCCACCTAATGTGAGATCACAAGAGTATTATACTAGTATAGCTAAAAGTTGGAAAAAAGTTTAGATAAGATGGATAAAAAACAATAAAAACTGTCTTCTTGTATTTTTTTCCCATTTTTAATGATTTATTTTGGATTTTTTTTGTCACACGAATTATCTATTTAATTCGTTTTAAAGTTTATTTGTTTCTAAAATGAAAAAATGACAAAAGGCAAAAACCGCTTCTACTTTTTTATCCCAAACAAACAAGAAATTATTCTTTGCCCTTGGGGCAACACGTCATTTTTTACATGTGGTGCCTCACACCAATCATAAAATGCATTGTGGATGAGATGCTAGTCGCCAAAAGAAAGTCCACCACCGTTTGAGCAATGGTCTTCTCTCTCCACTGGCAGTCTCGCACGCAGTCTTTCAAGTTCCAATCTTAATTTCTTTCTCACTCTCAAAAATGGGCGCATATGATTTGAAATCCTCTTTTTTTTTTTTTTTTCTTTTCCGTTTAGAGATGAATATTCTAACACTTGTCAAGTTTTGTGTACCATCAAGTGTAAAAGGACCAAGGAATAACGTAAAAATACCCAATCTCCCAAAATTCTAGTATTTTTTTTTATTTTTGATAATTTTACTGATCGTGCCATATTTTTTGAATTAATCATCTATTTCTTGTGTCTACAAAATAAATATTTTGATCCAAAGCAAAAAAAAAAGAGTTTACTTGATACAAAAAAATTACAAAACAATTGCTATTGTTCTAGGCATTATATGAACTTTTTTTTGAATTTCAATCCATAGTTATACTTTTCTAAAGTATCTCAGTCAAGACTAATGAGTAATCCTAAAAATCACAACGAAAAGCAAACAAAAAAATTGCAAAAAATAACAAACACCGAAAAAATAGTAGACAAACGGTTAATCCTAATTGCGGATATCGTTGGTGCCTTGGTGTCGTTGAGAATATCATTCAAGAAAATTTCATTTTGATTGGAGATAAAATTTTAATGCCTAAACTTCTTAACAAGTTCTACAGAATGACTGGTTTTGATCATTTAGTTTAGTGATCAGTATATGCTAATCAATTTAAAAATACCGTTTCGAAAGTTCTATGAAATTGCGTAAACATTGCCTACCCAGTGAAAAGTGGCTCGCCGGATGAACTAAGCCACTATAGAAATGTTAGCAGTTACGTAAAATAACAATAGGTTTGGAGATAAATAATTTTGTTAGCAGTTCGAAATATTGCAAAAAATAAAAAATAGCAAAACTTCGTTTACATTTCGTTTATAAATAAATAGAAATGTTAGAAGTTCTGATCATTATTTTATATTTTTTAAATTCCTCACATCGAGACGGATAATTAATCTAAAAAATATTACACGAATCGAAAAATCAAGATCGAATTATTAGGCAATTCTAGCTCAAAAGATTAACAAACTAGTTAAAAGAGAATAACCGGATAAAAAATAATGGTGCTAGTATCACATTCAAACACACACCCACCACTCGTATGGGTGGTGGATTCCATATATAGATCACTAGAATTAATGACAAAAAAAAAAAGGGGAGTGAGAATAGCAAGGGGCGACAGGCATCACTCATTGAAAATACAGGAGTAGGTATCTTAACGCCGTTGTTTTGCCGTTTGTGTTGTTTGGGTGTACGGCGATTGGAGTTGTTGATGTGCCGTTTGTTTTTTGAACAGACAAAGCCTTATGTGCCGTTTGTTGGAGTTCTTGGTTTGGGGCAACACGAATAATTTCTCCAAACAAACAAAGCCTTCGTGCGCCCGAAAGCTTTTCCTTTAAACCCTTCCAAACCCTCCGCCGCAAACCGCCACCGTCGGCGACAACGAAGGCATCACTCTTCAAAACCCTAGCAACACTGTCTTAGTCACTCATAAGTATTCCCAGCCAAAATGGCACCCCCTACCAAGAAAACCCCGAGCCAGAAACCTAAGCCCGCCCTTAACCAACTCCAGAAGCCATCTCAAAAACCATTCAAGCCCAAAACCAAACCAGACGGCGCCCCCGCCGCCAAGTCTAGAGCCATGGCTATGCAGCTCGAAGACGACGTCCCCGACTTCCCCAGAGGTACCGATTTCTACAAGCTTGCATGTATTTCGTATTTAAAAAGATCCCAATTAAAGTCAGAGGTTTCAAAACTGACCGGCCAATCCCTTGGGGTTATCTAGATATATGTATGTATGTATGTGTGTGTGTGTGTGTGTGTGTGTGTGTGTGTGTGTGTGTGTGTGTGTGTGTGGATGCTTAAATTTTGTTGGGTTGTATGTGTAGGTGGGGGAAGTTCTCTGAGCCGGGAGGAGCTCGATGAGGTTCGGGCGGAAGTGGATGCGGAGTTTGAGGCAGAGGGGAGGGGGCTGAAGAAGAATAAGAAGAAGAGGGTGCAGAAGCAAAGCCATTCAGCGGAGGATGATTTGGGTTCTCTTTTTGGTGTTGGGATTTCTGGAAAACTGCCTAGGTTTGCTAATAGAATCACATGGAAGGTATAAACTATTAATTCTGTTTATATTGTTGTCCGTTGTTGAGTTATAATGTGGGTATTGGTTCTGTACTTTGTCAAGTAATTGTTAAGAGTATTCATTTTGGACATGTGTATTCATTTTGGGTTGGGGGGTTGTTTGGAGGGCGCACAAAGATTTGATGAATAGGTAATGTTTGTCTCGAGTTTGGAGGGTTTGTGATAGAAAAGTTTGTTTCGAGTTTTATGTTCGACGTATCCCCCAACGTATCGTATCCTACTTTTTGAAAAAATCACGTATCCGCGTATCCATATCGTATCCGTATCCGTATCCATGCTTCTTAGCTATTCATACTTAAACCTCTGGATGTTGGATGCTTTTTTGTTTGACTGGTGACTGACTTAAAACTTATTCTTCATGTCTGAATTTCCAGAATATTTCTCCTGGAATGAAACTATGGGGAGTAATTTCGGAAGTAAATGAGAAAGATATTGTACTAAGTCTTCCAGGGGGGTTGCGTGGATTAGTTCGTGCAAGTGAAGCTTTTGATCCTTTTTCGGATAATAAAATGAAGGTGGTGAGTTACTTCTTCTTTAAACTTCTGAAGGGGTTATTTTTCATCTTTATCCACTTTTACTGATTTGAAGTGGGAATACATCACTAATCAGTCTAATCTTCATACCTTTTCCATTTCTTACATATATGATGTGCTTAAATTTGTTTCGCTTTCGTAATTCCAGTCTGAGAGCTCTTATCTTCTGTTATTCCAGGATGTAAATTGTAATTCCCTTTCTAGCATGTATTACGTTGGCCAGCTGGTTGCTTGCATTGTATTGCAATTAGATGATCATGATGATAAGAAAGAGAAGGGGAAACCAAAGATCTGGCTTTCTTTGCGTCTTTCTTTGTTGCATAAGTGCTTAAGCTTGGATGTTATTCAAGAGGGAATGGTATGCAATTTTCATGTCTCATTTTATCAGATTGGGTAGTTATTATCCTCATTGTTTTATTCTGTTTACTAGTATTTTTGTTGCACTTTGGAAAAGAAACAAGCACCAAGGGATGCAGCCCAAGTATGCTAGACTTATGCAAAAAGCTATTGCTTGATTTTATCTAAGCACAAATCGATAAATATAGTGTAGAATGATGAAGACTGGATGAGATTCAATCTTCCCCTACTTGGCTTTACTAAATGCGAGAACCACTTTAAATTCTTAAATCGTAAAAGAGTGAATGCATATTTAACTTTTCTTTCATCATTACGAAAAGGTGAGTACTTATTTAAATTTGTTACTAAAAAAATTGTTTTCCCTATATCATGTCCGAATTGATACTAAAGCAACTGTATATACATTTTTCTACTATTTTAGATCGTGTGCCAAAAATTGTAACTTTATTTGTCAGACAAAAAAACTACCCATTTGGGATTCATCAAGAATCAGGTTGTTATAACATTGTGGTTGGCATGTCGTATATCGCTTGCAGTTAGCCAAACGTTTGTTATGCTTCTCTCTTATCCTGATGATCTGATATGAAATTTTGAATCACTAATTATTTTTTTTCTGGTGTTTATTCAAAGGTTCTCACTTCATATGTGAAAAGCATTGAAGACCATGGTTATATACTTCATTTTGGATCACCTTCATTCTCTGGGTTTATGCCAAATAGCAGTCAGGCTGGTAATCATCAATAATCCGAATTATGTGTTTTTTCCGTAACCCATGTTATGGTTAGTCCTTGTTAAGTTCTTGTCTTTTCGAATTCATGTTGTTCTCTTGTTGCCTCTGTAAGTGTGGTACTTGGGATTCTGGTGCCTTAGTGTTAGAAAAGTTTCAGGATGTGCATCACATCACCATATGTCCATCTTAACATTTTTCTATAGTTATTGCTCACGTCTTAACTTGTTACCTTTTTGTCCAGTTGAATCAGCATGTCATCTGCTTTTCTCTTGTTGTCTTTCTCTGGGGTTCTAGATCGTAGATTAGGTAACCTTCCTAGCCTCTGGTTTAGCTCGGTTCTCACCTAACACCTTCACCTAGCCTGCACAAGGAAGCACGACTAACAGACCACACTGACTCTGGAATGGTCCTCTGGCATGAGGATCAGAAAGTGCAGAGCAAGTAGGGAAAGTACTGGGGTTTTGAGGTAGAAGATAGTGTGTACCTCTTAGGGTGTCTCGCTTCCTTTATGTAGAGTGTCTTTGCTTGCTTTCCAAGTTCGGTCATGTGCCCGGCGCGCTTCGGCTAACGTCACTAATGATGTAGCAGATAAGGTGGTTAACGGCCTCGTGCGTGAGCTGGCACCCCATGTGCGCTCATGATTACTTCGTTGCACATCCGCTTCGGGTGATGTCACACACGTCACTTTGGATAAGGCAGGAACATGCACGCGGATGAGCTGGCATGCTTGAGTCTCTGCCGGACCTAGCAGTCCGGACGCAGGCCAAGACTGCCGATCGTCGTTTCCAATATAACTCAACAGATGAACTTATTCTGTCTGAGCACCATCATAGCCGAACCAGGTGCCCCGAACCTAGGAGTTCAGCACCTGCCCCAACCTTCATTCGAGACGGGCCAACAGCCCTCAGCTGTAGGACCAGAGCATTACTGATGCCGAACCCTGTCACCGGGCCTACAAGTCCAGTTGGGGACTCGACCGTTTCATGTGGGACCTAGGGACTGGCCCGCCTCTCGCCGAGCGTAGTGATAGCGACTGAACTGTCTTATTCGGCCCACTACACTCTCTCCCTTTTCCTGTTGTAAGCTTCTCTCTTATTGTAGTTAAGGCACTATATTTACATAGAATTGCGGGTACAAGCTGGGAAATGTAGAGTCCTACAGGACTATAGAAAAACATTAGGACATCAACACAATGAATTTTGTGAATAACTTTGCAATTTGCATTGCTTTAAACATTTACAGGAAAGATACCATATTATCAGCATTTCGTTTGATTCCAGTTTAGTTCTTGAGAACCTCATCTGCTGCTTAGGTCCCATAGAAAGGACTATAGAATTGTAAATGGAGTAACTTTCTGCACTATACGTCCTTTGGCTGTTGGTTGACCAGATCGTATGGTTCAAGGCCTAACCTCCTATTTTTTCTTTTTGACTTTTGGTTTCTGTGAACTTCTATCAGGTGGCTAAAAAGACAAGGAAAATGAATGGGAATTGGGATCTTTGACTTTCGTAACTTACTGTGTCAATTTTTGAGTATCTTTGTTACATTCTGCAATCTTTTTTTGGAAGATATACATATTGATATTGTCAAGCCCGATAATGCCCCAATCAAAGCCATTTTTAATAAAATGGGTGGCATTCCCTTTATGCATTTTTGTTAATAAAATTACTTTTCAAAAAAAAAGAAAGAAAAGGTTTTCACAACTGTTACCATTTCTGAAGTCATCATGTAGATTTCTGGGCATTCTCACTTGTGTTTCAGCATTCTAGTAGTTCTTTTCGAGGACTGTACTATTGCTGCATTAGTTGCCAAAGGTTTTGCACCTTTTTTATCGATTGTTTTTTTTTCCCTTTTGGCAGAAAGCAGGGTCATTAGTATCAGGACTGGACACCTTTTACAAGGGATTGTCAAAAGCATTGACAAAACTCGTAAAGTAGTTTATTTGACTTCTGACCCTGACACGGTGTCTAAATGTGTGGTATGTCTCCTGTCCTTGATTGTATACTTTGCTTGTTGCTTGTAGGATTCTTTTTCTGATGCAATTACTCTGCTATTTCTTTTGATCACCAATTACTCTGCTATTTAACATATCAATGTTGTACACAGACGAAGGAGCTTAAGGGTATTTCAATTGATCTTCTCATTCCAGGCATGATGGTTAATGCCCGTGTACAATCAACCCTTGAGAACGGAATTATGTTGTCATTCCTAACATACTTTACCGGAACTGTGAGTTTGCGGTGATGCGTCATATTTTCAGTATGAAGATCATGTTTATGAACTATTGAACAATGATTTTTTTGTTTCTTGTTTTTTACAGGTTGATATGTATCATTTGCAAACAACTTTCCCCAATTCAAACTGGAAGGACGATTACAACCAAAATAAAAAGGTCCTTGATCTTCCTTGTGTGCAAATTTTGATATTTTTAGAGCTTCAATTTTTCTACTCTAAAAGGGAATCCACCATAGGATTGTTTCAACCTATGGGCTTTTCACTTCTGTTGTGCTGTCTTCAACTTTAGGATGAATTGTTTTATATGGGCATGCTTTTTATCATAAGTTTGGCGTCGGAATAATTTCATGGATTCAAAATTTCTACTTTTAAAGGGGACAAGTTTGATAACTGTTCGAGAGCACAATATGATTTTCGAGTTTAGGCAGATCATAAATATTATGTAAAGACTGATTGTATCTGCTGCATTGCTGCAATTAACATCTTCAGCACAAAGACATTTGTTCTCCATCAAAAAATGCTCGCAGACATTACTGAACTAACTAATAGTTGCCACTTAACCTTTTTGGAAAGTGCTTAGGCTGGAATGATATTGTCTTTCTGTAGGTGGTTTGGTTTCACTTGTTCCTATATTTTTGTGACTAAAAGTGTTCAAAACTTTATCCATGGATGCCTTGGCCATTATTTTCCCATTTATTCTATCTCATATTTCCCGGAGTTTCATTTGGTACTTTGACTAATATCTGATTTCTGGAATTAGGTTAATGCTCGGATATTATTCATTGATCCCTCTACTAGAGCTATCGGCTTGACCCTGAATCCTCACCTTGTCCATCACAAGTCTCCGCCTTCTGTAAGTTTATTACTCGATGAGAATTCTTTGCATTGCCTAGAACTTCCCTAGCTGTGAAAAATTGGCACAAGCACATTTTATTCCTACTGTTTTGTTATCATAGTTGTTAGAATCATAGGATTTACGATTCACATTGTGCAGTTCGTTACGATCATTTGGTCATCAATACGAATAGGTTGCATGAGTCAAAAGTTGTTGTGTATCCGAAGTGAATCGATCAATCGGTCAATTCTCTTTGGATTTGCTGAATTTAATTTGTCAGACAAAGTATTCAAATTACTTTGTTAAGGTCTTCAGTGTTGTTATTTGCCACTTTTTTTGTGTTTGTTTTTCGTTTACTCTCAAAAATAGATTCCCCTCTCGTAAAATAGTGACCATAGAGAGAAAACCCACTTTGAGAGTAAATTGAAAAGGCGAAGACAAGATTGCATACAATAGCCGTAAGGACCTTCAAAGGGTTCGTTTGTACTTTTAATTATTTTCCACAAAAAGGCAATAAATATGATTAATGAATTCACATCTCTTGCAAGTTACAACGGAAGTATCTTAACTATTAGACCACGTAATTATCAATTCAAGGCCTAAAATGTTCATTTGTACAATGTATTTTTGCTGCCCCAATGCATAAATATACTTTTTTACATGTGTTTTAGAAGTCACGAATGTATAGGAGCAATCGAGGATTCGGTTTCATTCACGATTTGAAAAGGACCATTTAAATTCTCCATTCGATTCACGATTTGACTAGCTGGACTGCTATTTGGAGTAGGATTCAGTACTTGTTAAGGCTTGAGGAGCTGAACTTGAGTTGCATTGTTTTGAACTTGGGGTTGAATCTGACATAGAAAAAGGGGGGCATAATCCATTTCTTCAGGATTTACATGTTAGGAAACAAAATTCTATTGGGCAGCCCCTATGCACTAAAGGCTCAGAAATCTAATGGTGGTTTTACAGTTGTATGTATTTTAGTTAAGATCCCCACTGATGTGTGCAGTGCTCTGTGCACATTATAGTTAAATTGCCTAAGCTGATTGGAATTGGTTATTTGCTCTTCTGATGACTTTGTTACAGCTTGTGCTCAACTTAAAGATTTCTTCTTCCTTCTTTCTTTCTATCACTCTCTTCAATTTCTTTTTTTGGCCTTCTGCTCTTTGCGTTCCTTTTTGATTTTCTCTTGCCACTAGTTGATCCTGTCTTTGGCAATAGAAAGTTGATATGCAATTTGCTTTTTGGACATTTATATGCGATTTGTTCAGTTTTGAAGTTGAGTCTGATATGCAGCTTGTTAAAGCTGGGGATATATTTGATCATTCCAAAGTAATCAGGATTGACAAAGGATTTGGTCTTCTACTTGAGATTCCTACCGCTCCATTTCCAACTCCAGCATATGTCAGCGTAAGTTCATCCCGCTTAAGTTGTGAAGGGCGGATTGATTTGATTTAGCTTGGTTACTGATTTTGTGTTTGTAGGTATCTGATGTGGCTGACAAGGAAGTGAAGAAATTGGAAAAAACCTTCAGGGAAGGAAGCCATGTTCGCGTTCGGATTCTTGGATTTAAGCACTTGGAAGGGCTCGCTATGGGTGTTTTGAAGGTCGCTGTTACATCTTGTCTTAAATTTAGTCTGAGTAGGCTGAAGTAGTATAGTTTTTGTTGACATTGTGTTTGTTCCATTGGTTGGGCTCTTTGGTGTGTGATCTTGTATGTATACTTGTGTGTATGGGTGTATGCCTCTACATATTTATTTCTGCTAGGTCTATGATGTTTCCATTTGCTTAAGAAGAGAAAAAAAATTGCATTCCAAATATCAAAAGCTGGAGTTTTTGGCTTCTCTTTGATGAACTAAACCTTTTGCTTCTCCGTACTTTTATTTTGTTGATGGCGGAGCATGTTGCGATGCTTCTAGGTTCTCATTGAAAGCATATCTTTATACAATGTGGCATATGGGAAGGTATCTTGTTGGGAAGAAGTAGAAGATTTCTTCTTTACTTGTTGAAACTTGGAACTTTTATAATTGCATCTATTTTGAGAATTTTTGAAATTTTTTTTTTAATATTTAGAAGCCGGTTTGTATTGACAGTTTGTTTATTGTCTTCCCTTTGGTAGACCATAATGTGTGGCTAATTTGTGTTTGTGTACATCATATGTGCATCGGGGTCTCCAATGTGGATACTTCTATTGATTTTCTTTATACTTGTATAATGAGAATGTTTCATATTGAGCTCGTGTAGATTCTGATTGTTGAGTATTTAAATAGCTCCCTAAGAGCATATCTGTTTGACATGTCATGGCAAGTGGATGAATTGGCATTTGAACCAACTCCAACCAAGATGTCAATAGCCTAGATGTTGTTTGACATGTCAAAATTTAACATGTTATGTGAAATCTTTTCTTTTAGTTACTTTACTCTTAAAAGCTTAACAAAAATAAAATATTAAACAAGACTAAAGTGAAAACATACCAAAACAGCAAATTCGGCATAATGATTGGAGGGGGTATTTTTAGAGATGTCAAATTGACACGTAAGCCTTGAAAAAAATTTGACATCCCCAAATTTGATGTCAAGGTTGGAGATGCTCTTAGATATTTTATTTTTATTTGGGCATGGAGTGTCATTTGAGCAGTATCAATGGTAGATTGTTCGTGGGTAGTGCTATCATAGTGATATTTATGTCTCTATGCAAAATTCTCGTTACTGTTCAATATTATCCGCAAATATCTTTGGTCATATCTCGAGCTGATTTGATCCATCTCCACAAAATATGCACATCTCTTAGCCCATGCTGAGTGTCTGCAGTAACCTTTTATGGTCAATAGATGGCTGTTCGCATGGGAAGCCATTGAGTGTACCAATTGAAGTTTTTTGATAAAAATCAACTAAATAATGAAGACTTTCTCAGCCGAGTGTTTAGCAAATATATTCTATCTATATTATTTCTGACATGACGCATTCCAGTGTGCTTTTACTGGTGAATTTTGTTTTTTTTGTGTAACGCAGAAGGAATAATGTTTCAGTTTGAAAAATGTAGTAATGTATTTGTGCAGAAGTCTTAATTTAATTAGTGAACTGGTATCTTCTAACATACATTTGAAAGCGAAAAAATTGCTGTTTTATTTTGCTTACGGGTTAGCATTCAATATGTGGCTTGGTGCTGCCATATGTTCTTACCCTTGTGGTTTGCTTCTCAACAGACTAGTGCCTTTGAAGGTTCAGTTTTCACCCATTCGGATGTCAAGCCTGGAATGGTGGTAAAAGCTAAAGTAATTATTGTTGATAGTTTTGGGGCCATTGTTCAATTTCCCAGCGGTGTGAAGGCGCTTTGTCCTCTTCGACATATGTCAGAGTTTGAAATATCAAAGCCTAGGAAAAAGTTCCAGGTTATTTTGTTAGAATACGTTTATTTTCTGCTGGTTGTTTGTTCTGCTTCATGAAGTATTTCAGAGGGCAGAGATAATTCTTTTCTACCTTGTTGAAAGAGAATTTTTTTTAATTCTGGTTTATTTGGTTTAATACGTTGGATTCTGGTCATTTGTGCAGGTTGGAGCTGATTTACAGTTTCGTGTGCTTGGATGCAAATCCAAAAGAATCACTGTTACACACAAGAAAACCCTTGTAGGTTTTTTCCGACTTCATTGGTTTTCCTGTTGGCTTGGCATTTTATCTATTAAATACTCTTACACCAGCTGGTTTTCCTGTTCGCCTCACGCCTCGCGACTAGTCGTTCGACTCACGACTAGTCGCCCGCCTCACTCAACCTCGCCTCACCTCACACCTGTGAGGCGTCACAGGCTCGCCTCACGCCTCGCCTCGCCTAGGCGCGATTTTTCAATCACTGGCTAAGACACAAATCCGGATCATAAGAAAATCTGGGCGACTGGATCTGAAAAGAACTATATATATACACACACACACACGTGGCCGGTTCCGCTCACTACATTTAACACAAGTTTTGCGTGGTGGCTTCACACAAATGATCGGAGCTGTTCAATTTATTTAAAACATGTTTTTAAGAGCTCCCGTTAAAAATCAACTCGTTCGGATAATGGTAACAGCATAATCGGTTCGTTCAGTTGGTTCTGTCAAATTTTACCAATATCGGAATGAGTTAATTTTTTATGGAAACTCTTAAAAACCTATTTTAAATGAATTGAATGGCTCCGATCATTTGCGTGAAACTCCGGTTAGTTTTGTGTCAACTTTTGTGTGAGGGGAACCGGTTATATATATATATATATATATATATATATATATATATATATATATATATATATATATATATATGGGGCGGTTCCGTGGACACCCTAAAAAAACACCTCATAGTTCCCGATCAAATTTTGACGATCCGAGCCGCTCAATGTGATCAGAACGTGATTTTAAGGGTACTTGTGAGAAATCAGCAAAAAAAATGACCGGGAAGGGCTTGATCCAAACAGTTTTAAACAGTTTTTTATTAAACGGTTCAAATAAAAACTGCTCAAATCAAGCCTTTTCCGGTCATTTTTTTTGCTAATTTCACGCGGGTATACTTAAAATCACATTCTGCACGTATTGAACGGTTCGGATCATAAAAATTTGATCGGGAACTGTGAGATTGAGATTTAGGGTGTTTTTTTAGGGTGTCCATTGAACCGTCCCGATATATATATATATATATATATATATATATATATATATATATAATGTGATTCTGTTGCTCATGCCATTACATTCTTCAATGGAATGGAAAGCAGCATCAACGTGCTCATATACCCGTACTTCATAAGTTCCTTATTTTATTGTCTACTCTAGAGCATTAGTAAATTAGCTCGTGCCTTTTTGGGTGAAAGTAGTTTATTCTCTAATCTAGAGCTCTAATTGGCACCTTTTCAGGTTAAATCAAAGCTTGGAATTATTAGTTCATACACTGATGCAACTGAGGGACTAATAGCACATGGATGGATAGCCAAGATTGAAAGCCATGGCTGCTTTGTGCGGTTTTACAATGGAGTACAAGGATTTGCCCCCAGGTTAGCACCTAGTATCACTGTATGAGCTGCTCTAATTTATGTCCCAATCACTTTCTGTTCGTAACTGTAGGTATTGTCAATAAGGTTGTTCAATGGACAGAGTATTCAGTTTTATTCGTAAAAATGTGACAATTATCTTATATCTGTACCTTTTTTACTTCGCTGTCCTTGCGGTTTTAAACTGATGCTTTGGCTAAATGACAATTGTCTGTTGGCATCAGTATGGTTTAGGTTTAACTATAGTTGTCACGGGCGAAAAGCGCACTGAGGCGCAAAGTCCTGTTGGGCCTGAGGCGAGAGGCGAGGCGCGCGCCTTTTTGAGGCGAGGCGCGCGCCTTTTTGAAGCGAGGCGCACATATGCCGAAAAAAATAGAAAAAAATAGCACACACTAATATTTCAAGCAATAAGCACTAAGCCAATGAGTTTACCATCCAAAAGATACATAAAAATATTCATGAAATGTCAAATAGCCACCAATCTCATATAGAGAAAACTAAAACGTCAAAATTAATAAAAGACAAGCATCCAAGTACTTTCCTTAGTTGCACTTCAATCATTCTAAGGAGGATTTAGTTTACTAATCATCGTCCGTATCAACACCAAGAAAATCGTCATCATCTTCTTCTTCTTCACCGACGGATTTGTATCCCTCATCATCTTCTTCTTCTTCCGTCTCTTCGGAACCTGCCTCTTCTTCATCTACCAAATCAATTGGATTGGATGTGGCACTCCTTGCTCGTGCTCTTGATGTTGTAGCTCTAGTGACATTGGAACTCTCTAACGCTCCAGAAGCTCTAGCAACATCACCCCACGTTAAACTATCATCACCAAACACTTGCTCATTATCTTCATCAGATTCTCCATCCATCCTCCCACGCAACCACTCATTGCTTTCATCAACATTTGTCAAAGAAATGGGATCAATTGTATCTCGCATATCATATCGACGTTTTAGTGCCCTGTTATACTTGACAAACACCAAGTCATTGAGGCGTTTTTGCTGGAGCCTATTTCTTTTTTTGCTATGGAGCTGCAAGAATCAAAAGAACTTCTATTTTATACAAGGAGGTGAAAACAATTAATAGTTGTATATGTTATTTGACGTAGATACTTACATGTTCAAATACACTCCAATTCCGTTCACAACCGGAAGAACTACATGTAAGGCTAAGAACTCTTATCGCAAACTTTTGCAAATTAGGCGTCGTAGAACCATATGCAACCCACCAATCAGCTATGCATTTGAAATTTTGAACTAATTAGCCATCAAGTTATGGTAAAAATAAATTATGAATAGAATATACCGTGAAATTGTAAATTACCTGGTGCCCTTGTATTTCTTTGCCTTGCTAGTGGCAGACCAAAAAGTCCCTCAGCTTTCATGTAAACAGTCATCTCAGAAGTGATTTTATTTTGTATCTCTTCATCTGCAATCAACTTTGTTATGCAATCGTAAATCCCTGTCATAACCTCAACATCTTACTCAACTTGTGGGTTTGAGTAAAAGAACTCGGGATTCAAAAAATGTCCCACAGCATGCAAAGGACGATGCAACTGGATTGCCCACCTATTGTCAATAATAGCATAGATGTCTTGGTATTTTTCAATCTTTTCACCAAATGATTTGGCTATGGCTTCTTTTGCCCTATCCATAGCCTCATAGATGTATCCCATGGGAGGCTTTCTTTCGGTATCAACCAATCTCAACACCTTCACAAGAGGACCAGAGACCTTAAGAGCGTAGACAATATTATTCCAAAAAGAAGCCATCATAACATATCTTGCCACTTCTTTGCCTAACTGCTCCTTTGCCCATTTGCTCGATGTCCATTCTTCTGAAATGAACATCTTCCTCAAATTGTTCTTTTGTTGATGAATCCTAGACAAAGTGAGGAAAGCAGTTGCAAATCTTGTTTTTGCATTCCTCACCATTTCCTTTTCTCCAGTAAAACGCCTCATCATATTAATTACTGCTGGACGGGCATAAATATAACCATTAAATCTAATGGCCTTTTCAAAAACTGCCTTAAGATGTGGTATCTTGAAAATATCTTCCAACATCAAGTCAATGCAATGGGCTGCACATGGTGTCCAATAAAGATTTGGTCGCTTTCTTTGCAAAAACTTTCCTATTAGAAGTACAAACAAAAAGAAAGTATTACTATAAAGTACAACCTACAAATGTTTAACACTTAGCATGAAATATAATAGATAAAATTCTTACCAGCCGATACATTAGCCGAGGCACTATCTGTGACAATTTGGACTACATTGGGTTCACCGACGAGTTCCACATACTTGTCAAAAAGTTCAAACAACCTTTTTCCATCCTTAGAATAGCTTGAGGCATCGATTGACTCGATAAACATTGTGCCCTTTGGACAATTCACCAAAATATTGATTAAGCTCCTTTGATTCCTATCATTCCATCCATCCGCCATTATAGAGCATCCATATTTCACCCAATCCTCTTTGTGATCCTTCATCAAAGTATTTACATTAATCACCTCCTTCTTCAAATAGGTGACCCGTGTCTCATTATAACTTGGTGGTTTCATGCCCGGGCCATATTGGCCAATAGATTCAATCGCGGGCCCAAAATTCGGATATTTAACTGCATTAAAAGCAATACCGGCATCATACATCCACCTTGCGAATCTCGTTACCGCACGGTCTCTTAGTTCTTTCTTGTATGGGTCATTTGCATCAATTGTTGGTTGTTTCCCTTTCCTATTTTTCACCACAACATCTGGATTAGGTGTGAAGAATACATCTATAGGGCCTTTAGTCTTCGGCTTTTTTGGCATAGGTTTAGAAACGGAGCCTTGACTGCTTCCAACGGATTTACCTCCAACTCCAACAGATTTACCTCCCCCAGTGGCCCTAGCAGGAATCTCCCTAACATCATCTTCATCATCATCCTCCATACCATAACCATAATCATCAATATCCGGTATCATTTGCATTTGCTCTTTCAAAGTTTTCTTTTTTCCCGTATACTCTTGAATCTCTAGTTTTACCTCGGGTGGACATCTTGGACAACCTGACACGTCCCTATAACCTCCCACAAGGTGTTTTTTTGCCCGAAAAACCCCGCCATTTGTTATTTTGCCACAAAAATTACACTTAAATTTATTAGTGTTCGCGGGATCTACCAAACTGTGATACTTCCATGCAGGATCAGTTCTATTCGTAGTTTCTTCGCTTGACATCTAAAAGCAAAAAAATTAAAAAAACAAGTTCAATTTACATTAGGTAAACACCTGACATTAGGTAAAAATTAGCCACAAATACATATGTATTTCTTATTTTTACGGGAAAAATCAGCCCTATGTTTTCTATTCTCCCATTTTTATTTTTTCCTTCTCTGTCATATATATACTAATAGCATACATACATATATATATATATATATATATTAGAACAGATATACTAATAACATACATATACTAATAACATACATACATACATACATATATATATATATATATATATATATATATATAAGAACAGATATACGTATGAGAAGAGAGAGAGAGAGAGGGAGAGAGAGAAGAGAGGGGAGAATACCTCGGGTCAGGAATCAGGAGAGAGGCGAGAGACAGAGAGATGGCGAAGCAGAGACAGAGAGATCGACGACAGTGAGAGATGAGAGATCGTCGGCTTCGTCGTCGGCTGTGACTTGTGAGAGATCAAGAGATCGAAGCTGTGAGAGATTAGAGATCGAGAGCAGTGAGACGAGAGATCGAGTGAGAGAGCGAGAGATTGACTGAGGGAGGCTATCGGCTGCAACCCATATGTATTTTTTTTGTTTCAAATCTAACGGTGAGGGTTAGATCTTCAAAATCCTAGGGCTGGGATTAAATTTTGAAAGAAGCGCGCCTTTCGTGCACCTCTCGCCTTGTCGCTTTTCCTCGCCTCTTGCGCCTAAGCTGCGCCTTATTGAAGCTAGTGCGCCTGGTCTACCCCAAGGCGCAATAGGTGCGCCTCGCCTCGCCTGGCGCCTAGGCGCGCTTTTGACAACTATGGGTTTAATATATATCAAACCAAATATGGATTTGATTAATTAATATAAAAATCCGAAGAATCGTAGACTTTATTTAGTACTGGTGTAGGATCTGTTGTCTCTTGTATGGACTTCCAGAATACAGAGGGGTGTGCATGATATGCCCTTCGAGGTGTCGGATGTCTTGGTCAACACCCCTTCCCTATGACTGCTCATGCTGGAGCTGCCTCGTAAAGGGTGAGCCCAACCCCCTTGGCAAACTCCTCGCTCTAGCCTCCAAACCACATGTTTCCTTTGGTTTCGCGCCTAGAATGTCATTGGTGCCTTGTTGTAGCCTGCAAGTAGATGGTCGAATTGGAGCGGGTATGGATGGTGTTGATGTTCTAGAGCCAGGTGTCTTCCGTTGTAAACTTTGGAGGTATTACTTAATAAAGGTAGCTTGGCCAAGACAAAAAGTTAAGTTGAGGCATGGCGGATTGGCTGAGAGCACTATAGACCACGTCTAGAATATTATTGAGATGTGTGAGAGATTACTTTGGCAGAGGCCGACTGTCTTGGTCAGGAGCATAGTTGTCAGAGGCGAGCCTAGGTGGAAGGCGCAGGGTTAGCGCCTGGACTGAGCCCAGGTGAGGCGCCTTCAATGAAGCATAGCCAAGGCACGCTTAGGCAACAAAGGCGAGAAAAGGCGCAAAGGGGAGAAAAGGTACGCCTCTTTCAATTTAATCACTACAATAGGATCAAAGCTAGGTTAAACGTATTACTTTCACTCCTTCGATCGTAAATCTCTCTACTTGATCACCAGACATGAAAATAGCACGTGTGTCATCTAGATCATCGGTCGATCTTCTCTCTCCTCTCATCTTTTTTCTCTCGATCATCAGTTGATCTTCTCTCTACGCGTATATAGTCAACATATACTATACTGTATATGAAAACTTTTAAAATCTTTTTTTTTTAATGTTTTTCGAAATATATATTAATGTGTGTAAATATACTCTACTGCATAGAAACTGTACACTTTTTATGTTTTGTGTGTGTGCGTGTGTGTGTGTGTATTAGGCTATATTGGTGTATGCTATTTTTCCTTTTTTTTTTGCCTAGGTGCGCCTTGCCCTGGCCCCAAGAGATCTTTGCGCCTCTCGCCCTTATGGTCGGGAGTACTGACTACTGAGACATATTACCTCTGGACAGGCCTTGGTTTGCCCAGTTTTGGGCTTGCTCTTGTACTTTTGACAGCCACCAATGCGTGAACGCATTGAAGGCCTAGTCCAGGTTTTGGTAATCCACGAGCCCTGATTTGATATCACCCTAAGATGCCTAATGCTTTCTCTCAAACCTTCGCTATTTTGTTTCAAAAAAATGAAATTGCCAAATTAGCTCAAGGGGCATTTAGATCAAATTCCGAATGCCTACACTTAATTCTGATGCATCAATCTTGGGCTCACATGATGTAGGAAAATGTTTCCCAGACTCAGCCTATGTTAGGAGACTTTCTTAAGTCTATATCAAGAAAAGAGCAGTCATTTTGGGTCAAGATGGAAAATGTATTGAGTTCTTTGTGTCTTTCGGTGCAATTAGGTTTGCACTCTTAATCATATCTTGGCCAGTTGGTAAGTGATTGGATTTTCTGAATAACTGTTGTCCCCGGGAAAATTTGTGTTATTGGTGGGTACTGTTTTATTTCATTGTCTGACTGGATTAACGAAGTATATGAACAGATTGTCCTTTCTGATCCAGATCTGAGCTTGGATTAGAAGCGGGCTGCGATCCAGTTTCTGGGTACCATGTTGAAGAAGTTGTCAAATGCAGAGTTACAACTTCTGTTCCAGCTTCACGGCGAATCAACCTTAGTTTCACTATAACACCTGCAAGGTAATCTCTAACATGGTTGGTTAAGGTATTTATGTTATATGTACATGGGAGATGATTTCTAATTGCCGTAAGTGATTGTTATGGTCTATGAAGCACTAACACTTTGTCGGAGACTTGGAGGTCATGTACCAGTGTTGGACTTTTTTTGGACACTGATTCTCTAAACACGTGTGTGGCACTCAAATCAAAGGTGTCCTATTTTTTCTCAACTTTTTTTTCACTTCGACAAGTTACTTCGGTTGTTGTGAAGATGAGCGGTAGGCTCCATTAAAACTTAGGGAGGTCTCCTTTGGATGATGCTTGATTCAATATGTGAATTATGACATGCTTTTTGGTGGAATTCTTTAATGAATGATCTAAATATAAATGTGAATAAAGGCGTGTATGGTCTTTAAATCGTAATTAGAGCCTTATTTTTTGATTTGCTATAATTATCATATAACACATGACTATGTTTCAATTATAATGAGAGCAGTGGCATCCAAATTTTAAAAATTTCCATCTCGGTGTCGTGTCAGTGCTACATAGATTAGGAAACTATCAATGGAATTTTTTCCGACTTGGTAGTTGAAATGCATCAATTGTCGAGTAGCTTAATCAAGTTCCTCTCTCTCTCTCTCTCTCTCTCTCACTCACACACATACATATTGGTAAAAAACTTGAAATAAATTTCTTTTTATTTGTTTAAATGTTATGTAGTGTTCACAAATCATTAAGTAAATGACCTGGACCCTTCATTACATAAAAGAGTGTGGGAAACTGCAATTGAAGAATTTTCTGGAAACAGCCAATGAGTTACAAAGGATCAAAACCTATTGGAAAATGATAGCGTCTTCAAGCTTCCTATCATTTTCAGTATATGATCTTAGAACAAAAAATGAAGACAAAAATAACGTTGGCAGAGTACCACGATCTTTTCCTTTAAGTGCAGTATTTGTGTGATGGAAACACCTGTGCACTAATTTCAACTGAGATTTAATATTGACAGGGTTACTGAAGATGATATGATCAAGTTGGGGAGTATTGTTTCTGGAGTTGTTGAACGAGTCACCCCTCATGCGATAGTAGTTCATGTACGTGCTCTAGGTAATATCAAGGGTACAATAAATCCGGAACATTTGGCAGATCACCAGGGTAAGTTTTTTCTTTGCCATCAAGGAGAATGGTTGGCCATGGCTGCTTTCTTCAGTGTGTACTGACTTTAGAGGCATTACACATACAGGGTTTGCTGCTTTGATGAAGTCAGCCTTGAAGCCAGGATATGAGTTTGATCAACTATTAGTTCTTGGTACTCACAATGTCTTTCTTTTAAAGAGCATGCATGAAGGACATACTTATTTTCTTGTAAATTATCCTCCTTTGTTTGAATTTGTTTTCTGAGAGTTTATTCTTCCGTTTGTGAACTCACGTTTGTATTTTAAGTGAATTGCATGGTTATTTACAAAACAATTTATGATACTGTATTTACAACCAACAGGTCTAGTCATCTTGAAATTGGTTTGTCTGCAAATGATTGTTTGAGTGTAAGTGTATATGAACACTTTAGATGTCAAAGATCCGATAACGTGTCGATAGAATTTGTGAAGTCTAGTATTTTATTTAGGATTCCTTTCATGACATGGATATGTTGTATATGTCTGTCAAATTTTGAAAATCAATTTAGTGGTCAGAATTAGAGTAAGTTTATACCCCCGCCTGGTTTTTTCTTTTGTTACTTTGTAGCACAAAGAGCTTTATATGTTATTGGACATAAGTTTGTCACTATACTGATATGGTGAAAAACCAAAACAGGAAAAAATTAGAAAAGCGTTCAGGTAGAAACCCTGGTTGAGGATCTTCATTCAGATGAAAAACAGGATCTTCATTCAGATGAAAAAGAGGATCTTCATTGATACTGGGAGAGTCGACGATTCTGGTGACTCTGGTCTTCGAAATGGAGCCTCATGCAGTTTTCAGCCTCTTCTGAAGTTTGATGATTGTCATTCTTGAGTTGTGATAGTTGAACTTAAAAGTGTGAGGGCTTCGTTGTGCTGCCTGTTTATTGCCCTTTTGATTGCCGCCTCTTATGTTGTTTCCCTTAAGGCATCAGCCAGTATTGTAGTTGCACTTTCCTCTGATTTTGTTAGAAGGGGGCTCAACAAGTCTTCTTCTGTTATGATAAGATGGCGGAAAGCTTGACCATGGCTCAAACTATTGCAGAACACAACCCCCCCCCCCCCCCCCCCCCCCCCCCCCCCCCACACACACACACACACACACACACAGAGTTTTTTGACTTTACCAGTCACTTGCCCTCTTGTTAGAAGAGTATCTCCCTCTGTAGTCAACATTCCTTTCCCCGTAGTCATAGCTGCTCATTCCATTTTTATTTGAATGGGGCAGGCGGCGGGCCTCCCGAGGTACATATGGACGGCCCTTCGGGTGAGTGTCTTGGTGATACAAACAAAGAAAAGATGCATTCTAATCACATTCCCTACCACTTAAAGGCAATCCTTACCAAAGCAGGAAATAGAATTGAAGAATCTACCTTCTTTTTTGACTACCCTGACAATCAAGCTGCACTTCCTTCTAACAAGTGGCTGAGTGTTAGCTAGCAATCTTGGCCTCTTGGCAGGAGGTTCCCTGTCCCCCTCTTTTCTGGTCCAGACGCGGTACGGCGCCAGTACTTGAGCTACAGTCAGATCCGATTTGGTTTGGTCCTATCTGATCCAACCCCGGAACTTAGAACAGCCAGCTTGTTTTGGTCGGTAGTATGGGGAAAAAGTGGGGTGGGGAAGGTCCAGAAGGCCCTCACTTTATTGATGGCACATTTTGAAACCCTTTTCCTCTCACCCTTCCCCAGTCCTGGTTCAGGAAAGGGTCAACACAAGAATCTAACTTTGAAGTTGACGTTTCTTTTCTCCAGCTTGTCTGGTTTAGCAGTCCAAAGGAAAAGAAGAAAGATAACAAACTTCATACCTGGAGAAAAAAATTAGAGAGAAGATAGAGTTAGGACTCTTAGGAAAACATAACAGTGTTTTCACTAAATAATACGTACCAGGATGAATGCGTACCAGCACGGGGAAGGGATTGAGGTTCTGTGAATTAGTGTTAGCGAAACAGTTGAGCTGGAGTTGCACCCTCTTGCTACTCTTTTGTGTTACATTTGTTAATTGTTTTTTTGGGTGGTTTCAGGGAATTTTGTTCACTGTTCAGGCACAGTTTGGTAACTTTGGTTTCTTTGTGAGGAATTTGTAACTTTACACTGCGTTTCTTCACTTTGTCATTTTTGTTTTATGTTTCCTCCTTTTTTTTTTTTTTTTTCCTCCTTTGCTTCCTTCTCAGCTTATATGCTGTACTCAGAAAAGTATCGTAACAGTGAATTTTTTATCCTAGTTTTTAAAATTATCTTCTTTGTTGATGTAGATGTTGAGGGCAGCAACTTAATTCTCACTGCCAAGCATTCTCTTATTAACTTTGCTCAGCAGCTTCCTGCTGAAGTTTCTCAAGTTCGTCCTCATACTATAGTCCATGTAAGAAATTGAGCATTTATAGTTTTTCTGTTCTTTTTAAAATCTGTGTAGGAATGCTTTGTCAAGAATTGATTCAGGCTGTGTTCCTGTGCACTTTTTGAATGCTGGGGAATATGCATTTTTCCTATTGTAATTGGTTTCCTAACTTCAAAAGTTCTCCGAAAAGGCAACAAAAAATGTTGTCATGATCTGTTCACATCCCTTTCTGCTCTGTTATGCCCACCGTTGCGCTGTGATACATACAATACTTTCTAATAGTCGACCTCCCATGTTCACTATCATGTTTTCTTTTCATATCCCTTTCCCAACAAGAAAAAGGGAATACACAAACAAATAAAACGTGATTCAACAACTGGATAATCACCCCCAACAACTTGAACTTCCAAAAACTGAGGAAGCCTTTGGAAACTAGAAACTTAATAGGATACAAAATGCTGCCAAACAGTTGCATAGCTTCAATAGTTTTCACTAATCAATTTATCGGATGTTTTAATGATGAACTCTACTGTTTTAGAGCTTACTAGTTCTTTTGATGTCTGAACCAGGGATATGTGTGTAACTTAATTGAATCTGGTTGCTTTGTCCGATATGTTGGCCGTTTAACTGGTTTTGTTCCCAGAAGCAAGGTAATGGTTATTTTTTTAATTACAAAAACTACCTTTTCTCCCTTCAGGTTTTGCTGTTTTATTTAGTAATTTATTCCTTTCCCCTTTTCTTTTTGAAGGGTATGGATGATCGAAGAGCTAATCCTTCTGAAGTCTTCTACATTGGACAATCTGTTCGCACTTACATAATGGATGTAGGTGATTTTTTGAGAGTGAATTCTCTTGTAACGGGTAGAAGAAGTTTAGGTATGAGTTTTTGTTTGGCGGTTTTCAGGTTAGTAGTGAGACTGGCAGAGTGACACTCTCTTTGAAGCAATCATTATGCAGTTCAACAGATGCATCTTTTATTCAAGAACACTTTCTCTTGGAAGACAAGGTAAGTCATTTAAGTCCCAAATCAATGGTGACAATAGACGTATTTTCCATTTTTTGCTTCCTTAATAGGAATCCAAACCTAGGAAAAGAAAGTTGTTTCCTAGTTCTCTGTTCAATCACAGAATTAGAATAATAGAAGATATCATATGTATGAATATTTCGTTCTTTATTTTTTGTTGAGAAACTTCAAGATTTCTATTTTGATCCTTGTTCTTATAGAGAGACAACTGCTAAGTTTGATACTGTGGACGAGACAGGGTCTTCAACTCTTATCTGACAACGACTTGCTAATTATTTGCTAGGCTACAATGTGTACTCATTCCACTTCTATAAATGCCTAGTGGACATGCAAAGTATGTCAGCAAAATCTAATTGACAGACTTTCTTTTAGATTCTACATCAAGTAGGCATTCCTTATTAGTGGGGAAGTGTTGCATTTTAACTACAATACCACAAGCACTCAGTTGTTATCACCAAATTCAGTTCGCATTTGTAATCTTGTCTGACACAATGACTCAACGGGATGAGCTGACAGCCCAAGTTTTGAAAGAACAGAACACGTCACAATTGATGTCAGATCACATCAGACCATGAAGTACCCAAAAAAAAAAATTCACTTCATTGTCCACCTTGAACCAGTTTCCAGCCCTAAGAGTGCAAAGAAAGGCCACCTTCAATATCAAACACGTACGTTAATCCCAGAAAATCACCATGAAACTTGGAGTAATTGTGCCAGCTATGGATTAATACTACAAGGAAACATGTAGCCGCTTGGCACAAAAACTGCTTTTGAGCCCTCCAATGTCTCATCTCAAAATGTTTCCTGATTTGTAAGTGCTTTGTAATAATGAACTGGTATCGGCAGTTTGGCTTCAGTGATTGCTTAAACGTGATATACCCTTTTGATGCCTTCTCTAAGCATTTTGGTATGCATTTGAAGCGGGAAGACCATGGATGCCATTCCTAATGTCAGTCATTGCTGCGAGACTTTATCAACAGTCGAGTATCCATGTCTGTACACTTGCATCATGTGTCATATTACTTCATAAAGCTTAAATTAGTGGAAGTAAAACACTTGTGGTTAAAATATAATACAGCTTCCTTGGAACTTACTATTAAAGAAACTTGTTTACTGAAGCTTTTTTTGTTGATTTTGTTGTTCTGCTGTTTTGGTGGAACTATTTTGTTTTTATGTGAAAACTGTTGTTACATTCTTCTCCGTGTTTTTTGTTCGTTAAACTGCTCATATAATCTGTGGGTACAATTAAAAGTTTCCCTTTCTTGTTCCTACTTCAATCAGACCATTATTGTTAGGTGTCAACATTTTCTATCGATGTAGTATTTGAGAATCCTTAAGTAGATGTTATTTGTGACGCACCCCTTACTGAATTTTTGATGCATGTGTATGTGGATTATGGAGTCAAGGGAGCTATTTATACACATGAGCAGAAACTAAGCTCTTGTATTTCATTCCGCGGTCATGCTACGTGTATTTTCATGCCACTGTCAGATCTTCTGATAATTTTTGCACTTTTTTATCCTAATTTTGGACTGATCGTGCTTTATGATGCAGATTGCTAAGCTGCAAGTATTGAACTCTATAATTCCTGAGTCGAATTGGGTTGAAGCTTTTAGTATTGGCAATGTTGTTGAAGGAAAAGTTAATGACGTGAAGGATAGTGGAGTAGTTGTCAGCTTTGAAAAGTATAATGATGTTTTCGGCTTTGTGACGCACCACCAGTGTAAGTCCTAATCGGTAGATAAATTATTCTGTCTCAAGAAGTGATATTTAGGTACCACAGTTTTTTTGTTTTTTTGCAGTGGGTGGAATTAGCTTGAAAACTGGCTCCACTATTCAAGCTGCGGTTCTTGATGTTGCCAAGGTTGAACGCCTTGTGGAATTGTCTGTGAAGCCAGCATTTGTCGATAAATTGAGAGAAGAAACATCTAGCATGGAAACTAACAAGAAGGTTGGCCTTAGATTTGGTTTTTATTTTCATTTTAGAATACTATTTGCTGGCTGTTCCCTTGCTTTTTGTCCTTCCTCTTCCTCAATCATCGTACTGTCTTCTCTCTCCATATACTTTTGTATGTGGTGAAGGTTTCTGGAAAACATGGCACCTAGTGCTTTGCAGCTTATTACATATGCCTTTTGCTGGTCAGGGACTCACCATTCACTTATAGTTCACTTTTTAAAGTTTGTATGATTGATGTTTCACATCTTAATTTAGTTCTCTACAAAGTTTGTATGATTGATATTTCACATCTTAATTTAGTTCTCTACAAAGTTTGTATGATTGATATTTCACATCTTAATTTAGTTCTGCTGTAGAGATTTCCATCCATTATTGTACTGATGAGATTATCTGGAGTGCCCTTCTCTGCCTTGTCTTTTTTTTTTTTTTTTTCATTTAAATGGTGCTAGTTTTTTTCCCCCCAGAAACGCAAAAAGGAAGCAAACAAAAAACTGGAGGTGCAACAAACTGTAAATGCAGTAGTGGAGATTGTGAAAGAGAATTACTTGGCAAGTATTTGATATTTGTTTTGGACTGACAATCTGCTGTGGGTGATAACATTTTCCTTTGACCTGTCTCTTCTTATTTGTTGCATGTGATGCAGGTTCTTTCAATTCCGGAATGTAACTTTGATATCGGATATGCCTCACTGACTGACTACAACACACAAAAGTTCCCTCCAAGACATTATGTTAACGGCCAAAGGTGAATGCAAATGGTGATGATAATTTAAGTTTTCTTTTGAATACAGCATATGTTGTTGGACATTAAGAGTAGTGTCGGTGGCCCCCAATTCTTCGAATACTTAGTGACATGGGTAATGGTATGATTTTGCATCGAGGGTTTGAGGGTTTTTTTTTCACAGGGTGGTTGCTGAATTTTTTGGTCCGAAATCCGTTCGGTGAATGTAGGGTTTGAGAGAAGCTTCTAGTGTTGAACAAAGTAGCAAGCTAGCAGCATTAAAGTTGACTCGTCTGACTAGTACTACTTATCTTACCTACCTCATGTCCACATCTGTACCTACTAAAAGCCAGGTATAGGGACCTTATAAAACATCTTTAAACAAAATTGATTCCCAACATCTTTTCATCCCAGCTCTGGCAAATTTCAATACGTCAAATAAGTTTTGGCTTCTAAAACAGAAGATGCATTAAACTGAAGCAGCATCAGCATCATATCAACCATAATAACGTGAAATAAGGCTGGACGGATTCTGAACTTAATTGTGAAAGGTTTCATTGGATCCTTTCTGTTGTATTCATGATCCTATTGTGAGAGCAAGACACTTCTGCTGCGCAGAAATGGAATCACCCGACTACCACTGCAAGTTGCCACCACCACCCTCCAAGCCCTGTCTCCCTCAAAAGTGAATCTCCATAGCCATTGACCCAACCATGTCTTATTAAAATCCCAATCTCCTTTCACATAACTCCTTGCTGCAGACTGTATCTGATTCCATGAGATGGTATTTGAACTCTTCTCCAATGCCAATGCTTGGGAAATCCCTCTGGAACTTCTCTAATTGGCCTCACCCAGACAACCTAGTCCTCAAGTTTCAGGGTTTCAAAGCAGTTCCTCTATATTACTTCTACGAAGGATTCTGGCTTGAATTTGGGAGTCTAGCCTTGGAAAACAAAAAGAAGCTGAGTAGAGAAAAGACAAAATAGATCTCCATAGTATAATCCTGTGTATCCCTTCTGCAAAAACTTCAAAACAAATGAGCCGTAATCAGATATAATAGTCAAGCCATTATTAAGTCAATTCTAGGCGAGAGTCCTTCAGAATTTGTCATTCTCTGATTTGAAATTAATGTATATTTCTTTTCTCTGGACTCACAAGTGTATATTATTAATGTGGTGTAGTGTCATTGCCACCGTCATGGCTCTTCCAAACCCTGCAACAGCTGGGAGGTTGCTGCTGGTACTTAAATCCATGAGTGATGTTGCAGAGACATCAAGTTCAAAGAGGGCGAAAAAGAATTCCAGCTTTGATGTGGGAGCTCTTGTTCAGGCAGAGGTAGAAACGTTGATTATCTGTAGATCCAGACATCAGTGTTGACGGTTAATAGCTTAAGTGGACAGGTCTTATCTTGTGCCTGGATTTGCAGATTATAATATAACTCTCTCATTTCCAGGTTACTGAAATAAAGCCTCTTGAACTCAAACTGAAATTTGGATCTGGTTTCCATGGGAGGGTGCATATAACAGAGGTGAATATCTTTTGATGATTTGCTTTGGCATGGTACAGTTGTCCATGCTATCACCGCTTCTAAATTCCAATCTGCTCCTGTTACTTAATATAATAAGTAAGCATGTATTTTGGTAGGCAACTGATGATAATGTTGTTGAAGATCCCTTTAAAGGCTTCAGAATTGGACAGACTGTGACTGCAGCAATTATTTCAAAGACCAGTAAGTCAGAAAATAATCGAAAGAACTATCAGTGGGAATTGTCCATCAGACCTTCATTGGTCACAGGTAAAGTTTCTGTATTTGTGAATCTTCTGATTCTTCTCATTACTGAGTTACAGCATGCTAGTTCTTTCTGTATATCTTCTTATCCACCCGAACTGGCTGTCATTGTTCAAAGTAGTTGAATTGGATAGACAACTTGTTTTGGGTCATTTTCCTCATCTTGGTACACTATTCTCTTCGTATGACCTTGATTCACCTCAGGGCAGAGCTATTGAGGGGGCGGGGTGGCACTGCCAACCCCGTTCAGCTCCAAACCAAAAAAAAACTTTTTTTTTAAACTTCTAAATGATCTGGGCCATTCAATAATTTTAAAATAATTGTTCAGGTGGCCGTTGTTTAAAAAATTATCTCAATCGGATAATTCTAGGTACTTCATCCAACCTTTCAATCAGATATTAGGATCCGGAATTCTGAATGAAATTTGAAGAAGAGTTAGACAATTGTGTGTCTGGTACCCCCTTGATCTGAACCGCAGATATTGTTGGGCTTGTTGAAAAGAGCATTAATAAAAAAATTATCTTGATCGGACATCGATATATATCAAAACAGTTCATAACTTTCAAATAATGTTTGCGTTTAGATACCTATGGATGTCTGATCAAGATAATTTTTTTTTATTAATGCTCTTCTCAACACACTCTACAATATCTGCGGTTCATACCAAGGGAATACTTGGCACCCATTTGTCTAATTTTTCTCCAAAGTTCATTCAGAATTTAGGATCTTAAATTTTGAATGAAAAAATAAAAGATTGGATGAAATACTTATAATTATCCGATTGAACTGATTTGTTTAAGGATAATTTTGAAATTATAGAATGGCTCGGATACTTTGTGTGAGATCCCGAAGTCGACCCACAAAAGCATTGTGTGTATTTTGCTTGTATTAAGAATAAATAATCCAGAACGTGTTTGTACAAGTATCTTTTATAAATTTTTATTGAAAAGGCACAAGGGGATGCCACCCATGTGCAAAAGAAAACGAGGAATAAAAAAGAAAATACCAAATTATAAAAGGACCTATACGCCCCTCTAAACTCCGAAAATATCGAACTTGTCAAAGTATTGATCAAAGTAGGTTTGTAGTTGTACTCCCTTGACTCCCCTCCAAACAAAATAGAAATCAAAGCTTTTAATTTTGAACTATGGCCTATCTTCCCCGTCAAACTGTCTCCCCAGATTCACCACATCAAGCTCAACGGGATCATAATCCATACCTTCCAACTTCTCCTACCCATTCTAGCCCCATACCATTCTTGAAGAACCTCCTCCACCGTCGCAGGGAAAACCCACAACATGCCCCACGAAACAAGAACCACATTCCAAAGCTCCTTGGCGACCGGACAATGAATAAACAAATGTGCCACCGACCGTTCATCTCTCAAGCACATGCAACACTGGACTTTCCAACTAACTTTGACACATGATAAAAATAACCATCCGACTCTGTATAGGATTATCTATAGTGAGAATCTTATCCTTAGGTGCACACCAAGCAAAAAAAGAAACCTTGGTTGGCGTGCGAGTACCCCAAATGGCTCTCCAGGGAAAGTTAGTAGTTGCTTCTCTAGCAAAAACTAGGTAATAAACTTTCACCTGAAAAGGCATTTTTGTTACTGGGATCTACCTCAAATAATCCTCTCTTCTTCCCACATCCCTCATTCCCCATAGTTTTCCAAATAGATCCAACAACTCCTCCAACTCCCAATCTTGTGCCTCCCAGCAAAGCGTAACATCTCTCCGCACTGTCTCCCCATCCAGTTCGAGATAGTCTGCCACCACCGCATTCCCATTTGCCGCCAACTAAAATATAGAAGGGTAAGCATCTCTCAACCTAACATCCCACCAAAAATGCTCCCAAAACTTCACCCTCGTCCCTGTCCCCATCTTCATACTAGTATGTCTGGAAAACTAACCCCACCCTCTCGTAATACCTTTCCAAAGACCCGCCCCATGTAAGTGTGGGCATTGTGTCGTGTCTAGTTGTGTCATGTCATTTCGGGTTCGTGTCAAAATACCTGTTAACATAAACGTGTCAAATATCTTGACAATTAACTCGACTTGGTTAAAATTGTGTCGTGTTCGGGTTGACACTATTAAGAACGTTTTATTTTTTTAATATTTACATAAATTATATACTTTCCAATGTTGTGCATGAACTACTTAATTCAATAACAAAAACTGAAGTCATTTTCAATACCATCATAATCACAGAAACAATAAAATCAGCCAAATCATGACATTGAAAAACTGGAGAATGTTGCAAATGCGCGTGCGCGCACTCTGACTGTTATGTAGGGATTTTTCTCTTGCTGTATTGACTAGTGAACAACAATTAACTGCCATGACTACCCGCTTACTCTCCATTGTGCCAACATTCCAATCCCCAACCCCTTTGCCTTTTATTTTCTGTTGGATTTGTATATTGGCAAGTACATGCCACTATACATTGGCATATTGTGGATGATATTATTAGGTTCTTCCAAGCCACTGAAGATAGAAAACATGATGCTGGCGTTTCTACGCTAGATCTTTTAATATGAGTTCAACTAAGGAAAATCTAGTGTGACATTAGCGTCGAGATCAATTCTCAATAAGGTGATCTGGTCAAAGTGATCCTTGGTAAAGCTAAGGCCACCACCGTAACCCATGCTGTCCTTGTTTTTCCTGTTGCATGTTTGTTACCTTCAATATGTTCCGGATCAGCCATTAGTCACTTTCTTTGAATCCAAGTTGCATGGGGAGAACCATCTAAACAACTTCTTTACTGATTTATGTAACACGAAGCAAAATTTCAATTACACTGCAATTACTTATCCAGGTTCTAAAGAAATTGGAGACAAACTTACGACTGAAGATTTCAGTTATTTGGTTGGGCAACGTATCTCTGGATTTGTATACAAAGTGGATAAGGAATGGGCCTGGTTAACGATATCACGTCATGTGAAGGCTCAGCTGTATCTTCTGGACAGTGCATGTGAACCTACTGAAATTCAGGAATTCCAGAAGCGATACAATGTGGGGAAAGCAATATGTGCTTATGTTTTGAATGCCAATAAGGAGAAAAAGATGTTACGTTTGGTGCTGCATCCATTTTGTGCTGCTGCTGCTGATAGAAAACTTGGCCATGAAAATATTAATATGGATGATGCAAACAGTCCCTCGAATGCAATCTTGCACATTCATGAAGGTGATGTTGTGGGTGGGAGGATTTCCAAAGTTTTTCCAGGTGTAGGTGGAATGCTCATCCAAATAGATCCACGCCTTTATGGAAAGGTCCATTTTACGGAGTTGACGGACTCATGGGATTCGAATCCATTGTCTGGATACCATGAGGGGCAGTTTGTGAAATGCAAAGTCCTAGAAATCAGCCATTCGGTCAAGGGCACTCTCCATGTCGAATTGTCATTACGCTCTTCTTTAGATGGCATGCATTCTCAGAAGGCTATTGTAATTGGCGACAATGAACTCAACAACGGGTAAGTATTTGCAGACATTCAATTATGTATCACAAACGTAGTTAACCTAATTGATGTTTTCTGGTTTCATCTTGTCGTTGTAGAATGGGTGTGTTCCAACTTCCCAAAACATGTAAATGAGCCGAATATTAGAATGTTCAAATTTGTTTGTTAAGGTTTTGCCGAGCTCGAACTCAATAAAAATTTGACAAGCCGAGCTTGCCTAGGTTTAAGTCGAACTCGAGCTTGTTTACGAACCTTAACTAGAAAAAAAAATCAGGTATTTATGCTCTCATACAGGTCTAGAGCTGCAAATAAAATTTTACTCCCTCCGTCCCAATTTGAATGTCTCCTACGGTTTTCCGTGCATTTTCAAAACCCCCCCCCCCCAAAAAAAAAAAAATATATATATATATATATACTTTTAAATATTATTTTAAAAAATTTTTGTACTAAGACCTCGTTCGTTTTGGGATTTTAGATTTGGATTTATAGGTAATGAGTGTAGAAAGGAATGGAGTAATGATTGAAAATAGGGGTAATGTTTATAGAGAGATAGAGAAAAAAATGAGAGTAATGATTGGAGAGAAATAAAATAATGATTAGAATCCAAAATCCAATCCTAAAACGAACGGGGTCTAAAGTGGTGTTCGAAAATTAAAAAAATAATATGTAGAAGTATATTTTTTGGGGGGTTTGAAAATGCACAGAAAATTGTAGGAGACATTTAAATTGGAATGGAGGGAGTATTATGGACATAAATAAGTTGACACAGAAATGATAAAAACATAACCATAAGTAAATTTATCGTACGAGTGCTGCTAATGCCAAAACTGTTTTGTTTGTGCCAAAACTATAGTGCATAAAACCCTTGTACCATGTGCACTACACACACAACAACAATTTTGGCACGCACAAAAACAGTTTTGGCATTATCATTTCTCTTATCGTACTTGTTAACATTTATACATGTTCCAGTTTGTTATGTACATATATAAGTTAATACATATTCAAGTTCTTATATGAAATTCTAGTGATATACATATACTCTAGGTTCGCGAGGCTAAATCGAGTTGAATACTGCCAGGTTTAGGTTCGGCTCATTTATGAAATGAGCCTAAAATTGAGGCTCATGTTTAGTTCCTTTAGTTGACGAATGTCACGAATCGAGCTCGAACGAGCGTTTACCTAGTAGACTCTTGAACAGTTATCGAACACCTCGGTTCGTTTGCAGCCCTTCTTGCATCTTCACATCGTGGGAACAGAAGTTGCAAACCCTATGAAACCCACGTTTCCTTGATAATTCTACTTACATCGTGTCTCTTACATGTGTATATGTAAAGCTTTAACCAAATTTGAAATTCAAGTTCCGAAAATGGCTCTCTTAAGTTACAACTTAGTAAAACGTACTCTCTAGAATCTAGATGCTCCCTTCGTCCCTTTTAAATGTCCACCACGGGGAATCCAACTCTTTAAGGAGTTCAAATTATTACTTTAGATTTCCAAAATTAACCTTTAAAATTGTGCACTTAAGTAAATGTATTTAAATTGGTTATATCTTTCAATACGAAACTAAAAAAAATATGCAATATGATCTTGTTTGATAGACCTCAAGTAGTTTTATTATTCAAAATTTTTGAAATCATGAAATGTATTATAAATTGAATTGACAGATATAGACAATTAAAAAAATGACACAAATATCAACAATGGACAAACTAATTAGGAAGAAATTGTACTTTTTAAGGGTAATATTGAAAGGTTGATAGGGTTTGATGGCTATTTTTAGAAAGTGGATATTTATTTTGGGACATCCCAAAACAAAAACGTAGAAATTTAAAAAGGGATAGAGGGAGTATTAATTACTAAAAAGTTATGAATTAGACACACAAAACAATTAATATCTAGAGTAAATTACACTGACCTCCCCTCTGGTTCTAAAAATTACAGTCACCTCCCTTTACATACTAATATACACATACCTCGCTTACCATTAAACTAAGACTAGATGAGATTGCATTCATCTCCCATGCCCTATATTGAGCACATACTACTTTAGCATCAACATGACAAAAGACTATTTTATTTATAGATCGCTATATAATAGAAGCAATATAAAAAATCTAAGATAGGAGAAATCAACATATTTAACCTTTTTCTTCATATTTGGTAGTTAAAAATCCCTTAAGATAGGAGAAATCAGTATTAACAAGTTGAAATAGACTTTTAGTATATTTATTAAAACATAGTTTGAATGTTCTTTTTTATGTTTCTCATCGAGAGTGAGACTAACCGAAAGAACAAAAGAAATTGGTCAATAACCATAAACAATTCACTAAGGATAAGAAAACAAAGTTTGTACTAATTTTATAAATTTAATATGAATCACATATTTGTAGAAGAATAAATAATGGTAACAAAATACGTAAAGCCTATGAATCTTGTCTTTAAATTACTCTTCTTTTTTTTTTTGGGTTTTGGCCAAAATTTAATATTGTTTTTAGTTGTATAGACGAGGGAAATTTGACAAAAACATATTGGAATTTGATTTTTTTCTATTGCTTATAATAAATAGCTTTCAAAAAATAAAAAAGTCTTCTATATTTGTTAATCCTCACAATTTGTGCGCTAATATAGAGCATGGGAGGTCAATGCAATCTAATCTATATGTTGAGGTAATTTGTATTTTACCCATCAAAGTGAACACCGTAAAATAAAGGAGGCCTGTAATTTCTAGAACCAACACGAAGGTGAATGTATTTGTCAAAAACCTCAGGGGAGGTCATTGTAATTTACCCTAATATCTAAATTCCTAAGGAAATTGGGGTGGGGGGTATTTGACCACAAACACGCTGTATATTTTTTGTCCCTCCTTGTTACTCATACATTGATGCCACTTACACAAATTAATTTGAAGTGGTGGAATAGTTACTTTATAGTACTCTAATACCAGACTCTTTTATGAAGCTCCCTGGCAAGAAGGAGAACTTTGTAGCGATTATCATTACAATACTATGTGCCTGATAATGGTAATCATAGTCTTAATGGCTCATGTTGAAAGATGAAAAAGAATGCATGGGTCAATATGGCGTTCATGGTGAATTAAAAGTGTCCCAGAAATCACTTGGCTTTTTAAATCATAATGCTATGGCAATCATGCGTTGTGAAAGTATATTTACTCAATTTAACAATATCTTGTTTGAGTGATTTATGCTCCAATGTAATTTAGTTGGGACACTTATTTAGATACATAATTCGGACGTAACCTCAAGTTGATTGTTTATGTCAAGCTCTTCTGGTTATTTTTTAGGCAAGTGAATGGAAGGGGTTATTGTCTGTGTTGTCCAAGCATATATTATAAATTTTAAGCTTGTAATTACTTTCACATTTAGTAGATTAGGAGCTAGTTGATGTCAATGTTTCTTCTTTGTCTTATTATTCTTTCTCCTTTTCGGTTAAATAAGACTTTGTGCTATACTTGTCAAGCTTTTTAGATTTGTTGGCATTTTGATTCTTTCATTTGTGGTAGATCTGTTGTCTTCTATTATTTTAAGGATGCACCACTAGTGCAACTCTACATTACCAAAAAGTGCTAGACCTCGTGTCTTATTGACACAATCTACCCTAATAAAACACAAGGGTGTGATGACCACACAAACTCAAGTTGAAAGAAAGGCTGAGATTCATTTGATCCAAGGGCTGATATGTGCTCTCTAACTCTCTTACGAAAACACCCACACTCTTACAAATATATTACAAAAATGCCATCGGTTCTTCTTACCCGCTGCTCGGCTTCTGGCGTTGACATAAAAAAACAAAAATATATTGCAAAATTGTCCGTGCCTACGGCATTACTGGGGTGCGTAGTGCTGTAGGCACGGGCAAACACTAGTCCAAAATATGGTACAACTTCCATAACGGTATATTTAACAATTCAAACCAACCCCCAAATATTGTTCTATTAATATTTTAATGCTTTTGGCCGATGAGGAACGAAGTAGTCTTAAACTGAAAAATCGAGAGAGTGTTGCTTTTGCAAGACAAAATATGAAAGAATGTCATAATGCTCCTAGGCATTTGTTTGACATGAATAATTTCATAAACAAGATTGTCTTGCTGGATATACATCTTATGAAAAACTATATTTCTAATATTGTAATCTGTAGAAGTCTACCCGGAAAATGTAGTTTAATCCTACAGTGGCATCAGAGGGTTTTGTTTTTGGTAATCTAGTTGAACTCTTTGGCCCTTCATCATTCTGTCTCTTGCTTAGAGATTGTTATTGAAACTAGTAGTCTTATTAGAATTGTTCGAAGAGCTAAAATTTGACCCTCCAAGATTGTTATCGAAACTAGTAGTCTTATTAGAATTGTTCGAAGAACTAAGATTTGACCCTCCATCATTGGAAGGCTCGAGCATAGGATTGATGAATATTTACTGGTACACACGATGGTGGCTATTAGAGCTCATGAAATCTTGTTTCCTGGTTGAATATTACCTTTTATTCATATGCTTTTGACCTTGCCCTTTGTTAATGTTCTTTTGAGTTGAGATCTTCAATGACTTGCAGGTATTCTCCCTGCCAACGTGTGGAAAGAATTGAAGATATTCATCCTAATATGACTGTACAGGTATTGGACAGTATAATGTTCCTTTTTCTTTCCTTCCCTCCCCCAAGAGGTAACTACCTCATATTTTTTGTTCCTCCAGTGTAGTTACAGCCATCTCTATGCCCACCCAAAAAAGAAAGAGGAACCTTTATAATAGTGCAATCTGAATCATGTTTCTCCTAAGACGTGATTTTAGAGCTCTGTTATTAAAGCATCCAACTCAAAACCAATTGACAATGAATGGAGAGGCCGTCCAGACTCATATAGTAGTTTTGGAGGTTATAATTATCCAATGTGGGACAAATCAATCAAGAGAGTCTTATCCAAAAGCCTCTGAAAGCCTAGCTCTGATACCATGTTAAAGTATCAACTCAAAACCAATTGGCAATGAGTGGAGGGGCCGCTCAGCTCATATACTAGTTTTGGAGGTTATAATTAATTAATGTGGGACAAGCTCTAACAAACGTCATTGTTGCAGTTCTTCTGCTCTCCTACCTATGGAATTTTATTCATTGGTGCAAACCAAATACTCCATTGAGAAACTTTTTGAGAGAGAACACTCCCAAAAGGGATACAAAAGTGTCTAGCTCTTGATATTCTTTCTTTAAAATGATAAATCTACCTAATGAAGACTCTAGACACCTATTTATAGACCCACTAGCACTACGGACACAAAATGACATAATGACAATAGTGCTCCTACTATACATCATGCGACTAAGGACACTTACTAAAATGCTAATGACAAGATAAAAGTGACTACATCATTTATTTATTTCTTTTCTTCCTATGTCTAGAGAAAATGTTTATTTTTGTGAATTGGATTGAAATGTACTTAAACATTACCCTATCCTTACTCTGGTTTAGACTGTCTCGAGCAGAATTCATAAAAGTTAGCTTCCTTTTCGGATATTACAATCTGTTGTTTCCATTTATACATGTAAAAAGGGAAATGTATAAAATATAAAAATCATTTTCTCAAAAATTTGTGGAATTCATGTTTAGATAAAAAGAAAAATGGGAGAGTGGAATAAGTTTTGAAAATTTAGTGGGGAAAAAACCCAAGAACAATTACTTTGTATAGGCAATATAAGTGACAAAAGGATAAAAATAATTAATGGATAAACATTCAAATTGTACCAGTTTCCAACAGTCATCATGAGAAGATACAAATTCTTTTTTCTGGAATTTCAGTGAAAACAAATAGAATTTAAGTAAGCCTAAAACGTGAAGCAAACCAACATTAAAGCAAAGAAAAATAAAAAGTAATCGTTAAAAGAATAAAAAATTTGTTCGTTAATTCTTTAACATTTGAAGGTGGTTACTTGTTAAAGCATCCAATTTAATACCAATTGGCAAAGAGTGGAGAGGCCGCCCAAGCTCGTTACTCATATACTAATTTTGGAGGAAATAATTAACCGATGTTGGACAAACTCCCAACACTCCCCTGCACCTGCGACGCCTGACTCGCATGTGGAGAAGTAAACAAACGATCCTTAACACAAGGATCTCAACAAACAATGGTGCACTTAAGGCACATATGAGGGGGGAACAAATTCTCTAAAATAATAGGCCATAGTTTATATTAAATTGTTAGCTACCAACTCAACTAAAAGCTTAAGCTATTAGAGAGGGGTAACTTTATTATTTACACCTTCAACACGCCCCCCGCACATGTAGCCAGGCTCTCCTAGTCTCCTCCATAAGCGGGGGCTAAACATGCGTAGATATTTTAACATTTGGTAGGCAGTGAGATTCCAACGCAGAATCAATTGCCTGCTCTGATACCATATTAAAGCATCCACCTCAAAACTAATTGGCAATGAGTGGAGAGGCCGCTCAGGCTCATATACTAGTTTTGATGGTTATAAATAATCAATGGGGGACAAATTCCAACACTCCTCCGCACGTGCGACCCCTACTCGCACGTGGAGAGGTCAACAAAGAATCCGGAATGTAAGGATCACAACGAAATAATGTGCTACTACGACACAAAGGGGAAAAACCTCCGATAATCCGATAACCTAGCTCTGATACCATGTTAAGGCATCCAACTTAATATCAATTGGCAAATATTGGAGAGGCCACCCGTGCTCATATACTAGTTTTGGAGGAAATAATTAACCGATGTGTGACAAACTCCAACATTACTCAACCTTTAAATTTGTAAGTAGAGGATAGAAATTTGAAGGTTGACTTTTGAGGGTTTTGCTGGGGCTCCTAAAACATGATTGAACCTTCAAATCTCTTAATTTTTGACATTTGCTAACCTCTTCTGGAGATGCTCTTATTTGTTTAAAGGCAGCATGATGCTTTATGTTTCGTCAGTATTTTTCTTCCTGTCCTTCCAGCTTCGTAGTTTGGTTTGTGGAGAATATCAGGTTCATTTCAATTTTAAATAGTTGTGATAGAAAAATTTAGTTGTTACATTTTTGGGAGCTATTAAGACAGCTCGTACTATCTAACATGCCATGACTTATTCTGCTAGGAACTGCAAGGAAAGATCATTCATTTAAAGAGTTAAGGACAGGACTCACAATACAAAAAGCTTAGCAACATATTTAGTAAACTCATGATTATCTCCCAGTGCTGGCTGCAGACTTTATTTCGGAAGTCAAATGCTAGTGCCTCTCATAGAAGGTCCAGCTATACATTGCTTGGCAGATGGCGACATTTCAAATCTGGATTTACTCTTTTTTCTTATTGTATGCTGGTTCATGTTCCAACAATGCATTTAAGTATCCATTCTAATTTCTTACGTAATCTTAGCAGTGTTATGTCTAAGCTGACCAGTGTTATTTTCCGTCTATTGTTATTGGTACTTACCCTGTTCTCAAATATGCATATTTAGTACCTTAGTTTTTTTATTTGTTTTGTCTTGGATTCAAACAGGGATATGTTAAGAACGTTACGCCAAAAGGATGCTTCATTATGCTTTCGCGGAAGCTTGACGCGAAAATCCTTCTCTCAAACTTGTCAGACGGCTATGTCAAGAATCCCGAGAAAGACTTCCCCATTGGGAAACTTCTTGTTGGCAAGTAAGGATATGCAGTTTTAATACTTTTGGATAGATATTAGTTAATGAAGTATTCTGAGACAGCACACATGCAGGGTGGCATCTGTGGAGCCTTTGTCTAAGCGAGTTGAAATCACCCTTAAGACACCAGGTGCAAGCGATGCACAAAAATCTCAATTTTTTAAGAGTCTCAAAGTTGGAGGCATTGTTTGTGGCCGGATTAAGCGCATTGAGAAATATGGTCTGTTTATCACCATTGATAACACAAACATGGTAAGTAAACTGACAATTCTACGTAGAAAAGTTTCTTGCGATAACCAGACATGTTTGTGAATTGGAATATGATTGGGGTTTTCCTGAAATTTCATGAGCCACAAATTAACTCAATTAATAGATTTCAACATCTGGTCTTTTAGTGTGATCGTATTAAGCATTTTAGTATGGTCATCACATTTGTTTGAATCCACCAATCTAGCCTACAGGATTTGTTTATTGGTGGATTCACACCTTTTCTATAGGCTTTATATCATATGATAGTATGCTAAGGAAGTGGAAGGAATGTTAGTTTGCGTTTGATGATTGTGTTGTTCTTTTACCTAGGTTGGATTATGCCATGTTTCAGAGCTTTCTGATGATCATGTTGACGACATTGAATCTAAATACAAAGCTGGGGAGAGGGTCACCGTAAAGGTTTTGAAGGTACGCACATTTCATCTAAAAAGCCTCGTAGGGAGAAGTATTATTTTTCGTCAGTATTCTTCTATAACTGCACGGTCAATCAACTGGGAGTTATTCCTCTTTCTAGCATTCTAGACTCCGAGGATTTTATACCTCCATAAATGAATAATTTCTCCGGTTAAATGACTAAAAAGTTACAGCTACCGCAGGGTTTCTGCCTGTTTGAGCAACTGTCTCTCAGCACATAAGCTGTAGTTTTGATTATATTTTCCTTCTATTCTTCTACTCGATGATAGGTGGATGAGGAGAAGCATCGAATTACTCTTGGGATGAAGGATTCATATTTTGAGGGCAATGATGAGATTCAAGCTCCTTCAACGCAAAACTCTGATGATGAGTTGGTCGGAAATGACCACATAGAGTTCGATCGGTTAACTTTGTTGCCGGAGAGCGGCTCATCCGGGATTCAGAATTTGGCTATTGATTTTGGAAATGGGGAGCATCCCATTCTTGGTGATGTAGAAGCAAGGGCTTCCATTCTTCCACTTGAGGTCCCTCTTGATGAAATAGAGAGCTCTGGCATGGATGACGTTCTATCTCATGATAAAGAGCTTGTAGATTCTGTAGACACCGAAGATGAAAAGAGCAAGAGACGAGCAAAAAAGAAAGCGAACGAAGAAAGGTAATTCCATTTTCAGATATCATTTTCCAGTGTTTACAGTTTTCATACTAAAAGTGGAAGTGTTCTGCACAGGGAGCGAGAAATTAGTGCTGCTGAACGAAGGCTAGTAGAGAAAGATATTCCGAGAAGTGCTGATGAATTTGAGAAAATGGTTAGAAGTTCCCCCAATAGCAGCTTTGTTTGGATAAAGTACATGGCCTTTATGCTCTCTTTGGCCGATGTTGAGAATGCTCGCTCAATTGCCGAGAGGTACTGTAGCTCTTATTTCTCTGATTTCAGTTTTCTATTTCAAAACAAATTGAATGCTGTGCTTTGTTTTTTTGAAATTCTCGATTCATGAGAATTTTTTGTACCAAAACATAAATTTTGGTGGTCACTTTATATCTTCATGGGGAATGTTACGAAAAAGAAACTGTAAGAAAGCATTATGAGGCTTGGTTGAACTTTCATTAGCCTTCTTATGACATTGTGTCATTTTAACTGGAAAAAACAGAGAGGGAGAAGGAAAATGCTATTAATGGGGTGATTTTCTTCTTTCATCATTGTTCTAACAAGATTGTTTTCAGTAGAACTAGGAGCACTTGTTGAGATTGACTCAAGAATAAGTGGGATTTGGGAAAAGGGCTTGTTTAGGTTGAGTTGAGATTGCCTTTTATCTTCTGAACTATGTCAGTTATTCCTTTAAATTCATCTTTTGTTTTTCTATTCTGAAGGGCTCTGAAGACAATAAACATCAGAGAAGAATCAGAGAAGTTGAATATATGGGTGGCTTACTTTAATCTGGAGAATGAATATGGAAATCCTCCAGAGGTAAAGATAATTTTTTTGTACTTTGCGTCTATATCATAGTTGCTTCATCATTGGCATTCAGATAGTTTTAAGAGTTCCTTGTTTTAATTTTCCTTCAGGAGGCTGTTGAGAAATTATTTCACAGAGCTCTGCAGTATTGTGATACCAAGAAGGTGCACCTGGCGCTATTGGGAATGTATGAAAGGACTGAACAACACAAGTTAACTGATGAGCTTCTCAACAAGATGATGAGAAAATTCAAGCATTCGTGCAAGGTATTATTCACGGGTACCCATGCTAAAGGGATGCCATCAACTGATCAAGCTTTACTTCTGAAATAATACATTGTTTTGCAATCTTTTAGGTTTGGTTACGACGCATTCAGTGGCTCTTGAAGCAAAATAAGGATGAAGTCCAATCAGTTGTAAAACGTGCTGTTCTATGCCTTCCACGCCATAAGCACATTAAGTTCCTCTCACAAACAGCTATCCTTGAGTTCAAGTGTGGGGTTTCTGATAGAGGGCGATCCATCTTTGAGGGAATGCTTCGGGAATATCCAAAGAGAACTGATTTGTGGAGCATTTATCTTGATCAGGTAAATCCCTTTCTCTTGTTTAACATTTGATCGAACATTTTGAAGTGTCAGTAAAGTTTGTTTTTAAACATAACAGGAGATTCGAGTTGGTGATGAAGATATGATTCGCGCCTTATTTGAGAGGGCAATAAGTTTGACCCTTCCTCCTAAGAAGATGAAGGTTTGTACAACTGATTGATTCTTTGATCCATTATTCCATTTCTTTCCCTGTAGGTCAAGGATCCTCCACAACCGATACTATATGTACCCATGTAGGCACGTACCATGTCACTCTCAGGCTCTCGGCCACCTGATTACTCCATCTGTCTCCAATTGTTGGTCCTTTTTGGTAACCGTGCCACAATAATAATGAAAAGAAGTGATTTATTTTGTTGAATAATTTTTGAATGTTTATATCCTGTTCAAAAGTTATACTCCCTCCGTCCCAATTTACTTGTCCCAGTTCTATTCTAACCGGATAAAAAAACTAGTTATATCTTTAAATTGGTAATGAATTTTATATCTAATATAGATCTTGTTTGATAGATCTTGATTTGTTCTATAATACAATGTTTTCAAAATCACCTAAAACATTATAAATTACAAGATATAATCAATTGAAAAGTGGCACGAATTCCTAAAAGTGACAATTAAATTGGAATGGAGGGAGTAATTGAGATCTTTTGAACTCTATCAAAGAACTAAATGACAAATATACAATTATTTTTTGCAATTGAATTATTGACATGACTACTCAGAAAGGACCACACCTAGGGACAGAGGAGTATGTTTTAAGATTCCCATGTTTTGAGATTACGACATGATCCTATGGCCTTGGTACATGGGTAGGTAACATACGCAATTGGGTACAGAGGACCTTGGCTCCTTCCTTTCTGCTGCACATATTTTAGATTCGTTCAGCGGCGGGCTTAACAATTCACATGATTGCTTTGGTTTTTGTGAATGCAGTTCTTATTCAAAAAGTATCTTGAGTATGAAAATTCTCTTGGGGATGAAGAAAGGATTGAATCTGTTAAGCGGAAAGCGATGGAGTATGTTGAGAGTACTCTTGCTTGATCTATATTTCTTTCCTGGGTGAGTTCCCCACTGATGCAAACGAACCAGAATCAGGTGTTTACCCTGATGCAGTCTAGTCCCAGTGTGCTTAAGAACTCTGATTGAACTGCTGAGAGAATCTATTCCATTGGAAAAGCGCTGCAATCGGGAGACCCGTGTATAATTATAGTCTTGTCTCAACCACAACGGGAGAGAAATGGCGCGAAATTTTGTTTCTATTTATTAACTTTGGTTGCAATTGAGGTTTGGGTGATTCAGGAGAGAGAAATAGAAGCTACAGATGTGAAATGTATTTTTCTTAGTTTTGTGTTAGTTGTTGGGTAGATTAATCAATTTTGTTCCTTGGGGCTTGTTTTTCTTTGGTGAAACTGTGTAATCATGTTGAGGAATAATGCAATCACGCAATTTTCCCTCTTCCATATTGTCCTCCTGCTAACATGGAGGTTTCAGGTTTGGGTGTTTTCAGGTCTACACGTCTGCATTTGTTCACATTTGCGTTCTTTATCCTTGGTGTTTTCATGAAATGTGTTTTAGGAGAGGGGTGGGTGAAAGCTCAGAACTTAGGAATCTGGTCCGTTAATTTATTGGAGTTTGGAATTCTGATCGAACGAATTATCAGACCGGTTTTTGATAATTTTGGTAATCGGATATGGATTGGATTCATGTTAGATCTGGTCCATTACCAGGCCTACTAAAGACCTAGCTCGGGAAAAGACTAGCCATTACCACTTGGTTTAAGCTTTGGCTTCTTGTTGCAAGTCTTGTTCATTTCTCAACAATCTGATTAGTGAGTTTTTGATTAGCATCGAATTGGACTGTATATTGAAGGGAAATTAATATTAGGTGCTTGGTTAAAAACTTCTACTACCAATCGGATATATAATCTCTCAAAGAATGTGCAAATAATACCATGATGGCATGGTAGTATTATTAGTCGTAGTACTATTATTTCACAAGATAATATATCATACGTGATTATATATCGCTTCACTACTAGTCCTACCGTAGAAACTTCACTCTTATTCCCATCATGCAAACAGGCCATTAGTGCAAAATATTATGTTTGTCATGCCAGTTTAGACGGCGCTTAAATGTAATTTCAAATTGAAGAAAATTAACTTTTGACCCCACTAAACAAAATTCCCAGAGTCGCCATTGTCAATCAAAATTCGACATGTCTATCGGTTTCAAATTTGTTTGGGGCTCGTACAACATTTTTCTAAACAACTACTCCCATTCCTCAAAAGAAGTAAGATAATAAAATTTGTTTGGGGCTCGTACAACATTTTTCTAAACAACTACTCCCATTCCTCAAAAGAAATAAGATAATGAGCAAATTCCTACTCAATCAAGGACAAGAACTTTCTTCAAAACATGTAAGAGCAAAGGGTAAGCTGTTAGCTGGGGAAAATGGCCTTGTGCTTTCAGTATTCTCACCCTAGCATGCCCACCAAGCTTCTTCTTCAAGTAATAAGCAATAAACTTGGGGACAATAACGTCTTTCTTGGACTGTATTATGGTGGACGGCACATGAACTTGCGGCAAAACCCTTCTTAGATCACTTAAAAACACTGTTTTCGCAACACTTAACGCGATCTCGGGTTTCATTCTTCCTAAGCTGGTTTCAAACTCAGTTATGGCGTGGCTGTTATTGACGCCGATGGCTACCGGGGTGAATGCTCGAACCCATGCTGAGAAATTTTTGTGTATGGTGTTGAAGATTGTGTTGAGTTCCTCTTTGTTGAAGCCTCCATCATATTTACGAGCATTGAGGTACCTAAATAACATGGTAGAATAGGAAAACTCAAAAGGAGAAGTATTGGCCCTATGCTTTTGCTTTGTTTCTTGTTGGGAAGTGATTATTAAGAAATTAGGGAAGCAGAATTCGTAGAAAATGAAAAAAAAAAAAAAAGTAAGACCGATAGTGAGAATTAAGACAAGGGTGCAAACCTATGACTCCAAAACAAATAGTTGGGGCGCGGGTACGTCGCCCTGAACACACCTGACTGACGAACCATAAATAAATAGTCGATCAATGTACTTTTTATTACAATATGTCACCATCGCATCATTTTTGCACTAAAAAATTGTAACATAAATTCTTGTGAATCGTAAATCTTTTTTCTTCAGAGAAGGGGTTGCAAACCTATCACTCAGATCTAAAATAAGTACTTTGGCCAGTTTATCTGTGTAACATCCTTTACAACAAAAATGTTAGGTGTACAATAATAGTGTATTTTTCTGAAAGAAGAGAAAGGTTTTATCAAGAGAGAGGAGAAAAATCAAATAATAGTGTTGACCGTTGAGTTTTTTCGTTTCATGTTTTCCCTTTCCCTCCATATACTCAATTTTTTAACCAAACACACCCTTACTGAGAGAATTACAAAGGAAACGCAAGATCTCTAATGTACATACATATACAGTTTCTCAAACGTACCTTTGGCTCACTGACCGGAGATTTTATTACTCATTAACTTCAAAAATTCAAGATTAGTCAAAGTGCGCACAAGTTGATCCGGACATTCAATTATCAAAAGCGAACTGAGTGTATGGTCATAAAATAGTACTACTTGAGAGAGAGAGAGAGAGAGAGAGAGAGAGAGAGAGAGAGAGAGAGAGAGAGAGAGAGAGAGAGAGAGAGAGAGAGAGAGAGAGAGAGAGAGAACCTCGGAGAGCCACTGAGAAGGAAAAGGTGTTGAAAAAGGTCAGGTCTCTTAGTGGAAGCCAAGCATCCAATCATGGCAGACATGGAATGACCAACATAAACAGTGTTTGTCACATTGAGCTGATCAAGAATGCAAATCAAGTCATGGGCATAAGAGTCAAATCCAACACTGGAGGAGTACTTGTTTGGATCATAGAATTTGGGGTTGACATTTGGTGAGAAGGCAAAGTCAAAAACTACCACCTTGAAGTAGAAAGCAAGGCAAGGGATAAGGTAGTGCCAAACACTCTGGTCCGAGCCATACCCATGAGAGAGAACTAGGGCTTGGGTTCCATTTCCATAAACCCTAGTGTTTAGGGCTTCAACAAGGCCTCCTTCACACACATTCCCAATCAGTGCTTCCATATGGTAGTCTCTGAGATGTATGAGTGAGGAATGCTTCTGGGTGTTGACTTATATAAGAGGAAAATGTTGCCTGTATTTCCACTTCTAATTTTCCTGAATACAAGTGAGGTTGCATTCTTGTAAAAAAATTTGTCAATAAATTTTTTCGGTAATTTTTTTTTCCCGTAACTTTTTGGTTAGTTTAGCGTTGTCGTTTTTGAGATTAATCGTTCGTCTCAATGAGACGACTTAGAAAAGTATAAAAATATGAACCGATGTTAAAAAAAAATCGTATAAAATGACATTTTAGGCAAAAAAAAGACAGCTATTTCGTATTTTTCATCTTTAGTGAATTTACTTTTTAAGTTCCTATCATCAAGACTGATGATTAAACTGAAAAATATTACTATAACACAAATCAACCAAGAATTTCAAAAAAGACGAACAAAGCACACAAAAACGAAGAAGAAAAAGAAAAAGAATGCAACCTGAGTGTAAGGATGGATCTAGAGTACCAAAGGGCACCATACCCTATAATTTTCCAAATTTCCTAGTAGGAGTAATTTTGATGAGAATCGAAAATTATAAAGGTTTACACCTAAATTATAAGAGCTTGTGCCTCTAAGACCGGAATATTATAACAGGTCACCTTCCGAAGTAAAACTCCAAGATCCATCAGAGCAAAGACGGAACTAGGAGTTGGCTTTTGGGGGCCAGGGCCATCTCCTATCTGAGAAACCCCGTAATTATCTTGTACTCTTTTTGTTTTACTTTTAAACCTTTACATGTTGCCCCTAACTGATTTGTATTCAAAATATGACTAAATAAAGAGTCATTCATGTTGTGGCCTCCTCGTTCGTGAAATCCTAGTTCCTTCTCTGCCTTAGAGTAGGTCCAAAGTGCATTTATTAGCATGAGAAATAACGCCTGAGAAATTGAATACATTCTGTATAAATCACATCTTACAAATAAACAAGAAAACATCGACTGTCGGCGGGCTCTGTAATTTTCTTGAATTGTGTTACAAAATGCCTTGTGTTCAAGGTATTTGATTCATCCCCTCTATACCTGGAAATATAAACAGAAAGGAAATTTCAACATTATGGTTAGCTTTCACTTGTCATCTTTTTCAAGCCCACTCCAACACCAAATTATCTAATTCTTTTTGTTTACCTGCAAAACAGTGTCTTTATAACACCCTATCCTTAGTTCCAAACAGGCCTTTTTGCCTCAAGTACTCGTACATGCTTTCAGTTCACAAAAAGTGAGTAATCAATGCAGAAATTTACTCCGACGTTGTGCAATCTTCTTCGTATTGTTCTAATTTTATCGGATGTCCCTTTGGCAAAACGTCAGTCCATTGTCAAGCAGGTTTATGGTGGAAAAAGACATTTTTATTGTCTTGTTTGATATCTCAAGTGTCAGGGTCAATTTATGCGCATCGCAATTAATCTCGGGGACCCAATTCCACCACGAAGATGCGTATGTATGCAATAATGATGCAATAGACTTTTCATCAACAACTACTCCTTTATAGTATGCCATAAGTGCAAGCCCCAACTACTTTGCCGTCAAAGAGATTAATGTTGTTCGGTTAAGTTCAGCTTTTTGAATTGAATGGGGCTTTCAATCACAAAAGGGATTCCTTTCCTTTCCTTTCCATTCCTTTCCTTTCCACTCAACCAATCTCATTTATTATCCAACATCAAAGGGATATCCGGAAATCAAAAAAGCTCAAAGAGCTTTAAAGGAAGCTTCAGTAAATAAATGGGTGGCGATACTGGAGTACTGTAGATGCTGGTGAGCAGCTCCCTATCGGACGAGTGCAAAGCAGTCAACCCGGCCATTCATCTTGACACATCCACTTCGGATCAAATTTGAGTGCACACATACCGTATACAAATCTAAACCATCTATTGCTCTGCACCACTTTGGAGGGTTGCTGCTTGGCAGCATCCACCATTCCTACCTTTATTTGTTGCCGTGACAACATTGCTGGGGGAGGCTGCCAAGCAACAAAGGTTAACTCTATGAACAGTTCCGATTAACAGTGCGGTCACGCGATACAAGATTATCATTGGAGAAATTGAATTCCGAATTACTGAAGATAGATATACCTATAGTTTTTCCTTTGGAATCATTGAAATTGCTCATAAGTTGTGATTGTCCAACCACTCTCCCTCCACCTGCAGACAAGCCTTGTGCATATGAATTCCTATATATCCTAAAATATCAGTATTCGTATCTCACAGGTTTCAAAAACCACGTGGTAGTGTGTTCGATCGGTAGTGTTCTGTCATATGTTAATTACGTATCTATGACCGAAAAACGTGACATAATTGATATGAATCTTACTATTAGAGAAAATCTTGTTTACAGAGAGCAGCTGTAAACAAATATTTACGGAGCTCAATCTCGGCCGTCCAAAAGTGTTTCGGACGGTTCGGATTTTAAAAAGACTATTTACGCGAATAGTTTTTTTAAAATCTGGACCATTGATTGCCGAAACGGATGGTTAAAATTGCACGACTCCGCAAATAGACTGTTTCCGTGAATAAGTTTCTCTCTTACTATTATTGGTAGGGCACTAGTGTTTCAGTCTAAAGTGATTATGTCGCAATGATAGATAAAGGTTGCTGAAGGTAAATTAATTAAATACCCAAAGAAGTAAGTTTTAAAGAGATACAAATTTCTACCCCAAAAAGGTTTTTTTCGGAGCCCATTTTAATATGTACAGGCAAAACATGTGCTAGTTGATGTACATTGAATCTCCCACTGGTCCTCAACTCTCCTTGCTGTTAGGTCCTATGTCGGTGGGTTTCTTGTAATTTCACACTAACAGGCAATGGTGGTTAGGTTCACAAAATTGGGAAGTTGGAGGAGAAAGTTTGTTTTATTTCTTGATTAAATTTTTTTTTTAAATTTTGTTGAATCAGATTTCCGTTGAGTTGATAGAAAGATTTCCAACTTGGAAAAGGTGATATTTGTCTTCTATTTTCAAATTGTTAAACCCCTTGAATGCAGAATGGTATGGCATGAATTTAAAATGATACTGGTTTTGTATCTATTTTCTTCTATTTTTAGGTTCGATTTTCCTTGCTAGCAAATCTTAAAGTCATCTCGTCCCCTGCGTAGGCGTGTGAGACGATTGTGAGAGGAGCTGGAGAGTTTAGCACAAGGTGCACGCAAACTCGCTTGGAAAATTTTGCATTACCAAAAAAACACTTACTAAGGGGGAAATTGCGTTCACTTCCAAATTTGGAATCAAATTTAGCAATTGCAAAATTAGCCACAGCACCTTCAAATTATAATTATTGGAGAGCTAGTTGCAAAGGGGGAAAGAAAGGTGGTTTAGCCAAAATAGCACTGGTAAATGGAGCAATCCTGTCATTTTTTTGACAAAATGCCATCGTAGCCTACCAAAATAACTTTGGAACCAAATGACATATACGGTTAAAATCGATCTAAACCATCATATTATGTACCCAAAAAAAAAAAAAGGAAACAAAATTAAATTTTGAGTATGAGAAAACTTGACTTTGACTATCTGATATTGAGCATTGTGGGCTTAGAACTGGCTCCTTGAATATATACTTGTCTCAGTAGAGAAAATATATATACCATACAGGATCTTATAATTGCAATTGAAAATCCCAGAATCTTATAATAGCAATCGGAAATCCTGACAACCTTTTGCAAATTACAGGTTTGGGGAAAGAAGATCTAGAAAAGAAGGTGGACTAGCTCTTATTGAACAGAGAAGTGATATGCAAACAGAAAACAGTAAATACCAGTCCTATATAGGCTAGTATATATGGATGAATTTAGACTTGTTATTTTACAACAAACTACTCAAGATGCTGGTTTTTCAGAATTTTTGCCACAACCACTAGTTACATGTGATATCGGGGTATAACTAATATATATGTCAATCCTTCATGAGGTCGCACGTTCGAATTCCACAGAGATTAAACATTTTAAATCTTGGGGCCACTGAAAGGTATGCCTGATTGTTGACTCCCGTAGTTAATCGAGGTATGCGCAAGACTTATTAAAAAAAATATTGAGCTACGGCAAGAAATCCCCATCTCACCATTAACCTTTTGAGAGGACCAGTACTTGCCTTATTGGCCTAGTAGGGATCTTCTTCTTTTTTGGTCCTCCCTAGATCTCCTTCCTGACAGTGACAAGGGTAATCGGAGTTTCGCCCCGATTAACTCATGTAAGCACATGTAATTGTTGGATATATTCCAGATATTGTGAATGAAAATAGAGGCATTTGGAGGGCCTCCCGAAGCAACCGAAAAGGCCTCTCGTTGGTTCATTATATCTGGACCAGCCTTTTGAATTTCCAGCGGTATCAGATGGTTATTACCCCTCGATGGCAGAATTCATTCACGGAGTTAACTTGAGCAGTTACAGAATTGAATCCTATTTGTGCAGCTCTATAGTCACCTATATGGCTATATATTATGTATCCCTTTTTCAGAAGTGATACACCAGCTCACGAATCCCTAAAGTTCCTCTGATATATCGTTCTTGTGAGAGGGGCAAACGTTTGTTCAGTTTGCCAAGGCAGTCGACGAAGGTGTTCCGGATCAGGCTTGTGGTTTAGCCGAGCCAACCCTGGGAGGGAGACGCCGACGAATCCTACAACGCCCTCGGTAGGCGGTGAATCTTTTCTTAAGGAGATCGACTATGGTATCACATAGGACTCGGTTCATATTCTCGTAAATCCGTTTGTATCTCTGTATTTGTAATTTGTTTCAATCATGTAATCGTAACGTTATCAATGAAATTGTTATCTAGAATTTTCGTTATTGCCGAGTCTTTCCCAAACAGTAACCTCTCATTCAACATATGCCATGAAACTAACAGGCCAAAGATCTAGAGACAATGAGAGTTCAAACTCACGATTGATCCACCTTTTTAGATTCAAAGCTAACACATCATCCCTGAGAGAATTCTTATCGACGTTTCATTTGGTCTAAACTAATAATATTGTTGAGTCTTCTCACGTTTAAAAGAAATTGTTTTGTCGACACCAACACATTTTGCCCGTTGGGAAATAAAATCAGCGTAGAATATAATTAATTAGTTGTTCCGTCACATAGCCTTTAGATAGTTAGAATTTGGATTATAAGTCTAAACAAAAAACCAGAAAAAAATAGAGAAATTTTTTTTTTTTTATTAATCTTTGAAGACCTTTTGTATTTCCTAATGCTTGTACGACGTCATTACCCTTTTGTTTCTATCTTTTTCAACCATTCAATTAACGTTCAAACAATACTTGCAGAAAATCAGTACACATTTGGAAATTTAGTACTAATACCTAAATAAAACTGTACTAGTATCAGTATAATAACATCGACACAGTTATTGAGTATGAATTTAATTCCATATACATATATAGTACTGTATTAACCAGATCTATTATTATTATTATTATTTTATTTTTTAGTAACCGAGGAACAACCTTACAGCCGAGCCACTATTGGACCCAATTGCGCAATCCAAACCTTGGGGGAGACTAGCACAACAACCCACCGTCATAGCCCCCACTTAAATCATGGTTTGCCTTCAGGGGGATTCGAACCTTACTATATTGCAAGCGCAGATTCGACCTTACCATGTTGACAACCTATGGGTGGGTAACCAGATCTATTATTGAAGTACGTATCTCATTCTTCATGCATGGTGGCCGGCTTCCTTCAAGTTTTTCATCGCTATTGTTCTCTCATGTCTCATTATAAGCAAAGGTAACATTTTTAATTAACAGCCAATGATTTGTTTTCCTATTTATTTGTGTTGTTCTAGTAATACAATCTGTTTTAGATGGTGTTCCAATTTTGTAAAAAATGAAGTCTTAGAAAAGGAAGGTAATTTTAAGCTCAAAAATCATGTGTTTACGCAAATAATTTTCCTAGCAATATGGATCATGTTTGATAGATCTTATTGAGATCTTTTAAACGGTGCAAAATAAAAAATAAAACAAGTATTTTTCATTTTCATTATATTTGAGCTTGAAATTACTTTCTTTTTAAAAAAGAAGGTTTAAAAAGAAAGCGGAATGGCACAGCCCCTTTAGAAACAAAACTCTTGACCCCGTTTGTTTAAGGGTTTTGGATTTTTTATTTTAATTATTATCCTATTTCTCTCCAATTATTACTCTCATTTTTTTTGCTCTCTAATCATTATCTATATTTCCAATCATTACTCTATTTATCTCTAAATTCATTACCTACAAATTCAAAATCCCAAAACCAATGGGGTCAGTTCCAAATGAAATGACATTTGGACAAGAAAATAGAGGAAGAATGTTTTTCATCACCATGAACCCCGTTGTGCTAAAGTTCTTAATTTTTAAGTACTTATTTTTCGTTTTATGAGACAGGTCATTCTTTCATAATATATCATCTTTAATTCAAAAAATAAGTACTTATTTGAAAAGTACGTACTTATTTCCCTTAGGCTGCATTCTTATGAACTTAACTTAAACTTAATTAATTTAAATCTGGGAGTTTTGTTCTTATTTGAATTTTTTCGCATTTGTTAGTTTTGTGCCAAACTTATGTGGGTTATTGATACGTCTCGACAAGAGGAATTGGAGATATATATATATATATATACACACACTTTTATCCAAGTATTTTGAGAAATAACCACTTTTTAGCTTTAAAAAATCATCTTTTTTTTTGTTAAAAAGTGGTTATTTCCAAAAATACTTAGGTAAAAGTAATTTTTTTTTTTACTTTTTCGATTCCTCTCATTGAGACGAATCAATAACTCACAAAAGTTTGGCACAAAACTAACAAATGCGAAAAGAATTTATATAAGGACAAAACTCCGAAATTTAAGTTATTCAGCCTTAGTGGAATGGGAAAGCCTTGTTTGCCCTGCTGTGTGTACGTTTGAGTATGTATTCACCCAATTACACTTCTTTGCTTCACACACATATAACCAAATTAAAGCATACAAGAAATGCATACATAGACACATAGTGACATACCAAATTGGTCTGCCATCGCAAAAAACTATGCGTTTAGAACTGGTGTTCATAAATCTGCACGAAAATGATGTAGCATTAGCAATTTTAAAATTACAAACCAAAATGGTGAGTGTTTGGTTTTGAAAAGATAGATCTACAAAAACCATGCACCTCAATGAGAGCTCGCCTTGACTTTTCGGAAGTTTAAAGCGAAAATAAAAATGAGGCCTCTTTTGTTGGATTATTGTAAGGGATGAAAAAGTAGGAGGGGCCCTTACAATTCAAAATTTTTTGGAGGCCTAAAGCGTCCACAACACAAGATTTAGCTCAGGGCCTGCTCTACCTCACGCCTATCCAAACCAAATGCTTGCATCTTAGTTATATAATCCTTCAAAATATCCTACGCTCTCAATCCTCACATTGTGCTCATGCTTTCAATTCTAGTGAATTTTAGTAGGTTGGGATGTGTTTCAAAGAAGCTTTCGCGTTTGCACACGTGAATTATGTGACTTAGGTGTGAATGTATTGCTACCCCATGGCGACATCTCATCGGCTGCATTTGAACATGCTTTTATTTAGAGAAAAAACTATATACTGACTGAATAACCAAAATTAGCCAATTAAGTGTAAGAAGGTTAATGAATTATCAGAAAGTCAAGGTACCGTCCACTGCACACCTATTAGGGCCTACTCCGGACTCCACAAAATTAAAATACAGAAAAATATTTGTAAATTGTAAACCCCATAAATGATGAACTATGATGCAACTGAGGTTATGTATATATATATTTTTTACGAGATTTGTGTGTAAGAATTTTGCTTAAATGAATTGCAGGCCTACGCCAAGATTGGGCCCTAAACCAAGTCCAAATTTTCCAAGCCGCGAGCGTGAGAGTAACTGAGTAATCCAAAGGAAAACTGAAAGGATTGTTTTCCTCGTCAGCCTATGCAAGTGTGCTCTGCTGGGCATAGAATTAAATTGCAAAGGATTTCAGACCGTTGAAGAGCTTGACAGATCCGTCTTTGAGCTTCCTTTTTTCAGTTTTATTCATGTGAAGTTAGACTCTTACTCTTTTATTGGTTCCCTTTTGCATGCACAAATAGGGGGATTCACATGACTAAGGAGAAGAAAAAAAGTAATGGGGATGATAAAAAAGGAGTGCTGAAATCAATTTTCGATTACTGGTTTTATCTGTTTGGGTTCTGTGTTTTCTGTACATTTTATAAGATTTGAAATGGACTTTCGAGTGTGTATTACTGATGCATTAGTGACACAAGAAAATGATGCCCAGCTATGACATTCAATTGTCATCATTATGTAAACAAGTCAAGTTTGAACAAAATTGTGCTCGGCCCCAACCGGACTCTCCGCCGCGAAATGGATAGATCCTTCAAAGAGAGTACCATTTATCTTTCCTCTCTCTTTGGTTTAGGTCATGCAGACTCCCTGTTAGCAATGTCTCAAAGGAAAATTACCAGACAGTGGTGGAGACAAAAAAAATAATCACCACTGTCATGGTCTCATGTTTTGAAATCACCAAAACATGGTAAAATCTTGGCTGCACTATTTTGCCCTTAATAGAAATGTAACTTTTTAGTCGTTCAAAACAAACTACTCAACATGTTGGCTTTTCAGAAATTTTCCACAACCACTAGTTACAAGGACCACTTGCCTTATTGGCCTAGTAGTACCTAGGTTTTTTTTTGGGTCTCTCTCTTTCCTGACAGTGACAAGGGTAATTGGAGTTTCTTCCTGACTCCCTCCTCAAGTACATGCATGCAATCTCTCATTCCTACACATGCCATGAAACCTATGAAGCACCGACACTCCTAGAGGTCGGCGTGTTCCCATGTCAAATACGGGGACATAGCAAAAAAAAAACGTATGAAACACGCCATGTGAGGTGTCCATTAAATCCAATTAATATTTTATGGGGACACGACTGACACATGGGAGGGACATGGCAGGGGTTAGATGTGTAATTTTTTTAATTTCTTGGGGGTAATGTGTATTTTTCAAATATTTTGGGTTAAAGTGTTAACATGATGTGTATATGAGCCTGTTCATGTTTATTTTTCTACATAACTATGTTTTCATGGGTATAAAATAAATATCATCTACATATTTACTCCCGTGTCTCTTGCGGTGTTCGTGTCTATTTTCTTAGAAATCTTGTGTCCGTATTCGTGCTACATAACATGAAACTAACTGGCAAAAGCTCTAGAGACACCTTTCCTTTTTAGATTCAAAGCCAAAATCCCCAAGAGAAGTCTCATCCGGTGGATGCCTCCTAATAACACCTAGTTGCTTGCTTTTCAATTTTGGTGATGTTACAACAATGTCGTACACAATGCAAGAGTCTCATAGCAGAATCAACAAGGGTGGTACACAAGCAACCTTCCTCCCGATTGTGGATCCCAAATCTCGTGACTCGAACTGAACTTGGTTTGCCACCAACACATTTGTGTAGGAAAAGAAAATCAGCGTAGAATATGATTAGTTGTTCCATCAGATAGACTTTAGATAGAAATTAGAATCTAGATAGTCTAAACATAACAACCAAAAAAATGTTTCTGGTTTTGGAACAGGCTCCACATATTCCTATTACTAGTAAACAACAGTCAAATAACAGAGGAAGCCCTCACCACTATTTTGAAGCATAATCAGAGCTTTTGGACAATATAAAACAGCGGCACAGGGTGCAAGTTTTCAAGATAGAAGTATGTATCTACAGGCTAATGGCCATCCAATGTTCCAAGAGCCTCCTTAAGCAGTTTCTGCGCTTCTTCTCTCCTCCTAGACAAAGCAAGGGAAACAACATCAACATTAGAATGAACACCACTGCCAACATTTGAATTGGGATATTTCTATGGAGATTTAAGGTTAAAAATTTAGATACTAGTTACCTAAGACAGTTGCCACATTGTTCTTGTTAGTTAAGAGCTGTATAGAATACATGAATCTTAAGTATCAGTTTACCTATGAATGCCAATGTTGGCCACCATCAAAGGATCAATTTGTTTAATTTCCAGAACGGTAGCGGATGATGATTGGGATGCCGATGATAACATCGCAACTTGCAACATCTTTGTGAATGGACGGTTCTAATCCATCGATTGGTCCTGAAGCTTTGTCGCCACAGATCTAATCTATGTTACATATATTTCAGTGTGGTTGTCTGATGCGCCAAATTCCATGTCAGGGGCACGGGAACACACCAATATATTTGTATTTCCTGGTATATTTCTTTCACACGCTAGGATATTTAGAGTATACAAGGTGCTTTAGCTAAGCTGCAGAGGCAAATAAGCATTTCCAAGACAACATTTTCAAATGCTACATAGCCTGAAGTTAAAGATTTCATCTCAATGACTCTGAAAACTTCAATGAGAGTACCAGAACCATACCGCTTAATATCCTCCACAGCTTGTTTTCGATGCTGTATCTGAGATTCTAGTAGGTGAATTAGAGTTGCTCTGCCCTGCAGAACAGAATTCATGAAAAAGGCACGAAAGCAAGGGAAAGGAACTGAAAACTGCATCGTAGACTGGAGTGAATTCATGCTAAGAACCGATGAAGAATTGTAGAAAAATTCTACCTGGTGAGGACGCAGTGAATTCAAAAGGTGATGTAAGTTCTTGAATATCAGAGAAATGTCTTCTACCCTCCTCGCATATTGAGATGGCAGCTCTACAGGAACATCAGCAAGCTCCAAAATATGCAGCTGGAGTTCTCTGTTAAGCATTCTCAGTTCGTTCTTGAAATCTGAGAGAGACCAGAATGTTCATGTAATACACCAAAGGTAAGGGATGTTCCAAGAATAACAAGATGACAACCTTGCGTGCTTCAGAAGATAATAAAATGAAATGTTGCCAAATAGGAGTAGCATATAAGATCTCAATTTAATCTTTTCTCACTTTACCTCTTGCATTGCATAAATGCAGCCTCATACAAAGTCGTTATCCCAGTACCACAGTTCAAATACACTCTCACCCTGGTCGCCCTACTTCCCACAAAGATGGATCAAATATTTGGAACAATACACTTGGAAGCCTCTTGAAGTAATAGGATCCAAATATTACTTGCTCTGTAACTTCAGGCTCGATAAATTTATTATTCTTGTTTTCTTAGTCGAAAAATTTATATTCATCATCCAAAGACAGATCTCTTTATAAAATTTTGACAAGTCAGATCCCTTTATAAACTTATCATTGCACAAGTTGAAAGAACCAACCGTATTCATTAAGTTGAGCGCGCGCGCACACACACACACACACACATATATATATATATATATATGTATAGAGAGAGAGAGAGAGAGAGAGAGAGAGAGCGCTCTCTCTAGATCTAGATCCCATAAACACGGGGGGGGGGGGGGGGGGGGGGGGGGGGGGGGGGGTGGGGGTGGTGGGGGTGGAGGGAGTTCCTGCGACTGTGTCTTCAATTCCCGTATCTCCAATGGGGCCATAGAGATTGGAGCTGTACCGGGCTGTAGCTCAATGGTGAAATCAATTTCTCTTGGTGGTGGTAATTCTGGCAATTCCTGGGGAAACACGTCCTCGTATTCACATACGATATGTGGAAGTCCTACCTCCATACGATTTGTTTCCTCCATCATAAGGCTGGCCAACCATCCAGAGAGCTTACTATGCCAACTGGATCAGTAGGGGTTTGAAGCGAAGGGGTCTTGTCTATCCCCTTAAATTTGAAACATGTTCCATCTGGTGAATAAGCCGTCATCATCTTTCGATGGCAGTCTGTGACAGCTTGATGCGTAGCCAGCCAGTCCATTCCGAGTATGACATCAAAGTCCGTCATGTTGATTACTCGTAAATCGCATGTTAATCGTAGATTAGATACTTCCTATTCGCACTCTTTACAAACTAGCTCCACCGAAATTTTGCCCCCTAATGGCGACGTTACATGCATATTCGTTCCTAAGGGTTCAATTTCTAGTCCAAGCGTGTATGCACATGCAACATATATGAATGAGTGCGAAGCCCTGGAGTCAAATAGGGCGTGTATGCAGGTGGTAAAAAGGATGAGGTTACCTTGAATTACTATAGTATCCACCTCTTCTTCAGCTCCTTGTAGTGCGAATATTCTTCCGGCATTTGGCTGTCTTGGCCCATTTAGTCCCTTATGTTGGTGCAAAAGTTGTCGTAGCCGATGAAAGTAGATAAACAGAGATGCTTCAAGTCACGTTACGATGTCGCTGTCCTTAAGATGATATTCACCCCCACCAATTCGAGTGAATCTGGTGTACACCGGGTTACAGCAAAGCCGCCTCCAAGATAAAATGGAGCCCAGTCTCCTACTGTTGTCTAACTGCGTTATGCACAAACGAAGAGAGACCCGAATACCTTTGGATTTTGCGAGCCCCTTAAGTATAATCGTAGGAGATAATTCTAGAGAGAAACAACAATAAGAATGGTTCTGATTTTCTTCATCCTCGAATTGGTAGAACCCTTTGCCTATTTATAGGCATAGATCATGACCGTTGGCCAAAGATTACACCTCTTTGATTAAATGCTATAGTCATGTCTATTTATAATAGTCATGTCTATTCATTCCACCCCAATGGTCACACCTTTTTGTCTGGTAATGTCTATTCATTTAATCTGAATAGACACACCTTTTGTGTTTAAATCCAATGTTCACGTATATTCATTTAGCCTGAATAGTCACGCCTCTTGGATGAAAACCGTTCACCGATATTTACATTTAATATCCATTAAATATTTTGGAAATGTTCCAACACCTTATTCTGGATAGGGCGAATTTGCGGTTGATTCCAATCGTTGCGGGGTTGGTTCTAGCCTTTGGGTTGGTTATTCCATCCAACTGGCCTAGCCTGATTCTGTCCCCCAAATCCGGAATTTCCAACCTCCTGAAGTTTGGGGCAGTTATTTCTGAAATGCCCTTCCTCATAACAGTAATAGCAACGACGGTCTTGGTTTTGATTTGGGTGAAGGAATAGTTGGGGATAAAGTTGCGGTTTGGTTTCGGTTTAGGGTTTCGATTGAATCCAAGGTTGGGGTTTCTCCAAGCTTGGCTAATTTGTTGTGGTTGAGGGCAGGGGTAGTTTTAGTTGTAGGGCTGGGAGGTAGGGTAATTTCTGTTATTACTAGTACGGATGGGTCCCCCAGCTCTTGGTACCGATTTCTTCTGCTCACGTTTTGATTTAAAATCCAGATTCTCTCTCTCCATTTTAAGAGCACATTGCACTACTTGCGAGTAAGTGGGCAATGTTTGTGCTACCATAGCTCGACGCGTGTCTGTGAGTCCCCATTCGAACTTCTTTGCCTTATCATCATCTATGGGTACAAGTGTCGTGGCATAACTAGATAGTTCTTCGAATCGTGCTACTGCGTACTGAGTGACGGTCATTGAGCCTTGCTCAAGATTCATGAATTCCTGAGCCATAGCCTGTTTGACCGGGACAACAAAGTACTTATCAAGGAAGATTTCCTCGAATCTCTCCCATGTCATTGTTTCCACATCATGTAGGTTTTTCATTAGCTTCCACCAATGTTGCGCCTCTCTTTGCAATTGGTAGGTTGCTAGTGCAGTGCGGTTGCTATCTCCGCAAATGTCTAGTCTAGTGTCTCGATGGCCTGACGTCGTTTTCATATGAAATATATAATTTATAAAACCAAAGAATTAACTAGTATTCCAAAGATCAGTGGTTAGTCCAGGATCGTCCGCAGGGAGTAAAAAGCTGGGTCGCAGTAGTTTCAATTAATTTCTAATTTAATTTTGAAACTGAAGGGAGTTTGGATTTGTGATTGATTTGATTAAACTAAAATTCAACTAGAAAGCGATTAAAGGATTTTGAAACAAATGAGAGAAAGGACTAGGGTTTCCGATTCAGTCTCCCCTTGTAACATACTAATTTCGAAACCTAGGGTTCACATTCAACATTCAAAAAGACCACCATAGGGTAGCAATTCCTATCGATAATTCCCAAAAAGATAATCAAGATTCGTACTCCGTATAGGCTATCTCAACACGGCACGGATCGTCTTACTGGATTTAACTAACGGCACAACCTGTCTCATGTTGGGTAGTCTATCTCAAAGCCTATCCTAGAACATTATAAACCATTGCATGACAGCGCTTGAAACCATGGATACAAACACATTCGAATATTGAAAAAATATAAAACTTTGTAAAAAGTTATGAATCAATCAAGTCACATAATCAAGTTGGATATAAAACCCTAGAAATCTAACAACTACGCTACTTGGAGAGACCTCCCCATTACCCTAGCTGAACAGTTTAACTGCTCATTGAGTGAGAACAGATAATCGTGTAAGAACAGAACTCCATTTAACAACAAACTGAAAGCTTTCTAATGAATAGTAAAAGAATAAAACCCAAAGCTCCTGTTGTCAGTTCGGCCGTGATATGCGAGGCGTAGTCGAAGTGCTGCCTCCTGATCGCAGCCTCGCTCTCTGTTTCTGCGTGTGAAAATGGATCCTGATGGCAGCCACTGTTCTCGGTTTATGCGTGTGAAAAATCCCTCAAAAACAGAACCCTTGCTTCCTTTTATAGTTGTTGCTGTAAACCTCTTCGACCCGTAAAAGGGGTTCACTGGGCCGTCATATATGCACGTGCAAACAAAGGTTTGTTGGCCCTTTTGTTTCTTTTAATTCAAATACCCAAATGGCCTTTCACTAGCAACATGTGGAATTTGATTGGGTGCTTCTCTCCTTCGTTCATCTAAACTTGGTCCCATCTCTTGATTAATTTCATCAGCACTGTATAAAATTCTCCATTTAACTCCAAATGCCATCCAACAACTCCATAGGTTCTGAAACACGAAAAACGAGTATCAAATCCCAAGTAGTGCATTAAAAAGACATAACGAACCTAAATAAGGGGGCATAAATAGGCGTATTTACGCATCTATCACATCCCCCAACTTACATTTGCTATTCCTAGCAACGAGAGGAAAAATAAATAAAATAAAGCAACTAAGGGATAGATTTTTTAAACCCCCGGGTGGCCTCAGTAGGACGAGTGAAGTCTCGTGAGGGTTTTCAGCAGTGATCACCCACAAAACACAACGGATCCTTTCACTTGGAACCCAAAAAACTGCAATGTAATTTATCGACACACCAATGCCAAGAACATAGCGTACGCAACAATAGTTCCAAATGCTAACAAAACGTAGGAGTAAATCATGGCATCCAAGCTTAGCGTGTGAGAGCAAAGACCTCGACTACAAGTGAACCACAACAGAGCACCCTCTCCGGACCGAGCCTCGACTTCAATTCTCACCGTGTCATGCACTCAACAACTGAAAACACTCGAAACAATGTGCATTTAATAGACTCTCAATGTGTGCAGGCAGAAGTTATGTGATAAAGAACCAAAGTATCCCGCACACTTAGACACGAAAAGAAAGCTTTTTAAAGTGGACACAAGATCTCATGAATGGAATGCCAAGTATTATAGACTATATCTATCCATCGATCACAACCCATTGGCCCTAAGATCAAGTAGGACTTTTATTCGGTGATATTGTTGGGGAAGGAAAAGTGCTTCAAAGCTTAGGATAAATCATAAGCAAGTGTCCGAGAATAGGCCAAAACAATATAGGGCAAGTAATAATGTGCGCCCCATCTCATCATTCTTTTCAACTTCGCCTTATCTCTCTTATTATTCGTCATTCACACAATTCCACAATGAAGTTCACATGTTTCTTTCTTCAAACAAATGCATGGGTGTCTTCCCTTTTTTTCATTCAAGTTATATTTTTTTCTTTTGCAATTTTCTGAATTTTTTTTAGCCATGGGGAAGAACACACCACAATCAAGCACATCATTCTCAAATACACTCTATTCTCTTCAAAAATTAACATTCACGTGATTAACTTGCCATTCTCAAGACACAATATGGTTGGTGAAGCTTAACAAGAAAAAGGCTCATGCAAGAGGCTCAATGTGGCTTACAAGGATAAGTATTTAAGAAAAAGAAACGAACCGGCTCAAAGCAACAAAAATGGCCTACTATCCTCTCCTAGGGGCAATACATCCATGTAACGATCCAATCCCAAAAGATAAAATAATAGGCATGCATTAAGTCTCAATACTTGACGACAAAGGATAATGAGATGACAACGATTAGGCTTTGTTTTGTTTTTTTTTTTTTTTAACGACAAACAAGAGTTTATGTGACACCGCTCCAAAAGAAGGTAAGGCACTAAAGCTCACATGGGCATAAGTCTCCACCAATCTAGCCATTGAAAGCACTCAAGTTACAACTCACAAGCAGTCAAGGTCCAAAAAACGTGCAGTGCAAAGATGCTAAGAGCGTATGCCAAGATAAATTCCTATCGCCAAGCTTGCAAAAAGAACTACCATGCAACATAAATATTCAAGTAATGTCCATAGATTCTCAGCACAAGCAACCAACAAGTACACATCACAATCTCCAAGTCTCAAGTAAAAAGGATACAACAAGTATTCTTTTTTTTTTTTGAAACTTTTCAATTTTCAATTTTTTTTTTGGATTTTATAGCTCTATAAACAAAAAGCAAAGTAATCCATCTCCCAACTTATAATGGCACTGTCCTCAGTGACGGCTCAGCCATAGAAAAATAAAAGACAAGCCAGAGAAAGAAAGGAGAGATATCACCTCACATAGGAGCAACAAAGAGCAAGGCAAAAGAAAAGGTGGGAGTCATCCCCTAACTTGTAGCGTAAACCTGCGCTTCATTAGTCCCACAACACAAAATATAGAGAATAAAAGAAATTAAAACAAAAGACACAAAGCGAAGAAAAAGAGAAGAGAAAAGAAAGAAAAGAAAAGAAAAGAAAAGAAAAGAAAAATACTCCCTACAATACACCACCAAGACAAAAACATATACACTTTCTTCACGTGAAAGACACGGGTACTACTTTTCTCCCTTTTCAAAGGATGTGGTTCCCTATTTGTTGGAAGGACAATATGTGTAGGATCAACAATATCTTGAGAAGTGATGCCATCATCTAATAGGCTGTCACTCCCTTTGGGGCTGCCAGATCCCTTACCCAGCACTCGGTTTATGAAGCAATCTCCACCAAGTTGGACATTAAAATCAGATGGTTCAGACGGAATTCTCATTGCTAACTACACGCCTGCCGCCAGACCCAACCTCCTAAGTACTACATACATAGCTTTGACAAGGTGGCTATACCAGACCTTCAAAAGCCGTTTGAGCACGGCAAACACTGGAGGTCTCTCAAACTCCATAGATTTCAAGTCTCCTAGACTCATTGAAAGCGCTTAAAGGTTAGGGTACACTGGGTCCACCGAATTGATGGACTCAATTTCACCCTCTTCACTCAAACCGTCCACATGTGGCTTCAGTCGTTGGCCATTAACCTCAGATATTTGGCCATCACATGGATCCCGAATTGCAATCGCACCATGGGGGAAACACGAGTAATAACATAAGGTCCATCCCACCTAGAATTCAACTTGCCCGGAAACAATTTCAAACATGAGTTGAAAAGCCACACCTTTTGATTAGGCTCAAAGGACTTTCTGTGTATGTGCTTATCATGGAATGCTTTAGTCCTAGCCTTATAGATTTTAGAGCTCTCATATGCATCATTACGAAGTTCTTCTAATTCACTGAGTTGGAGTTTACGATTCGAACCGGCAACAGCCATATCAAAATTAAATTTCTTAATGGCCCACATGGCCCTATGTTCTAACTCTACAGGCAAGTGGTATGCTTTACCGTATACCAACTGGTAAGGAGACATGCCCATGAGAATTTTAAAAGCCGTACGGACCGATCGGGCCTAACTGTTTTCTCAAGAATTGACTTAACCTCCCTATTCGAGACCTCTACTTGGCATCTTGTTTGGGGATGATAAGGTGTTGCCACCTTGTGAGTGATAGAATATTTCTTTACTAGCGCCGCAAAGTATCCGTTTAGGAAGTGGGTTCCCTCATCGCTTATAATCGCACGTGGGTAGCCAAAGCGACTAAAAATGTTACTTTGCAAGAATTCAACCACAACCTTGTGGTCATTAGTCCGCGTTGCTACTGCTTCCACCCACTTCGAGACATAATCGACTGCCACAAAATATACTCATTCTCAAAAGAGGTTGGGAATGGTCCCATAAAATCAATTCCCCACACGTCAAAAATTTCTACCATAAGAATATCGGACAAAGGCATCATGTCTCGGTGGGATATGTTGCCAACCTTTTGGCAACGAAGGCATGCCTTGCAAAATTCATGGGCATCCTTAAAAAGTGTGGGCCAATAGAACCCACATTGCAAGACCTTCGAGAGGATGACAAAAAGTCAATATGCTTTGTTGCTTACTTTCAGGGACACACCGCCGAATCACTTGATCCGAGCAATGTTTGAACAACTCCGGATCTTCCCAAGAATAATTACCAACTTGCGCAAAGAATCGGTACTTGTCTTGCTTGGACCAATGGGAAGGTATGGTGCTAGTGACACGGTAATTTACAATATTCGCATACCAAGGGGGTTGACTATGTGACACCACAAAAAGTTGCTCATCCGGAAAGGAGTCTTTTTAAGGGTAAAAGGTCACATGCGAAGTCAATCATGATCCTCAAGAGGTGGTCAACTACGGAGTTTTCGGAACCTCTCTTGTCCCGGATTTCTAAGTCGAATTCTTGTAGCAACAAGACCCACCTAATCAACCTAGGTTTGTGTCCTTCTTTGAAAGCAAGTACCGCAGCGCGGCATGGTCAGAGTACACAATAATCTTCGACCTCAGGAGGTAGGATCGAAACTTATCCAACGCAAACACTACCGCGAGCATCTTCTTCTCCGTAGTGTTATAGTTCAATTGAGCATTAGAGAGAGACTTGCTCACATAGTAAATGGCGTGAGGCACCTTATCCACCTGTTGGCCAAGGACCGCGCCAACTGCATAGTCGGACGCATCACACATGATCTCAAATGGAAAAGACCAAACAGGGGATTGCATGATCGGGGCGGAAGACAACGCAGTACGAAGCTTCATGAAGGCATTCATGCACGCATCATCAAAGACAAAAGGGGCCTCCTTGGCAAGGAGGTCGCACAAGGGCTTTGAAATTTTGCTAAAGTCTCTAATGAAACGGCGGTAAAACCCCGCATGCCCTAAAAATGAGCGGATTTGCTTGACAGTAGAAGGGGGAGGAAGCTTAGAGATAAGGTCCACTTTAGCTTTGTTGACTTCGATCCCCCTTTTAGACATGACCTAGCATAATCCCCTATTGAACCATAAAATGGCTTTTCGCCCAACTTAACACCAAATTGGTCTCCAAACAGCGCTTAAGCACCCTCTCAAGATTATAGAGACAACTCTCGAAAGACTTCCCAAAAACCGAGAAGTCGTACATGAAGACCTCAAGAAAATTCTCCACCATATCGGAGAATATTGCCGTCATGCACTGTTGAAAGGTTGCAGGTGCATTGCAAAAACCAAAAGGCATCCACCGATAGGCGAAGGTGCCAAACGAACAGGTGAACGTGGTCTTTTCTTGGTCTGCGAGGTCGACGGGCACTTGATTATAGCTTGAATAGCCATCAAGAAAACAATAGTAACTGTGGCCCGCCAATCATTCTAGGATTTGATCCACAAATGGAAGTGGAAGGTGATCCTTCCTAGTCATGCGAGTGGGGACAGATTCACCCTTATCATTTTTCACCACAGTGATGCCTAACTTCTTAGGGACCACCTGCGTGGGACTCACCCATTTACTATCAGAGATGGGGTATATGATACCCGCATCTAACAATTTCACCACCTCCTTCATTATTACCTCTTTCATGTTGGGATTTAGTCTCCGTTGCATCTCTCGAGATGTGTAGACACCCCAATCTGGGCTTCCAGATTAGTTTACTTATGGTTTTTGATTCCCCAATGATGAAATGGATCAAGAACACCCTGGGAATGATAGCGTGTTTGAGCTTTGAGTGTTTGCAAAACCCTTGAACCTAACCTACCCTAAGCCATTTCAAAAACCAAAAACCTTGCTGGTTCGTGCCAGGGCGCAATCATCCCGCGCCGGGGCGCACCATCGCGCGACGATCTGGTTCCATCGCGCGACAGTGCGCCCGGGCGCACCATCGCGCGCCAGACTCACTCCATCGCGCGACAGTGCGCCAGGGCGCACCATCGCGCGACAGACTGACTTCGTCGCGCAACGGTCCAACCTACAACCGACCTTTCTGATGGAGGATAGTTGGCCACCGATGCAGCCTCAGCCAGGCCTCGTGGACTGGCTGAAGGCCTCTGTTTCCAACCAGATTCACCCCCTTTCCCTATATATACCCCCATTTGTTTCTCTTTCAAGGGGAACACAATTCAAAGGTTATAAACCCTAATCTCAAGTGCATAGCTTGCTCTTTCTCCTCCATTATCAAACATCCAACCACTCAATCAAGCCTTCAAATCTCAAAGTTCAAACACCGTTCAAACTCAAAAGCCGAAGGTATAGCTTACCTTTGCTCTGCTCTTTGTTCTGATCCCTGAGGGGGGCTGGCAGGGCCAAGGCTGGTAATCAATACCAGTTCTGGTCCTAAAGCTGGCGAGGTTTCAAAACCGTTATGGCAAGAACCAGCGCGCGATAGAGCCACTCCCTCGCGCGACGATTTCGATCATTGCGCGACGGCTCTCGTGGGGATTGGTGTCTTGCTGTTTTGTGCTTTATTTACGTATAGATCACTGCAAGCATGTTAAAAACCAATTTACTGCTTTCCTTTGTTAGAAATGCTAGTTGTACTTCAATATGAGTTTCTGTTATTTTGGAGCGCCACTGGGAACATTCTGGATCTGTCCCAGAACCCAGAAAATGTGAACCAAGCACTGGTCTGTCCGCGCCAGGGCGCAACCATCCTGCGCCAGGGCGCACCATCGCGCGACAGACTCAGTCCATCGCGCGACAGTGCGCCCATCGCGCGCCAGGGCGCACCCTCGCGCGACAGTGTGACTCCATCGCGTGATAGTCTGCTCCGACCAGTGACTGGCCTTGCACGGGTAGCTTAGTTTTAGGCCATTATTTTGTCCCCACACTGTTTATGGGGTGTTTTATTAATTTCTAGGGCTTTGAAGCCTTTAAACTGTATATTATACTGCCTATAAACTGCGTGGTTTGTCCTGGGTGTGCACTGGTCCTTCCAGAGCCCAGAGGGTTTGAGAATAAGAGCTGTGGGTTTAAGCTCACCGGCGCGCGCGTGTTTTAGAGTTGTGCGCGCAAGAGTGAACAGCATGCAGTGACTTGTTCAGTGCATGCTGGTTTCTTCCTGCGCACGTCACTCCAAAACATGGGCTTCCCAGTTTGTTTAAACTCCCACAGCAGTCTGTTCTCATCCTATACTAACTGTTCATCCATGCTATCTATCACATCCTGCAAACATGTTACAGTTTTAATCCCCGATTAACTGTTCCCCCGCCCTAATTGGCTAAAGAATTGATTAATGAAACAGAATCGCAAAACAAACATTTTCGCAAATGCCTAAGTAGAGACCGATCTCCGGATTGGGCGAGAGGGGTGCCATAAAACCCTTCCCCTCTCGTAACCTGGCTCCCGAACCCAGATATGGTTATGACGGACTGGTTCCTTAACCTTTTTTTCAAATCAAACAGCGCGACAGGTGCTTCGAAATACGGTTCCTTGGGTGTCGAACCTTCAAACCCAAGTGGCGACTCTGTATTTTTCGCGAGCGCTTGTCGTCCAGCTTCCAAAGCGCTCACGCGAACTGGCAGCATTTTCTCTTCTCAGGAGGGGATCAGGAGGGGAACGGAATCCCTTCCCGAGGAAAGAAAATCGGGCACCGCATGCCCACAAGATGGTTTGGCATCTTCCTCACAATTTATACGAGGCATACAAATGGAGGGGTCTATCCCCTTGAGGTTCGCCACCGACCACCCTAAGGCACCCTTGTGCCTCCTAAGCACATCAATAAGCTGACCCTCCTGCACGACAGCAAGGTCAGACGCGATATCGCAGGATGAGTATCTGTAGGCCCTAAAACGATATACTTGAGATTGGCCGGGAGTGGCTTCAGCTCAAGCTTCGGAGGGGCCTCTATAGAAGGGAGCGCAGGCTCACGTGACAATGGTGGTAATGGTTCAAACTTGGCTTGCCATGTTGGAGATGCATGATTGAGCACTGAGTTGGCCTCTGCAATGGTTTGACCTAAGTCATACTCCTCATGGCCATAATGGGCCAAACATGCCTCTAAAGGGTCCTTAGTGAGAATGTAGGGAAGAGCTTCCTCCACGACATCATCTATGACATCGACTGCAAAGCAGTCTTCATCTGTGGAAGGATACTTGGACGAATTGTAAATATTAAGCCTAACATTCATGTTTCCGAAAGACACATCCATCACCCCGGCCTTAACATGGATATTAGCATTGTCTGTAGCCAAGAAAGGACGACCAAGTATGATGGTGGTGGATTGCATGGATGCTTGGCCAGGCTCTGTGTCAAGGATGATAAAATCTGTAGGGAAGAGAAATTGGTCAACTTTGACCAACACATCCTCGACAATGCCCCTTGAGATTCTAATGGATCGGTCTGCCAACTGTAAAGTCACTGAGGTGGGTTTCAACTCCCCAAACCCAAACTGCTCATACACAGAGTATGGCATAAGATTAACACTGGCCCCAAGATCCAGAAGTGCCCTTTCTATAGTGTGGTCACCTATGACACATGAAATTGTGGGGGTCCCTGGATCGGGCAACTTAGGGGCAGTAGAGGTGTGGAAAACAGAAGAGACACCCTCAGCTAGAAGGACCCTTTTCGTAACATTGGTTCGAGTTCTACGCTTTTGAGTGCAAAGGCCCTTATGAAATTTAGCGTATGAGGGGATTTGTCGAATGGCATCAAGAAGAGGAAGATTCATCTTGACTTGCTTGAAAGTCTCAATCATATCTTCCATCACAGTGGCTTTCTTAGTATAAGGAGATTGTGAATTAAGAGCCGCTGGAAAAGGGACACGTGGCACACCTGGTGGTACCATGGCAAAACTAGTGGAAGGAGAAGTAGGTGAAATGGTATTAGAAACAAAAGGAAGCGCATCCTCCTTTTCAAGGATCTTGTCCTTGTCCTTAGGCCTAGAAAAAGAAGATTGAGCATCTTGTTTTTCAGAGTGTCATCTGTACGCCTAGTCTCTATAACCTGGCCCGATCGAAGGGCCACAACCGCTTTAGCTTGCTCTTGGTGATGGTTAGGAGCGTGCTACTGGTCAACTTGGAATTGACCCCTAAGATTGGAAACTGGTTGGCTAGGTAGCTTACCCTTCTCTCGCTTGCTAAGCGCATCGACCAATTGGCTGATTTGAGATTCTAACGCACTATGGATTGAGTATTAGAATTACATTGTTGGCTGGTACTCTCTAATCCCTGCAGTTTTTGGAGCACAGTTTGCATCCCTTGTAACATGGTCTTGTCAAAATTGGTAGACCGTTGAGGCTGGGGTGCATGAGAAGGAGGAGGTGTTTGTTGAAATGGCCGTGGTGCCCTTTGGGAAGCCGCTTGATTAAAAGTGCTTGGGTAATTGGGCTTTGGTTGGTTGAAACCACTTAGGTTGTGCGGTCTCTGTTGCAAAAAAGAAGGACTGCCTTGATTTTGCGTCCTCCAAGAAAGTTTGGGTGATCTTTCCAGCCAGCATTGTATGTTGAAGAAAATGGGTCGTAGCCTGGCCTGGAAAACCCTTGTGCAGCACTAACTTGCTCTTGCACAAACTCTGGATATTGGGAGGCAGAAGGACAATCAGTGATGTAATGCATGGGACTAGCACAAATCCCACACGCCTCCTGAAAAGTGGGCGAATGATATCCCACAGGGAGAGGATGTTGACCCGAAGTGATTAATTCTTTCAATGTTTGGGTCAAGACAGCTACTTGATGTGTAAGGTCATTAAAGGGTTGAACCTCATAAACCCCTCTCTATTTGGATGAACTAGACGCTGCCCCTCGCGAATGTCTGAGGGAAGATGCACGGTGTTGAGAATTTTCACTAAGGTTTTCGAATAACTTCCATGCATCGTTCACATTCCTATGCAAGAAGGTCCCACTACTAGAAGAAACAACCAGTTGGTGGTGTGGTTCCGCCAAACCTTGGTAAAAAGACTGAACAAGTTGCCACTTGGGGATAACATGGTGAGGACACATCCTAAGAAGGTCATTGAATCTCTCCTAAGATTCATGAAATTGTTCTCCATCGTGTTGGGTAGATCTGGTGATCTCTTGTCTATAAAGGGTTGTCTTACCGATGGAGAAATATTTCTTCAGGAACTCTTCGCACATCTGAGTCCAAGAGATGATGGAGTTTGCCGGCAAGGAGTTCATCCATTGTTTGGCCTTATCCTTCAACGAGAACGGGAAAAGGAGTAATTTCAATGCGTCCTTATCAAAGTCACGAATGCAAATAATTTGGCTCGTTTCCATGAATTGGTTCAAGTGATCATAAGGATCCTCATTTGGTTTCCCATAAAATGAGGGCAACATCTGTAAAGTGCCCGGTCTTATCTTGTATTGGTTGGCTCTTACCGTGGGCATGACTATGCACGAAGTGGACTCATACTCATTTGGAATAAAATACTCCACCAATGGGGAGCCCTGTTCCCCACCGGTTGCTCCTGTTTGGTCGCCCATTACGTCAAAGTTTGTATTACGAGCAATTGGGTGTTCACGTTTTGCTTTAAGAGAATTCCTAAAAGATCGAAGGGTTTTGTCAAATTCAGGATCAGTATTAGACATTGTCTCAAGTGATAGCGACCGATATCGATGCATGAATATCCCAAATACCCTAGTTCCACTACCGTTTCAACGATCCAACAATAAAGTAATCGGAGAGAGAACTCACAGTGGATAAACGAAATCGCTTTGATCTGCCTGGCTACCAATAAATTTAACTTCGCAATCCTTGGGAAGTTCGAAAACCTGACAAAGCTGAAACAGACTAACAGGAAAAAAAAATTAAATAAAACAAAGAATTAAACTAAAAACAAATCGAAAATACGTAACCGTATTTTAACTCCCCGGCAACGGTGCCAAAATTTGGTCTGTCGTTTTCGTACCAAAAATATAATTTATAAAACCAAGGAATTAACTAGTATTCCGAAGAACAGTGGTTAAGTCCAGGATCGTCCGCAGAGAGTAAAAAGCTGAGTTGCAGTAGTTTCAATTAATTTCTAATTTAATTCTGAAACTAAAGGGAGTTTGGATTTGTGATTGATTTGATTAAACTAAAATTCAACTAGAAAGCGATTAAAGGATTTTGAAACAAATGAGAGAAAGGACTAGGGTTTCCGATTCAGTCTCCCCTTGTAACATAATTATTTCGAAACCTATGGTTCACATTCAACATTCAACAAGACCACCGTAGGGTAGCAATTCCTATCGATAATTCCCAAAAAGATAATCAAGATTCGTACTCCATATAGGCTATCTCAACAAGGCATGGATCGTCTCACTGGATTTAACCAATGGCACAACCCGTCTCACGTCGTATAATCTATCTCAAAGCCTATCCTAGAACATTATAAACCATTGCATGACAGTGCTTGAAACCATGGATACAAACACATTCGAATATTGGAAAAACATAAAACTTCATAAAAAGTTATGAATCGATCAAGTCACACAATCAAGTTGAATATAAAACCCTAGAAATCTAACAACTACACTACTTGGAGAGACATCTTCATTACTTACCCTAGCTGAATAGTTTAGCCGCTCATGGAGTGAGAACAAATAATCCTGTAAGAACAGAACTCCATTGAACAACAAACTGAAAGCTTTCTAATGAATAGTAAAAGAATAAAACCCAAAGCTCCTGTTGTTAGTTCGGCCGTGATACCCGAGGCGTAGTCGAAGTGCTGCCTCCTGATCACAGCCTCGCTCTCCGTTTCTACGTGTGAAAAACGATCCTGATGGCAGCCACCGTTCTCGGTTTATGCGTGTGAAAGATCCCTCAAAAACAGAACCCTTGCTTCCTTTTATAGTTGTTGCTGTAAACCTCTTCGACCCGTAAAAGGGATTCACTGGGCTGTCATGTATGCACGTGCAAACAAAGGTTTGTTGGCCCATTTGTTCTTTTAATTCAAATACCCAAATGGCCTTTCACTAGCAACACGTGGAATTTGATTAGGTGCTTCTCTCCTTCGTTCATCTAAACTTGGTCCCATCTCTTGATCAGTTTCATCGGCACCGTATAAAATTCTCCAATTAACTCCAAATGCCATCCAACAACTCCGTAGGTTCTGAAACATGAAAAACGGGTATCAAATCCCAAGTAGTGCATTAAAAAGACATAACGAACCTAAATTAGGGGGCATAAATAGGCGTATTTACGCATCTATCACTCGAGGATCTTCTTGATTTCTTTTAACCAAGATTCTGCAGCAGCAGAGTTAGGTTCTCCTGGGAAGTACAGCGGCCAACGCTTACAGAATTCGTTCAGTGCTTAACTCCTAGTCATTGGTCCTTGAGGTGTGTGAGGGGCCGGTTGGTGTATTTGGCCATTTGCAGTGGCGGCAGCAATGAAGGCTTGCATGAGTTGGACCAAGTCTGGTGTTCCAACTATGCCAATAGTTTGAGAGCTTCCTTCTTGTCCATTGCCTTGTCCGTTACTTTAGTTGTTGTTTCCGTTTCCCGTTTCCACCATCTAGGACATAGTTTTTATTATTAAGTTTAAATAAGGGGGTTTTGCTTGTTTTTATGATCTTTAGAGCGAAATAAGTAATGAGAAGAAAAGAAACGCACAAATTTAAGAACTTATTCCATAACTAAACGATTAGTTCAAACGATTACAACTTCTAGTCATGTCATGGTGACACTATTATTTCATACCAAAACAAAACATCAGCTGAAATTTTAAATTGCCATAACCAAACCATAACCTAATTTAACTACTAAAACCATTATTTCTAACACGAAAATCAAAAGTATTAAATCCAAAACGTCTCGTAGGCTCTTCAAATTTTATCTTTCTTCGTTCCGTGCCATGTTTAGTAGAAAAGTTCCGCGTAATGCCTTTCTAGTGGGTGTTGTGGCTCGACTGTATCCTCCGTGAGTCCGTAGCACCGCCATATCACCCGCCACTGTGGTGCTTGTAGTCCACCGCTGGTGTTGGGATGATAGTAGGGCTCTCGACGGATGGTATTTCTGCATAGTTGACATGATCGATGAAGTCCACGTTGGTTGGTATGATGCGGTGCTCGTTTTCCGGGCGAGCCCTTGCTACACGGGAATAATGGATTCGATCAATGTAATGTTCCTGAAATCCGTATGTTCCCGAAGACTTCCCTATACTTCACGCACAGTACCTATGGTGTAGAGCCAACGTACCCAGCCGAGGAACACCGCACCTCCACCCAACTTGGGGCCCTGGAAGAAGAGCTATCATTGGGAAAGACCTTCGAGATATTTTAGAAACAATACCCGGCTTCAACATACAAGACGATCCCTACTGCCCCTACTATGAAAACATCGATAACATGCCACCAATTCATACTCTCAGAGATACCAACAACCCATCACCTGTCCAGGAAGAAGACAATACCACCCAAACAATCGAAGAAGTAGAACGATTACAAGCCTTCATAGCAGGAAACCTAGACTTCCAGTTAAATGACGAATACTTGGCGACAATGTTTCCTACTCTCTACAGTATGAGACAATCTCATCAGAGGACCACGACCTTCACAAACACCCTCGCCGTCTCCACCACCACACCTCGGGAGATACAGGACTTGCTTGCAAGCACATTGGGAGTAACATTTGATCCACAGGAGGAGGAGCAAGACCCGGAGGAAAAAGATCCGGAGTAACCACCATCTCCAGAAATGAACCATGACCATCGCCTAGACAAGGGAGGACTTAATGAAGAAGAGGAACAGGAAGAACCACCCTCACATAATGAAGGAAACATGGAGGACTTCGAGCCTGAGGAGCAAGAAGACCCAGGTGATGATGGCAGCCATGGAGGAAACGACATCGAGGATGGATTTTTGACAGACCCTAAGATGGACGACTACGTCTGGCTCCAACTTTTTGACACTCCAATCGATTGGGAAGTAGAATTTCAATGGAGAATAATAAATCAACAGCCAATGATACCTCCACCACCACCACCTCCGGCCCCAATAGAGATTGAAGACCCAGAAAGCGAAATCGAGGATGCCGACCCACTGCCACTACCACCACGCATTAGCATGGCTCGACCCGGTAAAATTCCACGGCGTGGACACCATTCAGACTGCTCTGCAGGCACCTATGTCTACATACAACTGGAACCACTATACCCCTACCCCTAGAAAATCCGGGCCCAATTTGCTTACCTGGGACCCTTACATATTATAGCCCCATGTCATGATGGATACTACCTTATGGCAGTACCACCTAGATTGGGGCCGGAGGTGGTGGTGGTGGTGGTGGAGGTATCACTGGCTGTTGATTTATTATTCTCCATTAAAATTCTACTTCCCAATCAACTAGAGTGTCAACAGGTAGGAGCCAGCCGTAGTCGTCCATCTCGGGGTCTGTAAAAAATCCATCCTCCTCGTTGTTGATTCCTCCATGGCTGCCATCATCACCTGGGTCTTCTTACTCCTCAGGCTCAAAGTCCTCCATGTTTCCTTCATTATGTGAGGGTGGTTCTTGTTGTTCCTCTTCTTCATTAAGTCCTCCCTTGTCTAGGCGATGGTCATGGTTCATTTCTAGAGATGGTGGTTCCTCCGGATCTTTTTCCTTCGGGTCTTGCTCCTCCTCCTGTAGATCAATTTATCAAATGGTTCATCACTTGGGTCTTCTCTTCAGGCTCGAAGTCCTCCATGTTTCCTCATTATGTGAGGGTGGTTCTTCCTGTTCCTCTTCTTCATTAAGTCTCCTCCTCCTGTAGATCAAATGTTACTCCCAATGTGCTTACAAGCAAGTCCCGTGTCTCGCGAGGTGTGGTGGTGGAGATGGCGAGGGCGTTGGTAAGGGTCATGATCCTCTGATGAGATTGTCTCATACTGTAGAGGGTAGGAAACATCGTCACCAAGTATTTGTCATTTAACTGGAAGTCTAGGTTTTCTGCTAGGAAGGCTTGTAGTCGTTCTACTTCGATTATTTGGGTGGTATTGTCTTCTTCCTGGACAGGTGGTGGGTTGTTGGTATCTCTGAGAGTATGAATTGGTGGCATGTTATCGATGTTTTCATAGTAGAGGTAGTAGGGATCGTCTTGTATGTTGAGGCCAGGTATGGTTTCTAAAATATCTCAAAGGTCTTTCTCAATGATAGCTCTTCTTCCAGGGCCCCAAGTTGGGTGGAGGTGCAGCGTTCCTCGGCTGGGAACGTTGGTTCTACACCATAGGTACTGTGCGTGAAGTATAGGGAAGTCTTCGGGAACATACGGATTTTAGGAACATTACACTGATCGAATCCATTATTCCCGTGTAGCAAGGGCTCGCTCGGAAAACGAGCACCGCATCATACCAACCAACGTGGACTTCATGGATCATGTCAACTATGCAGAAATACCCATCCGTTGAGAGCCCTACTATCATCCCCACCAGCGGTGGACGACAAGCACCACAGTGGCGGGTGACATGGTGCTGCTACGAACTCACGGAGGATACAGTTGAGCCACAACACCTACTAGAAAGGCATTACCCGGAACTTTTCTACTAAACATGGCATGGAACGAAGAAAGACAAAATTTGAAGGCGGGTGACATGGTGCTGCTACGAACTCATGGAGGATACAGTCGAGCCACAACATCTACTAGAAAGGCATTACCCAGAACTTTTCTACTAAACATGGCACGGAACGAAGAAAGACAAAATTTGAAGAGCCTATGGACGTTTTGAATTTAGTACTTTTTATTTTTGTGTTAGAAATAATGGTTGTAGTAGTTAAATTAGGATATGGTTTGGTTATGGTAATTTAAAATTTCAACTAATGTTTTGTTTCGGTTATGGTGGAAACGGGAAACGGAAACAACAACCAGAGTAACGGACAAGAAGGAAGGTCTCAAACTAATGACATAGTTGGAACACTGGACTTGGTCTAACTCATGCAAGCCTTCATTGCTACCGCCACTGCAAATGGCCAAATACACCAACCGGCCCCGCACACACCTCAAGGACCAATGACTAGGAGTCAGGCACTGAACGAATTCTGTAAGCGTCAGCCGCCGTACTTCCTAGGATAACCTAACTCTGCTGCTGCAGAATCTTGTTTAGAAGAAATCAAGAAGATCCTTGAGACACTAGACATTTGCGAAGATAGCAACTGCACTACACTAGCAACCTACCAATTGCAAGGAGAGGCACAACATTGGTGGAAGCTAATGAAAAACCTACATGATGTGGAAACAATGACATGGGAGAGATTCGAGGAAATCTTCCTTGATAAGTACTTTCCAGTCCCAGTCAAACAGGTTATGGCTCAGGAATTCAAGAATCTTGAGCAAGGTTCAATGATTGTCACTCAGTACGCAGCACGATTCGAAGAACTATCTCGTTATGCCATGACACTTGTACCCACAGATGACGATAAGGCAAGGCAGTTCGAATGGGGACTCACAGACACGTGTCAAGTTGTGGTAGCACAAACATTGGTCACCTACTCGCGAGTAGTGCAATGTGCTCTTAAAATGGAGAGAGAGAATTTAGATTTTAAATCAAAACGTGAGCAGAAGAAAGCAGTACCAACAGCTGGGGGACCCATCCATACCAGTAATAACAGTTATTACCCTACCTCCCAGCCCTACAACCAAAACTACCCCCGCCCTCAACCACAACAATTTAGCCAAGCTTGGAGAAACCCCAACCCTGGATTCAATCGAAACCCTCAACCGGAACCAAACAGCAACTTTAACCCCCAACTATTCCTTCACCCAAAATCAAAACCAACACCGTCGTTGCTATTACTGTCATGAGGAAGGATATTTCAGAAATAACTGCCCCAAACTTCAGGGGGTTGGAAATTCCAGATTTGGGGGACAGAATCAAGCTAGGCCAGTTGGATGGAATAACCAACCCGGAGGCTAGAATCAACCCCGCAACGGTTGGAATCAACCGCAAATTCACCCTATCCAGAATAAGGGACCAAATGGGCCAAGACAGCCAAATGCAGGAAGAATATTCGCACTACAAGGAATTGAAGAAGAGGTGGATACTATAGTAATTCAAGGTACCCTCATCCTTTTTACCACCTGCATACACACCCTATTTGACTCCGGGCCTTCGCACTCATTCATATCTGCTGCATGTGCATACACGCTTGGACTAGAAACTAAACCCTTAGGAACGAATATGCACGTAACGTCGTCATTAGGGGGTAAAGTTTCGGTGAAGCAAGTTTGTAAAGGGTGCGAATTGGAAGTATCTAATCTACGATTAACATGCGATTTACGAGTAATCAACATGACGGACTTTGATGTCATACTCGGAATGGACTGGTTGGCTACGCATTGAGCTGTCATAGACTACCATCGAAAGATGGTGACGGCTTATTCATCCGATGGAACATGTTTCAAATTTAAGGGGGATAGACAAGACCCCTTCGCTTCAAACGCCTACCGATCCAGGTGGCATAGTAAGCTCTTTGGATGGTTGGCCAGCCTTACGATGGAGGAAATAGCTCGTATGGACGTAGGACTTCCCCATGTGAATACGAGGACGTGTTTTCCCAGGAATTGCCAGGATTACCACCACCATGAGAAATTAACTTCACCATTGAGCTACAGCCCGGTACAGCTCCAATCTCTATGGCCCCATACCGAATGGCCCCATCGGAGCTACAGGAATTGAAGGCATAGTTGCAGGATATCTCCGACAAGGGTTTTATCCGACCAAGTACCCACCATAGGAAGCCCCTGTTTTGTTTGTCAAAAAGAAAGAAGGAACACTCTGACTTTGTATTGATTACTGTCAACTCAATAGAGTCATGATCAAGAATCGGTACCCCCTTCCGAGAATAGACGATCTATTTGACCAATTGAGATGAGCGACTTATTTCTCGAAGATCAATTTGCGATCTGGATACCACCAAGTACGGATCAGAGAATGTGACATACCTAAGACGGCATTCCGCACACGCTACGGACATTACGAATTTTCGGTGGGTGGGAGCGGTTCTGCCGGTGTGTGCTCTAGCTGTCGGTGTCTTGATCTCGTTTGCCGTTGGTGGCATGGCAGTGGTTTGCGGTGGCAGATCTGTTGCTGTTGCCTCTTCTATTGGCATCTCTTGAACGTTTTTGGGACGGGTGAAATACAGCCAGATCACAGCATTTTGGTTGCTCGTGGTGGATTTCTTGCTAACGTTTGTGCCAGTCATCCCGTTGATCCATGTTCGGCTTCGAGTTTCACTGCAGTGGGCTATCGGTGACCTCTTTCTCTTGCATGCTACTCCCCTTGATCGTTGTTGCTGGCTGCTCATGGCGTGATCGTTGGCTGCCCGCTTTGCTAGTCTTGTTTGACCGCTAGTCTATGCTCTTGGGGTAGCCAATTTGCCTAATGGCAAGGTTCGATCTCGACGGTGACGGCGTTGGCGCTATTTCTCCCACCGGCCTTTCTGTTGGGTTTGGCTAATTTTTGCTTAACGGCGTGCGGAGTCTCGCCTGCGTGGTCGGTTGTGCGTGGTGGATGGCGGTTGCTGGTGCTGCGCTGGTAGGTTTTGGGTTTGTAGCTGTTAGGGTTTTGGGTTTAAATTGTTTGTGCTTGTCCCATTATCTGGGCTTTTAGGCCCTTTAGGCGTTTGAGCTTATTGTTTTATCTGGACTTTTGGCCAACAGGTATGGGCTTTGTCCCAATAGGTGTTCCCATAGTTGGCTTCTTGCCAAATTTGGAGTTTGGGTCTTGGATGGACAAGGATTATTCCTAGCGTTTACTCGGTTGGGTTTCGGGTTAGGAATTTGATGTTCTCACTCCTTGTTCTTATTAATCTTTATAACAATTTCGGAGATTAATGAAAGTTTTTGCTTTTCAAAAAAAAAAAAAAAGTTCTCAATAATCAATGGTGATAGGACTAATAAACCGAGATGAAACCTCTTTGCATTATTTGCAAAGTGACTACTATCCATAAAGTAATCAAAACATATTTGGGGGCCAGGAAAGGGGATGGGTAGTAATTGCAAATGAGCTTGTCTACGTAGAGTAGTGAGTGCTTCCCAGGTGGGGATCGTGAACCTATCCCTTGGCAAAGAACAAGAAGAAAACGAAAGGAGAAACGAATCCATCCATTGAGTATAACAGAGCAAATGATCCCTCAAACTTGAACTTTTTTTTTTTGCATTTGGCAGCCCAAGCTTTCAGTTCTATGCCAAGCAACTACCATCAAAACGAGGTTAATAAGCCACCAACAAAATGCTAAAAACATCTTCAAGAAAACGAACCCTATCAACCAAGTTTCAAGAGGATGAGATTTTCTCTCACTAAAGACCCCGAAAATAACTTTTATTGGAAATATCAACAAGGAACACAATTTCACAAGTCATTACTAACACTCACAGGGTACCAGGAATAGAAGATATATCCTTTGTCATACGTGCAAAGGAAGCAGATATCTACTCTTGAGTTTCAAAAAATCAGAAACTTTAAAAAACTAATTTGACATCATAAGATAGGTCACACAACAATATACCTGCAAGGGAAGCAACATGTAACCAAATTCTTATCTACATAAAGTTGAAGTGGAAACATACCAATATTAGGTCCCGTAGGATACAACTGGCGGACTCCTTGTTCTTCCAAGCTTGGAAGCACATCATCCGTCTGCATCCAAAATACAAACATATTTTTTGGTCAAAGGTAGGTGCCCTACTGGAAGGATTATTTTCATCAAAAATTCGGAACAAAGGTAGATTAACTTGAAAGGTAAAGGTTGTCCAAGCCACGTCAACAGACATGAAATAACAATATAAACAATCCAATCTTAAAAGCTTTGATCCATTTTTCTCAAAATGATTTAGTTTAATGACTTAATGAGTCTCCTTCGAAAAGGATTTCCCCATAATGGCCTTAAGGAAATCCAAACCTGGAGGAAAGTGCAAATATAAACCGATCCTTTCACAAAAATCACAGCAATCAAGAAGTAACTTGATTTCTATTCCTATATCTGTTGTCTATAAAGCTTCAGATAACTGTGCAGAAAACATGAATACGCATCATCTTACTATTGTCCTTAGTCCTGAGAGAATTACCTTTTAGAAAACATGTAACTGGGGTTGTCTAAAAATGATTTATTTTCTTAAAAAGTTCTATAGACATGGTTTCCAAATTTGTCAACCAAAGTAGATTTCAAAAACTATTATGGACCGGAATTGGTTATTTGTCAGCTCAAAATATGCTTGTTTGAATAGCTCTAACTTCCAACCCAATCCTCGTGTAGACTCAAATTGGGTTTGAAAAATCAGTGGGAATCCTCATACCAGTTATTTCCTGTAGCTTACTCTCAGGCCTGGCCCAAGGGCAATGTCTGGGGCCCAAAAGGAGGGGCCCCCATTGAGAGTAGTTATATATATTATTTGTTCGCAATATAAATTGTAAATGTCTTCTTGGTTTGCTAGGGTTCGATTCCCGCCTTGCACTTCTTTATTAAGTTTTCATTTGTCAAAAATCAAGGCCATGTGGGAATTATGTTGATGCCAGGTTTTGAACTTGGGTCACAGAGAAAACAAAGGAACACCCAAAGCACTGAACCATAGCATATTCAGCGTGAAATGTGGTCTAATTATTATTATTTTTATATAGAAACTATCTCTTATCAGTGATTTAAAAAGCGCGCGAGGCGCGCGCTATAGCGCAAAGCGCAGCGCAAGGATCGCGCTTTGAGAACGTGGGCTATAGCGCAGAACACGAAGGCACACGAAAGGCGCTGAGGCGCGCGCTTTTTGTTTTGAAGTAAGAAACAACTCACACCTTGTAGGAGGATGCGATGCACTGAATAATTTCTACCTTTAAAGTCGTTCTCAACCCTATTCTTCAGATCGAGCAGCAGCAGCCTCTTGTTTAGCCGATTCAGACCACGCTTCTTCTTCTTCTTCTGATCGTCGTCTCTGTCCAGAGACTCCAGACTCCAAGTAACTTCTTCTTCTTCTTTTTCCTCCTCCTCCGGTCCTCCTCCTCTCTCCGTCTCTTCTTCTTCCTCCTTTCTTCTTCTTCTTCTTCTACCGTCTTTCTTCTTCTTTTTCTTCTTCTTCCACCACCAACGGACCAACACATCTGATCTTTTTTTCCCAGTCACGGACCAACCGTCGCCGACCCACATTCTTTTTTTTTTTTCAGTCACGGATCCACCTGTTTTTTTTTTTCCCAGTCACTGATTCTTCTTCCACCACCAACCACTACCGACGGACGTCACGGAAAGGAAGGCAAAAGTGAATGATATGTTATGTCTCTAAGGCTAAACATTATTATGTTAGCTTTTCATGAATGATATGTTATGTTTCGTGTTTGGTACTTTTGTTTAACCATTGACATGTTATGTTTTATAACATTTGAAAGTTTTACAAGTGTTTGCTTGTGTTGAAAACTTGTTCTAATAAAATTTGCCTCGTTGCGGAGGAATTTTTTTTTTTGCGCTCCGTGTCAATAAAGCGCGCGCCGCGCCTTGCGCCTTGCGCTGAAGCTCCAGGGGACTGTTGCGCCTCGGTGCGCCTTTCGCCATTTAAAACACTGTCTCTTATTATATTGTAATTGTTAAAGAATTTAAGGCCCCACTTGATGATTTGGACGAGGGCCTCCACATACCTTGGGCCGGCCCTGCTTACTCTTCAAGAACAACTCATACGAAAGCCATTGAATGAGAAGTGGTAATGGGAGACAGGAGATGTATCAAAACTGGAAACTGGGTGTTCACTGGATGGATTCCTCCCAAAGCGGCATTTTTTAAGCTTAATACCGATGGTGTAGTGAAGGTCATACGGGAAGATAACAGTCAATGAGTTGTTCTCACCACCAGCATCCAAGCTGAACTTGGGGGACTCCATGATGAGTTACAACTTGCCTCAGACCTTGGCATACAAAACCAGAAAGTGGAGACAGATGCGCAGCTGGTTGTACTTCTTGTTACCAATGATATCTCCCCTCTACATCACCTCAGTTGTTCTGTCACATGACTGCAGGTCTCTTATGCAGAAGTTGCAAGTGGAAACGGTGAAGGATATTTACCATGAGGGCAATGCTTGTGCAGACAGATGGGCAGCAGAAGGGCTGCATTCAGGAGTTGGGCTCCCTGTTTTCTGTAAAAGGCCTAATTGTATAACTAATTTACTTATGGATAATGCTCAAGGGGTTTTTCACCCCCATTTCGTAAGAACTCTTAAGAGGGGCAAGCCCAATGCATAGCCTGATGTATGCTCAAGGGTTGATGTATGCAGCCCTACCCCTGCAAGCATAGAGTTGTTTCCGCGACTCGAACCTGTGACCTCTAGGTCACAATGGAGTAACTTTACCGTTTTGTAAGAAATCTTAATCTAATCTAATCCATTTCTACCAAAAAAAAATACTATTCTGGAAGCAAATCTTAAAACAGTGACCAAACGAGAAAAAGTTTCAGAAAATCATTCATCTTCAGCTCTAGGGGCAACAAAATTGTATCGACAAAACAAGGATTCAATATGAACCTCAATTGTTAACACCAATTAACGAACACCGATGACATTCAAATAGGGACGGATGCAGAAATTCAAGGTTGGGTTGGCAAACATAATTTATTTGTTTTTTATCACATATGAAAGCCGATATTCTTTTTGCCAGTACAAGTTGTAAAAGGATTATCATATATATTTTTGATCAACCTATTCAATTACTAAGATAAAATCATCAATAATTCTAACCGCATACAATCGTGCGCATCCCTATCCAATTTAGAAGGTAGAATAGGTTGAATAGCATCACAAACAAAAAGTCTAGGTTGGCCAAGACTTGGATTGTTCGAAACGATGTTGGTTGAGCGAACTTAAGGGCTGTCGCCCGGGCTCATCCGCCGCTCTCCTTCCTTGCATTCAAAGAAAGACATAACCCATTTCATGCATTATCATGAACTAGCATATCCAAACAACTACTCCAACTTCAGGATCCCCGAATTAGGGTGTGTTTTTGCTCAACTAATTAGACTAAAGTTCATGTTTTTTTCTAGACTAGATATGTCATTCTCCTCATATACATCAACTAGAATACCATTTAGCACAGACAACTTGACTATTGTAATTAACTTGTCATCCATTTCTTTTAGTGCAAACATACCCTTAGTCGAGTTGCGCAAGTTGGCCTGGACATCTGGGTATCAAAAAGAAAAAAAAAACTCCAACTAAAATGGAACGGGAAAAGGGGTAGAATCTCTCCGTGTAATTGGCACCAAAGAGGACGTAAGTGCTTTCAATAGGAGGCAGCTGCTCCGGAGCCGAGTTAGGGTTTTGAATGTAGTCCTTGTACAACTTGTAATATGGTGGTGGAGGCGGGTAAGTAGCTGTAGCCGCCATTGGAAATCACAAACCCTAACGTAAGAACAATCGCACGAATCAGAGCAAAGCAAAGTGACTTCGAAACGATCTGCGGAGAGAGAGAGAGAGGAGGAGGTGGTTTGAAGAATAGAGCTTTTTTTTTCCTTCCAAAATGGTACCAGTATTATTAAAAACCAGAAAATCAATTACATCACTAAGGACGGTTATCCTTCCACACCGGATCCAATAATCAATCAGGAGGCGTAGCTTCCCAAGAAATTAAGTGTTGATGAATGGAAAAAAGGAACTATTAGGGTAAATTACATTGGTCTCCTGAGGTTTGGGATTAATACACTTACAGCAAGAAAGGAGGGGTTTTTTCATGGCAGATACAATTTACTATACATTGTACTCCCTTCGTCTTAGTTTGTTAATCTTTATTTTAGAGTTCTGTCATTTTTAAATTGTTTATATTTCTCAATCTATGAAGTTTAATTCATTTTAACTTTTAAAAAAAGAGATTTTATGATTCAGTAGCTGGCACATATACCAAATGTCAATTTGCTTAAACCAACACCACCTGTATATTATCTACTTTGAAAGAAACAGAAACAACAGACACAAGGGGTTTTATGACTGCCATTAAAAATAGATTTTATGACTCAACTGTAAGTTATGGTGCTCATGTTGGGGTGTGGGATGGGGAACACAGATGGAATTGGGAGGGCCAGCCATAAATATTTGCTTCCTGTAACACAACCTAATGGTTTTTGTTCTAAATGCTTGATGGCCCATTTTTTTCACCAAACCTACATAGCTACTATCAAAATTATGAAGCCACTTGCACATGTGTTCACCCATAACAGATCAACTGTTTCAGCTATTGCTAATGCTTAAACAAGTGTTCACAATTGCATCAAAATACAAACAAGCACAAGCAACACCTCAATGAATCAGTGACACTCACCAATAAACAAAAGAAGGAATTTGACCATACATAGATAATGTGTCCATTGAACAAAAACAAAGACACTTAGACCTGTCAAACTCCCTGCATTTTCTTACAGCGAGAGCATTTCATGCACTATATGGCCTTTCCATACAAAACTAACAAACTCAAATGAACCCAAAACATCAATGGAAACCAAAAAAGACTCAATTCAAGCATTGCAAAGTTAGAAATGACCCTATCAAACATCAATGTAAAACCCAATCATTATCAATGTAGTTCACGGTAAGAGCTAACTATCCGTCACTAATTAGGGATGACCATAAATCTGAAGTTAGGCATATCCTACTTGGAATGGATGCTAATGTGCGTTTCAATTGTTAGAAGTTAATTTGCAATTTTCTAGATGTTAGAAGAAGTCTTGTAGAAAGGTCTAGAATTTGTTAAAGTTAATTAAGTCTTATCTAGAAGTAGGAAGGTCACGAGTTAGTCCTATCTAGATTGAGTCACTTGAAGTTGGAACGACAAGAGTTAATCTTATCTAGTTATATCAGCAAGTATAAATAGGAGATCCTAATGTAATCTTTGGAAGCTAGTACCCAAGAATAAAATTTTAAAAAAATACTTCTCCTTGCTGCACCTAAGTACTAGTAAATCTTGGGCTAATCCCTCCATAGCTTTCCTTGCGCAAACATCAATTGAACCCTTTCAAATACCTTTAATACATCAGCCTTTGTTGTATTTCTTGATACCGATTTCACACTTGGATTTAGAAAGGAATGCAAATCCCTAACTCCTCCATGTTCCGCAAACATAAAAGGGTAATTGTGCTTAATTCTTGTCATCGCCATTTTCTCCTGATCTATGTCCATAAAAGGAAGAAAGTCACGGGGTTCTTTGTTAGGACAATTAACCACATGTCGTAACAAATTTGATGTGCCTGCTCCACCAACAACATACTTTTGCCCACACTTTTTGCACTTGGGCCTTTTTTTCCATCATCACTGGTAGGCAAAGTATCAAATTCATCCCATGCAATAGAAGTGGGCCTCTTAGTACATTTTACAGTAGACGAAGAGCCTTGCTTGATGTTTTCATCAAAATGGTCTTCCATTTTAAGTGTCCTAGACTCCTACTACAAAAACACAAGTTTAAACTCTAGAAGAAAGCTCAAATTACAGCAATACTCCATACCAAAAAATCACCAAGAAAAAATTCATCAAGAAAAAAATTTATATCAAATTGTTAAGTTACATAAAGATATCCACTTGAAATCATTGACTAGTGTGGCTATGACATAAATCAAGGATGAAAAATCGGTAATCAAGGCATTTGGAGAATATGAAGCGAAATTAACAACAAAAATTATGCTATGGAGGTCTACCTAAACATGGAGTTGTTTAAGTCAAATGAAATTCTTGGTTTCATACCTAATTCCTTATACAAATGTATCATTTCTTCAATTCAAATTCCTAGTCAGACCAGAATCTTAAAGAATGGTGGCTTCGGGGAGAAACACATGCGAATTACACACATACCTGCCGTTGAAGGATTTTCATCAAACATGTATTATGCAACAGAAAACTGGTACATATAACTTATCTCAAATACTCAAATTATCAATTTGGTAGATTCTAATGTTAGGTATAGCTTCTATAGCATGTAAAATCACATTCACGGATGAAAAAGAAACTAAGGGATAAGTACCTGAAGTGTTCGGCAAATGAGAGAGAGAACGAGCGCCAACCCCTACAGTCAAAATCAAACCTCGCGTCAACGTAGCTAGGATTTTGGCAGGAGATAGAGGAAGAGAGAGTCGATCGAGAGAGAGTGTGTGTGTGTATGTGTTGCTCGATCGCTAGAGAGGAATCGTCGACTGTGAAAAGCCGCTAGCATTGACGGTTTCTCAAAGGAGAGAAACTTTTATTCACGGACACGGAGGGTTGTTAACAAAGCGTTGTAATCACAACAGTTTATTCGCCAAATTAATATGGTTGGGATTCGTTTTTAATTTTGATTGATTATAATTATTTTTTATCGGTTTAAAATTAATTTTCAATCCGAACCATTCAAAACACTTTTGTACGTCCGCGATTTGACTCCGTAATTATTTATGTACAAAACCCTCCATAAATAAGTTTTTTTTGTTCTCAAAGATGGATTTATTTAACCTAATTTAAAATCACATTTGGATATGAGTGGATTTGGATGGATTATAAATTGATGGGTGGGTTCATGAAGCTGAGTCCAAATTTTCACCTCTAATTTTAAGAATGCTTGATAGAATTAATAGAGATTTATCGAACAACATTCAAATCGCTTATAAAAAGTTGTATTATCAATTCAATTCTTCTACCACCATACTCAATCACACTCATATTAACAATAAGGATGGATCTCACACATACTACATGCTCAGTGTGTATGGGCTCCATCCTTATTGTGAGTGAAGGTGTGCAAATGGGTATCATGTTAGAATTATTGTCATCAATTACGAGGTGAACCTCATTGAATGCGCGTCCTTTCATTGAAATTGGAAGGAAAAAGTAAAACGGATGTCTCTTATCGGCCCATAGATTCAACGATGACTTGAAAGGGGTTCGAAACCTCGAAGACACATGCACCTTTTTTATAGGGTCATCTTACGTCCTTAAACCAACTAGAAGACATAATAATTTTTTTAGGAAAGTAATTTTGGCACTCCCCTTTTGGTTTTTAGTTTGTGAAATTATCAAAATATCTTTCAACTTTTTCATATTTCCTTTTTTTTTTTTTGGTTATCAAAATGAAATGGTTTTCACAAAGTTGAAAGATATTTTGGTAACTTCACACACGGAAAACAAAAAGGGAAGTGCGGTTAATAAAAAGGGGAGTGCCAAAATCACTCACCTAAAAAAATTAGGGTATGACAGTTTTGTACGAGAGTTTAGAAAAAACAAGTCAATTTGATAGGGATTTTGCTTTGAAATAGTAAAACATAGAGTTTAACGTTTTAATACTTTATTTTGTACTACCGCATGCCTTTGACTGAAAGCACCATTCGAAGAATATGGTAGTCATTATGCCTTCGAGTGTCCTAAATGTGAGTGAATTGTCCATACCTCAAGGTCCGGCACTACTTGATATTGAGTTTACAGCAACTAAATCGTTCAAATCAGTTACGTACCGATTAGAAGGCATTTGTGAATCCTAACCATCAATCGTACGCAATAACTACAATTTTCAACAATTAAACACCACATTCAGACATATGATTTTACATTGCCCATTAGCAGGGCCGGCCCAGGGGTGAGCCCAGCAAGCCCTCGGGCTGGGGCAACCAAAAAAAAAATTAAGTTAGATATGAATAATTAAAAAAAAGAGTTTCCTTTATCAGTACAAATCGGTTGCTCGCTGTCTTGGTCACTTGAAGCTTGAGAAATTCATGTGTGCCGAGTTCGAATCCAGACCCTCCCACCTTTTCTTGTTTTTTAAAACATTATGTTGTGGTTTTGCAGGTGAGGGAAAAGGTGGTATTTATAGAGGAGTTTGGAGGTGTAACGACCCGGATTTTTGCCCTATTTTTTTTTAAATACAAATTTGAAATGTTAAATACTAATTCAATAATTAGTTAGATTAATTATTAAATTACATTGTTATGTGTATAATTGATATTATTTAGAAAATCGTATTCGAAATATATTATACTTTAGAGATATACATTCATCATTTATCCTTCCTATCTAAACCCTAGCTAGAATCCTATTGGAACTAATTCTCCACTTTCCTCTCACCCGCTCCCTTGGATAAACCCATCTCCCACATTCCCAATTGATTCGGCTGATAAAGAGGAGTGAGGAAAATAACTACTCTTCCACCTCTCTCTCCACTACTCCATATATTACTCCCCATCCTTATTTTCGGTAAGAAAGAAAAAGGAGAGAGATCAGAGGAACACAACCACCTCCTCTTCTAGTTTCATTTTTTTTTTCCCCTTCGAGAGTGAGGTGCTGGAAAGGAACAAAGAAGGAAAATAAAAGAAGAGGAAGAAGACCACCGCTGGAATTCCTTCATTGCCGCTAACAAGTTCCACGTTTGAAATTACCGGCTTCATCCATCGTAGCTAGAACTCGAAGGACAAAGGTAGATTTTTCATTACCCCTTAACTCTAAGTATATTAAATGTGTTTTGTGGTATATTATCAAACCCATGTAATGACAAAGCGGAACTTCCAAAAATTTATCGAACCAAACGATATCTCGCAGTGGTGACCCATGCACCTAGCAGCCGTAAGACTCGATTTTAGGACAAAAATAGATTTTAATCTTAAATTCAATGTTGATTGTAATGTTCCGTGATGGATCTGGTGTACTTACCTATTAATGTCATTGTATCTTTGCTAAAACCAATGCATGCATGAACAGGTGTATGCATTATTTTGGTTCTAATTGAAACGCTACAGAATTTTATAATGGAAAACCATAATTTCATAGTTACCAGATGCTACATGACAACAATGAAAATCATATATATATAAAACTGGTGTTAGTGGAAAAGTTAAAAAAATTAATTAGAGTTTGCAGCAGGAAGAAATTTGAATCATTAATCTATTGTCTAAAAACTACCACGTAATTAGGCATAAAGTATTAAATAAATCTCAAGGATTCTTTTAGCAAAATATTTTACACTGGATTCTAGGATTTAAGCTCCAATTGTGTATAATACTCTATGTGTATTCCTTGTGCCTTTGAACTGTTGATAATAGTTCATTGTCTCGTATGCAATTATTCTGTTGTTTAAAACTATCGAGATTGGCTGAAAATTTAGTTTAGACTCTAACTCATTGGAGGTTGGTGTACAGTGGTTTAGTTATTTTGTGTATGTGGTAATATTATGATGTGTTGACTTGTCATTTGAAATGATTGCTTTGTCAACTAAGCCGAGAATGTACGTAGAAAGGACACTGGATGAGTTGTGGATTTGGACATGGTTAACGGAAAAAGGGAACAAATGAAAGGTTGTGGGCTCAGCAGGACCTCAGGGGTAGCTTGACAGGACCTCGTGTGATCGGGGCTAGCCTGGTAGGACCTTGAGGGCAGCCTGAAAGACCCGGTGTAGCTAGGGTGGCCAAGCAGGACCTCAGGGGTAGCTTGGCAGGATCTCAGGTATTGAGGGTAGCCTAGCAGGACCTTGAGGGCAGCCTGATGGACCTAGAATTGTGGGAGTGACCAAGCAGGACCTCAGGGGTGGCCTGGCAGGACCTCAGGTATTGAGGGTAGCCTAGCAGGACCTTGAGGGCAGCCTGATGGACCTAGAATTGTGGGAGTGACCAAGCAGGACCCCAGGGGTGGCCTGGCAGGACCTCAGGTATTGAGGGTAGCCTAGCAGGACTTTGAGGGCAGCCTGATGGACCTAGAATTGTGGGAGTGACCAAGCAGGACCTCAGGGGTCGCCTGGCAGGACCTCAGGTATTGAGGGTAGCCTAGCAGGACCTTGAGGGCAGCCTGATGGTCGTAGAATTGTGGGGGTGACCAAGCAGGACCTTAGGGGTAGCTTGGCGGGACCTCAGATATTGAGGGTAGCCTAGCAGGATCTTAAGGGCAGCCTGATGGACCTAGACTTGTGAGAGTAGCCTACTAGGACCTCGAGATGTTGAGGGTAGCCTAGCAGCACCTGTAAAGTATGTCTAGTGAAATTTTGAGTTTGGAACGTGGTGAATACTGTGGTATTGGAAAGATTATAGAAGTTGAGGTTCTGGAATATTCTTAAGTTGATGGTTATATGATGAAATAAGTTTTGTGCTATTCGATTCTTACCTCATTTTATTATAAATTTGATTGCTTGTAGAGTAAGGGTTAATGGGTAAGATTTATCTACTGAGTTTCAAAACTCATTATAGTGCCGTTGGGCTGGCGTTTCATGCCAGGTAATCAGGAAACCGAAGAACAGAATCTTCTACAAAATGATCAGTACAAGGCTGAGGACCTCCCAGCTGAGGAAGGGGAGTTTGTCGAGCCTTGAATGTCTTACCCTTAGAAGCTCTGTTAATTTAGAGTAATGTTATTTGAATTTCCAAAAGTGCTATCACATTTGTCAAACTCTGTTTTATTTTTGTTGAGTTGTAAGACAATTCAGTTGGTTTGAATTTGGTGTTTAAGGTTTCCGCTACTAAACTCTGTTTAATAAAATTTCATTTCTTATATATTAGTTTTATGAATTATTAAATCAGTTGAAAAAGATTTAATTAACGTATCCGAAAATCGGGGCGTTACAGGAGGGAGGGAGGAGGGAGAGGAGAGGAGAGAGATGGCCGGAGGTGGTGGTGGTCGGATGGAAACAAATGAAATGTAGAGGTAAAAATGTTAACCGTGGTTAAAAGAGTGGACTAAAGGTTTTTTTTTTTCCACCAATGACCGGTTCTATGGGTACCGAGTTTTTTTGTTATGCCTTAGTCATATATTTTAATGGTTTTAGTTATACTTCAACTGGTTTTAGTCTAACATTTCCTCTCATGTGAAGCCAGACGCACGTGAAAGTACAAATTGAGGAGACCATGAGAGTTGACTCAGGCGACCTCATGTGCAACCCGGATGCGTGGAAGTATGAATTGATGAGGTAAAGCAATTGACTCAGGTGATGGAGACTTGACCACGTGAGGTGAGACCATCTAATATCTAGCTCTGACACCATGTTAAATTTATTGGAGGGGTTCCAACCTAAAATCAACCAACTTTAAGTGGAGTAGCCTCTAAATTAATTAACAAATCTTGGATGGTTTAGACTGATGGATTGGGCAAATCCTTTGAGTTAATAATGAAGTGCAGAAAGTTACGACTTAGATCTTCTTTTTAAAAGAATGGTTTTGACAAGTAAAACCCTGCCTTCATGTTGGGTCATGTCCCAAGGGTTTAAAATTTGATCTGAATCCTTCTTTATGGAGTTCATCAATGTAACGATCCGGATTTTTGCCCTATTTTTTTTGGAATAAAGAAACTATTTGTTTTATCAAATAGTCTTTAGTAATCAATTAACTATTTAAAAGTGTAATTAGATTAAACCAGAACCTAAAATAATTTTTCGTAACCAAAATTAGTTTAGTAAAATTTTAATTCAACTTGTAACAACCCGTAATTTTTATTATTAATACTATTATTAAAAAATATTATTAGTATTATTTAATTCTTTTTCTTAATATAACTATCTATCTTATCTTTTTAATTTAATTTTCTTTTCCTTCTTACTTTACATACAAGTAATTGCATGCATGCACACTCCTCTTGTCTCTCACTCTCCTACTCAATTTCAACTTCCTTCCTTAGTGTATCTCGTCCCAAATTCGTCCATTACGAAGCCCTATATCATACAACTTCTTTAAATCCATTTTTAATCGAAACTCTTCAAAATTCTCCTATATATACCCTAGTACGTCGACCCTAGGGTTTATCACCATATTTTCCACGCCCCACCAGTCCAGAAAAGAAAGAAAATTCGGAGAGAACGAGGCTCCAATCCATGGAGTTCTAGAGAGAGAAAGAAAAAGAGAGATAAAAGTGGGTTTCATAGCTACGATCAACCGAAACCCAATTCCTCCTTCCAATCACCTCCTGCAACTCCAAGAATCCTTAAACATCATCCAATTCGGCCCCGAGGTTCCCCCTCGACCAAAACCGAAGCCATCTTTTCAAAAATTCAAGTTTCATTTTTGATTCAATTCGATCCGATTCGAGGTATTATAATCCATTCCAATCATTCCTCTAAGTATATTTATTATTTTTATGTTTAACCATGTGCCCCGAATAAACCCATGCATCAAAAACCGTGAGAAAAACGAAAAAAATCAAAACTGTCCCGAACCTTGCGGCCGCAATCTTCGGACCGCAAGAACCAGGTTCAACCTTGCAGCATAAGGTCTAGCCGCAAGGTCAACTCGGTCCAATCTTGCGGTTTGGACTGTTTTAGTTCGAATCGATTTTGCGACCTTCTAAACTTGGTTTTTGACCCCCGAACTATTTTTCCGAGACTTTTCACACCTCAAAGATCATAAATTGTTAAGGTCATATTTTTTTTTATTTAATTATCTATTTATTAAATTATTTATTAGTTATCTTTCAAAGTTTACCAACGAAAAGTAATTACGGCTTTCCAAACAACGTTTTAACACCCAAACTATTTTTCCTAGACTCCTTGCATCTCAAAGATGATAACTTGTTAATTTAATATTTTTTTATTTAATTTACTATTTATTTTTATTGTTATAGTGTTTCCAATCAAAATTACCTTACGACCTTATAAACTTTATTATTTATTCCCGAGTAATTTTATTTAGACTCCTTACACTCTAAAGATGAAACCTTGTTAACCTCAGCATATTTTAATTAGTAAATTATTTATTAATTATTTACTTCCCTTTCGGCCACTTTATTTAACGTCTTCATTAAAAAATAATCCTGAGACCTTCCGAACCCAACTTTTGACATTCAAACATATTGCATAAGACCTTTAAGACTCCTATGAAGGTCATGATAATTATTCTAATATTTTTACCTAATTTAATTAGTTTTTAATCAATCTAATTTCTTAAATAAAATTTATACAAGCCTAGATTTATTCTTTTTATAAAAACTTTTATTAGATAAAAGTTTCTTGCATTATTATTAACTTATTGGCCATACAACATTAAGGGCAACGGCCCATTCATAAAAAGTTACGTGATTTCTACGCTTATTATTTATTTCAATTATCATTGTGATTATTTGTATACTACTTCGATTTGTGATTGATATGTTAGATTGGAACCTAGAGACATGGGGTGGTATGCAAATAGAGTTCACATAGACGGTGCTAAGTAATGGATAAATTGGAAAGTTTATTTTTAGATCTGCCTGCAGGCAGGATGTTGAGATGTGATGAGTTGGATGTGATGATTTGAAACTGGCAAAGTAAGCCCAGTAATGAATTGAAATTGGCGGGAGTCCAGTGATGATATAAAACCTGGCAAAGTAAGCCCAGTGATATTTTGATAAAACTTGGCAAAGTAAGCCCAGTGGTGTTTTGATAAAACCTGGCGGGTAGTCCAGAGATGTTTTGTAATGATAAAACCTGGCGGATAGGGCCAGAGATATTTTCCGATGATAAAACCTGGCAGAGGTCCAGCGATATTTTGTGACAGTAAAACCTGGCGGTGGTCTAGTGATACTTGCTGATGATAAAACCTAGCGGATTGCCCAGTGATGTTTATGCTGATAAAATCTAATGGTTGGTCAGTGATGTTTTGCGATGATAAAACCTGACGGTTGATCAGTGACGATTTACGATGATAAAACCTGGCGGATAGTCCAGAGATGTTTTGTGATGATAAAACCTGGCAGATGGTCCAGCGACATTTCACGATGATAAAACCTGGCAGGTGGTCCAGCAATATTTTGTGATGATAGAATTGGTGGGAGTCCAGTGGTGATTTTGATGTGGTGATTCAGGTAGAAAAACTCTAGTAATGGTCTGAGCATGACAAGCTTTTCGTTGTTGTTAGACAATTGGACAATAATGAATAGGTTTATGTGTGCTACTTCTATATTACTTTTCTGCCTTAATAATATATCGTTGCCTACTAACTGTAATGTAAGGGGGGTGATTGGGTTGGATTATATTACGAGTGAACTTTTTCACTCAGGCACGGAATGTCTGGCATCCGTGTCAGATTTTGCAGAAAATCAGGAGGAGACTCAGGACCCTGAAGGAGGGCGATACTACTTAGAGATGAATCCGGAGAGGGAGACTGAGCCAGTATACGCTTGGAATCCGTATCGATCCTAGAAGACGGCTCTGTTATTTCCGCAATGGTTTGTAATAGATAAATCTTTAGGATGAATTATCCGTTTGGGATTTTGAATTTAATTTAATAAATTTTTTAGAAATCAATATTTAATGCCTCCGATTTTATTTTCGAAAATCGGGGCGTTACAATCCAATAGAATATATATCATTTTAAAAATAAACTTCAGGAGAGTTGATTTAGAAGACTCTCATGTGCAGTCCGGATGCACATAAAAAGTATGGTTGATGAGGTGAAGTAATTGACCCAGACAATAGAGACTTGACCATGTGAAGTGAGGCCACCAAATACCTAATTCTGATATTATGTTAGATTTCTTAGAAGGATTGCAACCAAAAATTAATTGACTATAAGGGCCCGATTGGATGCCGTATAAGTTTTGGGTGTATTATTTATGAAGGGGGATAAGATAGTAGGAGGTATTACTTAAGAAAGGATGACCTACATTGATGTGACATTTATGGAGGGGGGATAAAATAATACTTGATTTGGATGAAGGATAAATTTGTGGTATAAGGAATGGTGTATGATGTAAAAAGCTGTCAAATGACTCATTTGCCCCTATGCAGTATGAAATTAAATTATTCATTATATAATAACAAAATTCAATAAAATTAATTACTTTTCACAATTTAAGGAATAATAATTTATTTTACAAATAAAAATAATTAATTTAATATTTATAAATAATAAAAAATCAATTTCAATTTCAATTGTATTTAATTCAATTTGTGGTTTGTTTAATATGAAAAAAAGTGTACATGACTCACACCACTCACGCATGCACCAAATCATTTTTCCTCTTTCATTGTTCTTCTCTTCTTTGTTTTTATCGCCACAGAGAGAGAGAGAGAGAGAGAGAGAGAGGGGTGGGGGGGAGAAAAAGAAGAAGAACAACAGCAAGAGAAAGAACAACAAAAGAGAGAAGAAGAAGAAGAAGAAGAAGAAGAAGAAGAAGAAGAAGAAGAAGAAGCTGCTGCTGCTCTCCGATCATGGTGAACATCCCTCTCTCTCTCTCTCTCTCTCTCTCTCTAATCTGTTGTTGATGTTCATCTTCTTATTCTTGTTTCTTTATCACTGTTCATCTCTCTGAAATTTAGGGTTTGAAATTCGAAATTAGGGGTTTCAGTCTTGCAGTGGCGGTGGTGGTTCTGATGGTTTGTGTGTGTGTGTTTTGTGTAGTTGTGGTGGTGATCTATTCTTCTTCTTCTTCCTCTCTGTTAGCAAAGAGAGAGAACCGTTGGGGAGGGATGTGAGGAGGGGTGTTTTGGTCAAAGAGTAAGTGTGTTGGGCCGGATAAATTATGGAGAGCTCAAGGGGTGGCAATAATTTAACACGTCATACACTGGATTGAGGTGTATACGCGAAGAAGGGGGAGAGTCCAATACAGGTGGAAATTGGGTTGCCAAAGCAAGCTAAACCAGTCCCATCAGTCCCTCATCCAGGTGTATTGTTGAATACACCCAGTTAAAACAGCATCCAATCAAGCCCTTAGTGTAGTAGCTCTAAATTAATTAACGAAAGTTTGGGTATTAGAGGAGGACGTGGAATAAAGTGACAAAATCATTTTGAGACCGATGATCGAAAACAGGGCGAATCGACGAGCTATTAATGATATCTGATCGAGCTGATTTTTTGAACACTTATTCTAGTCAACGAGCTCTATGAAGTGAACATTTTCGATCAGTGGACCGAGATTGAAGCGGTGGTGAATCACCCCGCATAGCACGTTGCGTAGCACGGAACTACGCAACACAGTCCCTTAGTCCATCAAAATGTAGTAGGTGAGCTACTGGATTGGGCAAATCCTTTGAGTCAAAAAGTGCAATGCAGAAAGTTTTGACTAGATCTGCCAAAGAAATGGTTGACTAGAAAAACCCTTCCTTCATGTTGGGTCTTGTCACAATTTTTTAAAATATGATTTGAATCCTTCTTTACAGAGTTCACCCAGTATATTATTTATTTTTAAAATAAACTGAATAAATCAATGTAGAAAAGATTTTCAAGAAGAAATTTGTTTGATCATTTGATTAAGGATAGCCGATCATACTTATGGGTAAATTTAGAGTGGAGTCTTTTTAGGGGTATTTACGCTACTGATTAACTTAGACAGCATAATTTTTTGATTTTGTCATATGCTCACGCTAGGTGTGTTTATGTTTGGCGCAAAACTAATTTTGACGACCCAAATTTTTACATTGCCTCAAAATTAATACATCTCCAATAATTACAAGTCCTCAAGATAAATATACATGGTGGGCCCCAAAAACCTCCAAAATGATACGGATTTTCCGAGCAATCTCTAAAATTGAGTCTTTCAATATTCCAACTCGGGTCCCCACTAACTTGCTCTGCACCTGAAAAACATAAAATGCCCGGGTAATATATGCAATACAGGACAATAAACATGGCTATCGTTAAGAATACGCTCAATAAACGAGGAAAACAAATCAAGTAAGATCATTCTGAACGTTTTCATTTGTTGCCCCATACCTGGCTCATCTCGGTTACATGCCAAGCACCACGCAGGTCAAGCTCTGTATTGGGCACATGGGCCCCCATAAACATTATGGACTCCCCGTGGAGCAATCCATCATACATCTTTCATAACTCTGTGACCCGGTAGGCTTAAACATGTACCAATCTGTTTCATGGCTTTTAGCCAAATACTTTGTGTCACAATACAAGAAGTGACAATGATTGAATTAAACAGCTTAGACATCAAATGAGTACAAATATGAGAGAATCAAAGAATACTCTTTGCAAAAAGATATAGCTCGGTTTGTATTGCACACTACCCGACACCTCAAATTATAAACTGGGCTGTAGGATATGTGAATTACTGTAGCAAGAAACCATAACTTTAAGTAATTTCAACGCAACTCCATCTCCACTGAAGGATTCCTTTCCCGTTTGATAACCGGACCATGCATTGGGATTGGACTACCAATCCCAAGGGCTTCCCAAACTCTTGTTTGATAACCGGATTATTACTTCGTTGGGATGAGTAGTGAGCTCCATAGGGGGTATTAGTAATACCCCGTGGGACTTGGTATTCGTAGTCCAATCTCAATCCCTTCTCATTACCAATCCTTCTCATTACCAATTTGTTCTATCAATCCAATCCCATCATCTAATCATATCTCAAACAAACATAATATTAATAATCTCATCATCTAATGTCATCCCAAACAACATACTCATTATCAATCCATTCTCATTAACAATCCCTTCTCATTACCAATTCCAATTTCATCTCCTTACGAATCTCATCTATCTATCACTGTTATCAAACGGGGTCTATATGGCTAGAAAATAAATAACCTCAAGGGTGCATGCCACCTAGCAACCGATCGATGCTACATCCATCTTAAACTTGTGGTCCAATAGTAGGTCAATCAATAATCCTAATAAATTACATCTAATCTTATCTATTTTTGTTCTCCATAATTTATTACATATAATAACTACAAGGCCCCATTCAAGATTTGCCGACACATCTATTCTCTTTTTTTCCAAACGGCTAAAGCACAATAAATTAGTATGTGGGAAAATATGGATTGTTACACTAATAAATGCAAAAAAAAAAAAAAAATTTAAATAAGGACAAAATTAAAAATTCATGCTGCATAAGTTAATCACTAACATAAATAACCCCTAGTCACAGTACAATCCTTCAAAATGTCATGTGCTCACGCTATTAATTCTAGTTCTCAAAATTTTTAATAATTTCAAATATAATTTAAATACACTTTCACGTTCCTGCTCTCGCTTGAGCGTGTGCAATTAGATTGGGCAACTACACATCTAGCCTGTCTAGCTGTTCGCATCCATCAATGAAACAAATAGGCTATAGCTGTCCAAAAAACAAATTGGCTTTCACATAGCTAGGGTTGATGACAACGGGGTCATATTCTTTCGTTTTTGCAGCCCTTCTCCATTGTAGTGTAAAAAAAGGAACAAATAATGGAAGAAGAGATTTGACACTCATTACTACTTTTTTGGACCTTTTTTTTTGGTTGGGATTATCCTGTCATATGATCTATTATTTTCATGAAACAAGTAGGTATGAGATTTTTTTTGAAAGGCAAAAAATTTAGTATTAATCTTTTAAATTGTTACAAAAATAATTTTGTGCACAAAAATCTGAGATTCAAATCCAAGATTGGCAAGCCAACCAAAGAAACAATCGTTGGAACAAGCCCACTTCTATTGCGTGACATGGAGACGGAGGGGTGTGGTGGTGCGGTGGGGGTGGGTTGGTGGTGGTGGGTCGGGGGAGGAAGAGAGAAGGGGTTGAGAGAGACAGAGGGAGAGAGGGAGTGTGAATTTGGGTAAATATGAGTTTGATGATTGGAGATCGATGTGCCTACCCAAAATGGGTTTATAAACAAAATTTGACTCAAATTTGGGGCAAAAAATGGGTTTGGACTGGAGATGTTCTTAAGGCTTGCGCCTCATGGGCTTTAGCCCAGAGTCGGCCATGGCTCCCGTCTAACTTCTAAGGCCGGTCTTCTGTTTGAAATCTCTCCAGTGGTATCAACTTTTTAGAGCCAGTCCATAAATAGATTTTCTCCGACTTTAAATGTGACCCCAGATAGTGAACGGTGGGATTGGTTTTCCATGATTAGTCAAAGTGTGCGTAAGCTATCCCAGGTACCTGGTTAAAACAAAAGAAAAAAGGACGAAGGGTGGTCATGAATATTTCCATATGCTAGGCGTTGCTGATTTTAGCAGGCTGCCCTATGTGAAACCATTTAATTTTGTTGACAGAGAAATTATGTAGTAATACATGCTCCATTATTATCACAACATGTTATCAATGTGAAACCATGACCTTTGAACACAGCCAGCCAATAGAATTGCCTAAGTTTTTATAGATAGAAACCTCGGCCAAAGTTTTGATAATAAGTGGGCTAAAAGTTTTTATAGAAACCTCGGCCCAAGTTTTGATAAGTAGGCCAGGTACTCAAAAAAGGGCTATCTGAATTTCCGATTGACATAAATAATAATAATAATAATATTATTATTATTATTATTATTAATAAAGGGCTACCTTAATCTTGTCCTTTCTTTTGGCTAGGGGTGTCAAATGGGCCGGACCGGCACGGGCACGGGCACGGGGCGGCACGACACGTCACAAGCACGGTCTTGGCTTGACATGGCACAATCTTAGTGGGCACGGGGCACGGCACGGGCACGGAAGTGGGTGGCACAGCACGGGTACGGCACGAAAGTTGGCCTGGCACGACACGACACGGTCGTAGACGGGCACGGCACAAGCACGGGCACAGAAAGTACACGGGAACGGCACGGAAAGTGCACGGGAACAGCACGGCATGACACGGTTCTAGCCAGGCATGACACCGGCACAAAAGGGCACGACACAAGGCACGGAAAAATAAAAAAATATTTAATAAGCCAAATGGCTTTTTTATCCTTATTTAATTTTTTTGTTTGCATTTTTCATTTCTCAGGGAAGAAAAACAACTGAGACTTTTAATTTAAAAAAAATATATCTTTAAAAAATCAAGTTTTAAAAAAAAAATCAATTTTTTACCTTTAAAAAATTATCAATTTTTATTCAGTTATTTGTTTTTGTTAGTGAATAGGTTTTGGACCTTTGGTTTGTAAAATTTGACATCACAAGATAACAACTAAAACTAAACACTTATCAAAATATTATTTACCCTTACATCTAACAAGAAATAATAAAAAAAAGTTCTAGACAAGAAAGAAAACAAATAAGTTTCAAATAAGAAATAAGAAAAAATTTCAGAACAAACTTTTAGAATGGGACTCGGCTAGGATTCGCGCTATGTGCACAACCAAACCATGCTGTTATGCCACACTCATATACCAAAGAAAAATCCTTTGTATAATTGTATAGAGAAAAAATTGGTCCATCAAAACCAAAGAAAAATCCTTTGTATAGAGAAAAAATTGGTTGGCGATGTGCCGGCATAGGCACGATACAACTTAAAATGGCAAGCATGGGCCGGCATGGCTTGACACGATTGAAAAACGGCACGGCATGACACAATTGGCAAACGGCATGACACGATTTAAGTAAACGGGCCGGCACGGCACAACACGATTGACAAACGTCACGACACGACACGATTTGAGTAAATAGTGTAAACGGGCCTGCACGACACAACACGAAGCACGAAGTTAAATGAGCCGAGTCGGCACGGCACGGCACGGCACGACACATTTGACTCCTCTACTTTTGGCCCCCATTCCTTTTGTTTTTTTATCGGCTTTTGGCCCCCATTCCTTAATTATAATGGATCACTATTCTGCCTCTGAAGTTTTTTTAAAGACTATAACAGCGAGTCTTGGGCTTATTCCCAAGCTCAGATTTCACAGCCTCAGCAGAATATCCGATCATTAATTTCAGAGCTCAGGTATTCTAAGTCAAAAAAGCTGCTCGCAAGTAGTTGGTCCAAGTGAAGAGAGAAGAAACATTTTGTTTTGAGAAGATCCATAGTGAACAATACGAGTTTCTCAACAAATAAATTTGGAAAAGAAATTCTAAAAATAATTGTAAAGACAAAATGGGCGGATTTTGAATTCATATATTATGCTGGTTTTTAAAACCGATGAAGCTGAAGTTTTTCGCATGATGGTCGATTTGTTTTCCCATGGGATGATCACTCTCATAAGAATAAGCTAGATTGACTAGTCATGACTACTGTTGGATTTTAGTTTATTGAATTTGTTTTTGATCGTCGAAGAACATATTCATTTATCACAAGGAAAAAAAAACAGAACAATAAGAAAATAAAAAATTCAGAGAAGCCTGTGAAAGTGCACGTACAATATTCTCCTACTACTGCTACTTGCAAATTCTTAACCTACAACCTCTCAACATTTCAAAAAGATAAATTGTATTTTTCATGAAACCAATAGACATTTTCATGGGCTGTTTTCCTTGTATTATTATTTTTCCATTTCTCGTTAAGGGGCAGGAGCTGCACATGATCCTAGAAATGGCATTCCCTATTTTTGTAACCTTCAAAACAACCAATTTTAATGGCCATTGTACAAAGACTCTTTACCAGCCAATTTTAATTTTTCGCCAGTAACTTGAGCATTTTCAACTCTCCCTTACACTATAAGATCTTGGGGTGTTTGGGAGCCTATTTTTTGGCTTTTCATTTTCAACTTTTTGGTTTTTTGGCTTTTTGGATCGTGGTCAGAATATATTTTGATTTTGATAGAGTATTTGGATAATATGTGCATAATATATTTTGCAATAGGAGTAGTGTTTGGGAGATATGTGATGAAAATAAATTATGAGTTGATTTTTTACTATGTTGCCCTTGATTAGATTTTTTTTTATCCGCGCCCTTGATTAGTTATTGTGGAATAATATGAGTAAATAATGGTTTAAATTTCCTGTTAGCAACTAGGTTTCCTCGCAGAAACAGAGAACATATCCCCATCTTCCATTTCACCCCCTCCCACTTCCTGGAAACCATAATTTCATATCTCCCCCTTCTTTTTACCCAAATGGGTTTCTTTCCAATAACTTCGAAAGGAACTCTACCTTTGTTAATGGTTCAAATGAACCCTACCTTCTTCAACTGGGTTTTGCAACCATTTTGCTCCACAATTTCCAATACCGAAGCTCTCATTCCTCTCGAGGATATTCCCACGAGATTTTGCTCCATTAGCCATTGGAATATTCATTTCCTTCACAACTTTTGCCACCGCAACCACTCGTCTTCCCCTTGATGAAGGTATTCAAACATAATTTCATTTATTCATGAATCATGAGTGAGATTACAAATTTAAGGGTTTTTTTTTCCTTGATTGTTTTCCATGTCCTTTTCATTTTTTTTTTCCTTTTCACATAAAGTAGGGGAAAATTGTTGTACTTTGCCCATAATTTTTCTCTGTTTTAGATTCCATTTCTTTTTGGGAAAATGATGGCCAAGGACGTATTTTGATAATTAATATTTGCCAAGGACATTTTCAGTATTAACAAATGTTCTCAGCATGTCCTTGGCGGGTATTAATTATCAAAACACGTCCTGGGCCGTAATTTTCCTTTCTTTTTTCTTTCTTTTCTTTGGTGTGGCTTTTACAAGTTTCAAACATAACTTTTAGATAATAAGCAAAGAGAAAGGAAAAGAAAAAAGAAACTAGATTTTGTCGAGAAATATCTTTAATTTTTTCTTCTTTCATAACCAAGTACATTGAACAAAAGAATAAAAAAATTTCTGTTGCTTTGTTATACTCTGTTTTCCATATTTATTTACCCTATTTTTTTTTTAAACTTGTTTGGTTGATGATTCTTGAAACTTATTTTTTCATAATTTTCTGGAAATTAGATCATTTTTCTAGGAAAAAAAAACCCATTCCGCGAAAATGAATAAGATAGAAAAATAATGGTTGTTTATATATCCGATGTTCATTAGTAGTAATTTGCATTGCAGAGTGGTGCTATTTTGTTTGTAAATTGATTCTGGAAATTATCAATAGACTAAACAGACTATAAATTCAACACATTTTTTTTAACAGTGGAAGCATTGAAGGAAGTTGGAAAGCAAAATAGGAGTGTGATGCAGCGGAGGAATGGTCGTCGGCCTTCTCGTCATTGGCATTGTTTTCTTGTCTACGAATTAAAGATTGGTCAACCGGGTGGTCAATGGCCACTCCATCCCACAAAACAGATGACTGGACAAAAGGGCAAGAAAGTGCCAGGAGGAAGAGAGAGAGAGAGGGGTGATGTGAGAGAAGAGAGAAGGAAGAAAATGACTGAACAATATTAAATGCGCACAATGGTAGAGAGAAAATGAACGTGTGTGGAGAGTAAATTTGGGAAGGATCTACACAGCATTACGCTTATAACGCATAGGACCAAGGGGGCTATGAACTTGAAATCTAGGACCGGTCGGTCATTTTCTCTTTTATGAATGTGAAACCATGACCTTTGAACATAGCCAGCCAATAGAATTGGCTAAGTTTTTATAGATAGAAACCTCGGCCTAAGTTTTGATAATAAGTAGGTTATAAGTTTTTATAGAAACATCGGCCCAAGTTTTGATAAGTAGACTAGGAACACAAAAAAGGGCTATCAAAATTTTTGATTGACATAAATAATAATAATAATAATAATAATAATAAAGGGCTACATTAATCTTGTCCTTCCTTCTGGCCAGAGGTGTCAAATGGGCCGGACCGGCACGGCACGGACACGGGGCGGCATGGCAAGTCACAAGCACGGTCTTGGCCTGGCACGGCACGATCTTAGTGGGCACGGGGCACGGAAGTGGGCGGCACAGCACGAGTAAGGCACGAAAGTTGCCCTGGCACGGCATGACACGACACGGACGTAGTCGGGCACGACACAAGCACGGGCACAGAAAGTGCACGGGAACGGCACGGAAAGTGCACGGGAACGGCACGGTACGACACGGTTCTAGCCAGGCACGACACCGGCACGAAAGGCATGAGACAAGGCACGGAAAAACAAAAAAAAATATTACATAAGCCAAATGGCTTTTTTTTATCCTTATTTAATATTTTAAAAGCATTGTGCAAAAATGAGTGGGATGAACTCTATCTATCAATGGATTGTTATGAACTTCTGAGAGATTTGAAGATACAAACAATTCTCCGCAACACTATTGGGGAAAGGGCCTTTAAAGAGAAGTTGTCAGTTATATGCAAATAAAAAAGTGGAAAAGGCCAATATTTACTAACAATAGCTCCAAGTTTGTTATTGTTCCAAGGTATTAAAGTAACGGGCCACTAATTTTGCAACTCCTCAAAATCCTGCAACACAATCAAATGAAATCAAAGCACTTCAAATCAGCAACAAACTGGTAAATACTTTAAAGAGGGTTCCAAAGAAGGAATCAACTTACAGTGTCTTCAGGCTTGTCAAATTATTAAGCTGGGAAAAGGATGATGCTTGGAAACCCTTTAAATCACTGATTCTCTTGCATTTAAAAAAGAAAATATGATCAACCATATTCCCATACAATATTGTGGCATGCCCATGGGTTTAGAGGGTTCTTTTTTCACTCACAAGTCAGATAATTTTGTCAAAAGACCAATGCCAGAAGGAATTGGTCCTTCCAATCCACTACCCACAATCCATCTGCATACATTAGGATCGAAATAGAAAAAATGTCAAGTAAATATTTTAAAGCTAAATAACCATTGAATAAATCAAAACTGGTCAAACACTCACAATCTGGTGAGATTTACCCAATTTTAATTGGATGAAATCTGGTATCTTTTCAGTAAAGTCGTTGTCACCGATCTGACTGCATTATACTAAGGAATTAATTGATAATTCAAAGGAATTTCAAAAGTAGTACCTAATCTAAAATTTCCAAATTGTGAATTGAAAGAAAATGAACTTAAAAGTCTTGCAAAGTGGTCAACTTTGCGAGTTCTTCCGGAAGCTCCCCGGAAGAACTAATCTTGTCATGTTTTTTCAGAATGGTCTTCATTCCACATAAATTGCAATGGTAAAGCAGTATCTCTTAATGGGAATATGTATGAAGGTGATAGAGATCCAAGTGGGCTTTCAAACTTCTACTAAAAGTACAACAAACTGGGCGTTTAGTAGCACTGGCAACTTCCTGGACGATGATCAGTCTCTAGATCTTTTTATTTTGACAAATACATCAAGACTTTCTGTGAAAAATTCCAAGCTGTACACTGATGCACGGATTCCGCCCATATCACTGACGTACTATGGGTGGTGCCTAGTAAATGGAAAATACACTGTAAACCTTCACTTTGCAGAAATTATGTTTAATGATGGCAAAAACTATAGCAGCCTTGGAAGTGGGTGGCACAACATGAGAACGACACGAAAGTTGGCCTGGCACGGCACTACACGACACGGTTGTAGACGGGCACGGCACAAGCACGAGCACAGAAAGTGCACGGGAACAACACGGAAAGTGCACGGGAACAACAAGGCACAGAAAAACAAAAAAAAAATTAGATTAGCCAAATGGCTTTTTTTATCCTTATTTAATATTTTAAAAGCATTGTGCAAAAATGAGTGGGATGAACTCTTTCTATCAATGGCTTGTTATGAACTTCTGAGATATTTAAAGATACAAACAATTCTCCGCAACACTATTGAGGAAAGGGCGTTTAAAGAGAAGTTGCCAATTATATGCAAATAAAAAACTGGAAGGGAAATGATATTGCCACACCATTTTTTGATAATGTCACACCCCGCAATTATAATTTTGCACCAAAAAATACACTTGCAGGGTGTGGCATTATCAAAAAAGGGGTGTGGCAAAATCACTACCCAAGTGGAAAAGGCTTATATTTACTAACAATAGCTCCAAGCTTGTTATTGTTCCAAGGTATTCAAGTGACGGGCCACTAATTTTGCAACTCCTCAAAATCCTGCAACACAATCAAATCAAATCAAATCAAAGCACTTCAAATCAGCAACAAACTCGTAAATCCTTTAAAGAGGGTTCCAAAGAAAGAATCAACTTACAGTGTCTACAGGTTTGTCAAATTATTAAGGGGGAAGGGGGGGAAAAGCATGATGCTTGGAAACCATTTAAACCACTGATTCTCTTGCATTTAAAAAAGAAAATATGATCAACCATATTACCATACAATATTGTGGCATGCCCATGGGTTTAGAGGGTTCTGCTTTCACTCACAAGTCGGATAATTTTGTCAAAAGACCAATGCCAGGAGGAATTGGTCCTTCCAATCCACTACCCACAATCCATCTGCAGACATCAGGATCGAAACAGAAACATGGACAAGTAAATATTTTAAAGCTAAACAACCATTGAATAAATGAAAACTGGTCAAACACTCACAATCTGGTGAGATTTACCCAATTTTAATTGGATGAAATCTGGTATTTTTTCAGTAAAGTCGTTGTCATAGATCTGACTGCATTATAATAAGGAATTAATTGATAATTCAAAGGAATTTCAAAAGCAGTACCTAATTTAAAAATTCCAAATTGTGAATTGAAAGAAAATGAACTTACAAGTCTTGCAAAGTGGTCAACTTTGCGAGTTCTTCCGGAAGCTCCCCGGAAGAACTAATCTTGTCATGTTTTTTCAGAGCGATCTTCATTCTACATAAATTGCAGTGGTAAAGCAGTATCTCTTGATGGGAATATGTATGAAGGTGATAGAGATCCAAGTGGGCCTTCAAACTTCTACTAAAGTACAACAAATTGAGCGTTTTGTAACACCGGCAACTTCCTGGACGATGATCAGTTTCTAGATCTTTTTATTTCGACAAATACATCAAGACGTTATGTGAAAAATTCCGAGTTGTACACTGATGCACGGATTCCGCCCATATCACTGACATACTATGGGTGGTGCCTAGTAAATAGAAAATACACTGTAAACCTTCACTTTACAGAAATTATGTTTAATGATGGCAAAAACTATAGCAGCCTTGGAAGTGGGTGGCACAGCACGGGTACGGCACGAAAGTTGGCTTGGCACGACACGACACGGTCGTAGACGGGCACGGCACAAGCACGGGCACAGAAAGTGCACGGGAACGGCACGAAAAGTGCACTGGAACAGCACGGTACGACACGGTTCTAGCCAGGCACGACACCGGCAGTAAAGGCACGAGACAAGGCATGGAAAAACAAAAAAAAAATTAGATAAGCCAAATGGCTTTTTTTATCCTAATTTAATATTTTAAAAGCATTGTCCAAAAATGAGTGGAATGAACTCTATCTATCAATAGCTTGTTATGAACTTCTGAGAGATTTGAAGTTACAAACAATTCTTCACAACACTATTGGGGAAAGGGCCTTTAAAGAGAAGTTGCCAGTTATACGCAAACAAAAAAGTGGAAAAGGCCTATATTTACTAACAATAACTCCAAGTTTGTTATTGTTTCAAGGTATTAAAGTAACGGGCAACTAATTTTGCAACTCCTCAAAATCCTACAACACAATCAAATAAAATCAAAGCACTTCAAATCAGCAACAAACTGGTAAATACTTTAAAGAGGGTTCCAAAGAAGGAATCAACTTACAGTGTCTTCAGGCTTGTCAAATTATTAAGCGAGGAAAAGGATGATGCTTGGAAATCCTTTAAATCACTGATTCTCTTGCATTTAAAAAAGAAAATATGATCAACCATATTACCATACAATATTGTGGCATGCCCATGGGTTTAGAGGGTTCTGCTTTCACTCACAAGTCAGATAATTTTGTTAAAAGACCAATGCCAGAAGGATTTGGTCCTTCCAATCCACGTTCTCAAAATTAGCCAGAGTGTGAACGCTTTTGGACACCTAGGAAATTAGGAGAGGGAATTTGAAGGGTTTGAAAGCTCACATACATTTCTATAGGATATTGATAGAGATAGATAGATGATAGATAAATGATGTTGCTGTGCTAATGAATTGAGCTTGAAAAATATGATTTGTGATCTCACAATATTATCTACCCACCAATGCATCTCACGTTGTTTGACCGATCTCATACTTTTTCTGTTTTTACCATCAGAACCCTTAAATGGATCTAGAGCTCCATGCATCTCTCTCTCTCTCTCTCTCTCTCTCTCTCTCTCTCTCTCTCTCTCTCTCTCTCTCTCTCTCTCTCTCTCTTTACATTTGATGATTGTTTAAATTTAATGTTTTTCAGGGTTCCAATGTTGAAGTGCAGAATTCAACTGAGCGCGGTAAACAAAGTTGTCAACATGAACTCAAACAAAATGAAGAAATAGAAATTTTATGTCGCCTCTGTGGCGTCGTATTCACTGAGATAAGGGATGTCCTGCCAACCTTTGTAAGTTGAATTTGAACAGCTTGACAGTGAAACATTGCATACAACTTAAGCATGTTGGATTATATTTGCATAAAATACTTCTTAAGACAAGCTAATACTTGAGTGCAGGCATCTTCGAGCTGCAAGGGAAAGCAATTGAAGAAGAGGAAGCTTTACCGATAGTCAAGCATGATCTAAAATTTCCATGACGGCTCTGTTTTAGTTGTTCTTCCTATTACGTCTCTTAGTCTGACCCTGTTTGTTTCCGGATTGCATCTGATTCTCGTCTGCTATATGTTTGTTTTCGGATTGCATCTAATTCCACGAAGGCTCTGTTTTAGTTGTTCTTCCTATCACTTATTGAAAGCTTCATTTCCCCGTTGATGTCAACATGAACTCAAACAAAATGAAGAAATAGAAATTTTATGTCGCCTCTGTGGCGTCGTATTCACTGAGATAAGGGATGTCCTGCCAACCTTTGTAAGTTGAATTTGAACAGCTTGACAGTGAAACATTGCATACAACTTAAGCATGTTGGATTATATTTGCATAAAATACTTCTTAAGACAAGCTAATACTTGAGTGCAGGCATCTTCGAGCTGCAAGGGAAAGCAATTGAAGAAGAGGAAGCTTTACCGATAGTCAAGCATGATCTAAAATTTCCATGACGGCTCTGTTTTAGTTGTTCTTCCTATTACGTCTCTTAGTCTGACCCTGTTTGTTTCCGGATTGCATCTGATTCTCGTCTGCTATATGTTTGTTTTCGGATTGCATCTAATTCCACGAAGGCTCTGTTTTAGTTGTTCTTCCTATCACTTATTGAAAGCTTCATTTCCCCGTTGATGTCAACATGAACTCAAACAAAATGAAGAAATAGAAATTTTATGTCGCCTCTGTGGCGTCGTATTCACTGAGATAAGGGATGTCCTGCCAACCTTTGTAAGTTGAATTTGAACAGCTTGACAGTGAAACATTGCATACAACTTAAGCATGTTGGATTATATTTGCATAAAATACTTCTTAAGACAAGCTAATACTTGAGTGCAGGCATCTTCGAGCTGCAAGGGAAAGCAATTGAAGAAGAGGAAGCTTTACCGATAGTCAAGCATGATCTAAAATTTCCATGACGGCTCTGTTTTAGTTGTTCTTCCGATTAGGTCTCTTAGTCTGACCCTGTTTGTTTCCGGATTACATCTGATTCTCGTCTGCTATATGTTTGTTTTCGGATTGCATCTAATTCCACGAAGGCTCTGTTTTAGTTGTTCTTCCTATCACTTATTGAAAGCTTCATTTCCCCGTTGAGTTTCCCGGTAAGCATACTGGTAATTAGGTTACACTTTTCGTTTTCCCCTCTTTTGGCACGAAATTCCCTTTACAAATTTCCGTTTACTTTGACCAAAACCAAAGCCGAAGCGGTTTCAAGTTTGGTTCTCTTTCAAAATCCTCAATCAAACCGGAACATCTTCCGTTTGTCCAAAAAAAAAAAAAAAAAAGTTCAAACCGGATCAGTTGCTCTGGAAAACCAAACCAAACCAATATTTTCGGCCGATTTTTTGGTCGGTTCGATTTTTGCATTTTTTTCCTCTTTTTTTTTTTTTTAATTCAGCTAGTGGCACATACATATGCACACATAGACACTGGATTGGAGCCCAATTTTTAGAACATAATTGTGTTCCAAAGTACATAAAACGGTATTCAATCAATATTGTTTTTGGCGTGGTGTTTCTGATGAATGTTTCGTCGAGGTCTATAAGTTAGTTAAATGGTCCCGATTATCAAAAAGAACCCAAAATATGCCCATAAAATGGTCCGAATGAACAGCCGAATCCAGATCGGATCTTCCTCCTCATAAGAAGTTCAAACTAGTTCAATCAATAACGAATGACACTCCAGCTGATCTGCTTAACTTTTAGCCTAAGCCTAATCACGTGACTCAAAAAGTTGACCTCAAATTATACAGTAGCTGATTGGCCTTACATCATCTTCCACTCAAGGATTTCGTTAACTCCCCGATTTGAGATGTCACAATCTCTTCACCTTGGTTGCAATGTCCCCGTTGCACCACACGATCCATCACTTTCACTCACCAAGTGATGTAGGACAAGTACCCGCCTAAGCATGACAAACACCTCAAGCTCGTCTCATGTGAGACCCACTTAAGCACAACAAGCATCTCAAGCTTCTCACTTGTCGGGCCCACCCCAAGCACGTCTCCTCATGGGACCTGCTCTACACTTCCGGTTGGTGCAAGCTCTGATACCACTTGTCACAACCCACTCTAGCTGATCTATTCTTAGTCTAATCAAATGACTCAAAAGATTAATCTCAAGTTATATTGTAGCTGGTCGGACTTTCATTATAATCCACTCAAAGATTTCGTAACTCCCGGCGTGGGATGTTACAATAGACTGAGGCTTCAGTACTATAGGCGGCTATAGAAGGAGTCATGATGATCCTTTTGTGGTTCATCACACGCAAAATATGATCCATTGAAAACTTTACAGACAAAGTATATTTTTTATCCATTGAAAACCTTCTAGACAAAGTATATTTCGTATATTTCTTGCAAGAAAATTAGACAGCAAGACTCCAACCGTACATGCCTTTTGTGCCAAATATAACTTGATCAAGTATTTATTGATATAGTGTACATAAAGTCGGTATATCTAGACCTACAAAATTTAGGACATAGATTCGTCAAATATGCCTAGCCTGGATTTCATCTTATGTGACCACATAAAGAATCTGTTCTTGTGGGGCTATGTGTCATCTGATAATAACCAAAACAAGAAAAACCAGCAATGCACACTTGAAATTGCCATAAACGAACTCTTTTACAGATTAATTTTCGGAATACGATGCGATTCATTGAGTTCTTTAGCTGGATAATTTTCTTGCTTAAATCACATTGATGAATAATATTGGTTAATGCATCTTCCTTGCCCTGTGCTTGCACAACAGAAAGAGTAGAAATGATGGTGGACAACATCCCAGGCCTATCTCCATTCCGTTTATCTGACCTTCCAGGCATCTTTCACCTTCAGAACCAAACACTCTTGCAAAGTGTCGTTGAACTGGTCTCCAAAGTTCCCCGAACACAATTATCTCTTGTTCAACTCCGTTTTTGAGCTGGAGCCTTCGGTCATTGACGCTTTGCAAGCCACATTCCCGTTCCCCGTCTACTCTCTTGGCTCCCTCATACCTTACTTCAATCTGCAGTACCACAATTCCTCTCGCCCCACTGCCCCAAACGGTGTCGACTACCTCGAATGGCTAGACTCTCCGCCTCAGAGTTCCGTTTTGTACGTTTCGCTGGGAAGTTTTCTTTCCGTATGAAGTGCCCCGATGGATGAAATCGCAGCTGGCCTGCATAGCAACGGCGTGAAGTACTTGTTGGTGGCGCGTGACAAGGCGTCGAGCGTGAAGGAATCCGTTTGCGGTGGTTTGGGAATGGTGGTGCCTTGGTGAGACTAGTTGAAGGTGCTATGCCATCCGTCGATCAGAGGATTTTTTACTCACTGCGGATGGAATTCAACTGTGGAAAGTTTTTTTGCGGGGTTACCGTTGGTTGCTTATCCAATTGCAATGGATCAAGTCCCAATAAGTAAATTGGTTGCGGAAGATTGGAAGATCGGGTGGAAGGCGAAGGGGGCAACTGGTGATTTGGTGAGGGGAGAGGAAATCGTTGACCTTGTGCGGAGGTTTATGGATTCAAAAAATGTTGGTAGGAAAGAGCAAGAAAAATCCGAGAGACTTGTCGACAAGTTATTGGAAAAGGAGGATCATCTGAGAAGAACTTCGAAGCTTTCATGAAAGATGTCTCCAAATGAGTAGACAATGTATTGGTAACAATTATTTTGCCGATGGACAAGAATTAATCGGGTTTATGTCAATGATCTCATAGTTATAGATGAAAAGGAGGAGAAAAAAAAAGGGGGTCTGGAGTTCTAGAGAGTTGACCCTGTTCCACTAAAATTCTTATTTTGTAAGCACTTATTTCATTCTGATCCTACATGTAACGGTGACCTTGAATGTTGATTTTGTGATTAATCTTAGAGTCTTGGGAGCTTTTAATCATTATTGCGTGGATGGAGAAATAGACCTCCTGCTGCCTGCAGCTCCAAAGGCTCCACTCCACATATACTCAGATATCAATGCATGAAGAAGCGTGCAATTTCCAATTCCAAAAATTTTGAAAAAAAGATGTTTTTTGAACTGGAAAACCTAAGAACTGCAGAAATATTTTTTCTCAGAGATAGAAAAACAGCTCAATGAAGAAAACAGATTGGCGTCGGTTGAAGATATCTAAACTACCAAAAATTACCATCCCAAACATTAGTTGTTAAGATGCAACGGGAGATCCTTCATGTTATACGACCAAGTGATTTCTAGACATCAAAGTTCAGTGGAACATTGCCAATATCGTTTTATTAAAGTCTCATTCATCAGAAGTCAGTAGTTGCACCCATTCAGTAGAGGGAACTCACAAACTCAAAAGAACCAATCACAAGATTGTTGCTTGGAAAGTCACAACAAAAGGTATATATTACATCCAAAATAGTCTGGAAGACAGAGCTATTCAGCTATTTAAAGTATGACACATATGCATCTCTATGAGACCCACAATGGATTATCAGTTAGAAACACTCAAAGCCACATTAAGAATTAGAAAAGAAACAAATTGTTTTACTCAGAAGAAAAAGATTTCGTCTATACAACACGCGGAACTGAGAATCAAGTCATGCCGAAATAACTGAGAACCACATAATAACATTGCAGATTATCCTGAAGTACCCAACTTAAAAGGCAAAAAAGCTGCTAAAACAAAACAAAAACAATTGAACACACCTTGCTCCGGAAGCAATTACTGCTTGATGCACCTTCATACCATAATAACCTTTGCCCCCGAAAGCTGGAAGAAGTGAGGGATGAATGTTTAAGATTGATCTTGGATAGGCGCGGACTAATTCAACTGGTATAAGTTTCAAGTATCCAGCTAATAGAATGAAGTCAATCTTGTATCTCCTGTTTATGACATCACGTGGGTTAGTACAAGAAAGCATAAAATAAATGGAGTAAATTGGTATGGTGACACCAAGAGGAAGGAAGGAGGATGAAGACAAAGGTATGTTGTGCTGAATTTAAACCAAGCCAAAGGTGGCTAGGATCCTTCATAAAAGGTCAAAACAGATTATGTGTGCCTCTATTAAACAAGTTTTACAGGATTACTAAGCACAAGGACATTACAACAACAGGCATGGACTAACTAGGGCTATTAAAAGAGAAGACAGGTGATGTCCAGAAAGCTTATTTAATACTTAAGATGGGCATTCACCACACTGTTTTTCAGTTAGATATTACACATTTACCACAGACGCAGAAGAAGAATCTAATCAACCTTTCCAAGAAATTAATTGCCATGTGAACACGATAATTCAGGAGAAATGCAAAACAGAAAAATTGTACCTCTAGTGGGTTAGCTATTTACATATTGCAACAGAGAGCATATTTGTGCATAGCAAATCTGAACCCCTGAGGAAGAACGTTGAATATATAAGTTCATATTGGTGCCACAAAGTTTGAATGATTTCTAGGTGAAGAATTGAGAAACTCAAGGTGTTGACTTGCGGCACTTGCCTAAGGGATTGGTCATGGGTCTGAATGTCTGATAGTTACCCTATCTCAATAATGATATGATCATATGTTGCTTTCATCAGTTACGAGCCTTTCTTTCACATGCTGCATATTTTCATGCGGTTGAGTAATCAAGAGCTGTGGGCATTCCTTATGACAATCTATTTAGCAATGCATCAGAAAGTACGAGCTAACTAAGTACAGAATATGATTATTGGTCAACTTGAGCAAATCATGCAAACAGGTTATCCCTATTAGACTACACATGGCTCCCACTAGACAGCAGGGTTTCTGTCATATAGTTAACTAATCTATGCCTTTTCTGCAGAGCAGTTGTGTGAAGCACAATTTAAATCATAGTCATCTGAAAGGGGTAACCTCACCTAAGAGTAGTGACAAGGTCATTGGCAGAGAGACCATCAGGTTGTTCCTTCATTCCAGGGAATAAAATAACAGGAATGTTGTTATCCCTCGCATATTCTGCACGTCCACAACCTGAGTACATAAGTTCAAAGAGTGAACGGAAACGCAAGATTCAGAGAACAATTCTATGCAAGACAAAGTAACCAGATTAAAATCTTTGGAAGCATGATACTTAAAGCACATAAGGAAAACTGGAAAACATAAGAGAGAGATTGGAAGCAAAAAAATTGGAGAATGGTGCAACTATGCGAGGCGAGGTAAGGCTTTCTGTACAACAATATAATGTAAGTTCAGAATTTAAAGTAAATAAGAGGAAGCTTGGCTCAACTCTCCTTTTCTCCCCTATTGTGTCGCATATCAGAGTATTCACAAAAAACATAAGCATAATAGTAAAGTTGCAGGGCTTATCATTTTTACCTTAAAAAATTTTCCAATTATAAACAGGATTTCCAATACACAAAAGAAATAAGTATGCATTCCAAATAGTTCAAAATCTCTTCAGACATCGAGTTGGGAGATACGACTGATCTGTAAGACCTCCCAGCATGATTCTTTTGTAAATGACAACCCTATGTTTTGGTTAGTTCAGTTGAGTTAAATAATACGCGACCACAAATAGCACAAAAAGGATAGGTGAGTTCTTATTTCAAATAAAAATATATGTGAAAAAAACTGCAATAGACATTAAGGTACCCAAGTGGCCAAGTTATAAAATATTAACCTCTGGGGATTCAAATCAAGTCATTTCCCAAAGGCCTTAGCAAATACAACCATTGCGCATATACTTCTAGGCCTCCCAAAACCATGATGTGAAGAGAAGGGTAAGATATAGTGTGATCTTATATGAAGTCGCCACTCACCAATAACTGGCAGACTTCACTGAAGACAAATAAGACTAATACGAACCACTGAACCAGGACTACTTGATCCCATAGAGAATCTTGCTTGTATCAAATAGTTGCATCTGAGCAAGAAACCATTACATAATCAAAAATTAAACATGACTTGGACAGAGATACGCCTTCACATTTCCTCACATTAGTACAACTTCACATTTCCTCATATTAGTACAACATTAGTCTAGTGACAAGCAAGCATGGTCCTCTACCTTCGTGGTACTTCAGAGTTCAGAGTTCATACCCCAAACTTTGAAATAGGATAATTATTTGGTGACCAAGGCAGAAGGATAATAACTGCATATCGCTAAATCCACAAGACTAACAGAGTAAGAGTTTGTTCCAATTAGTAAACTGGTACTAATTTATCTAGATAAATTACTCTTTAGATGTACTTCCATTACATCCTATGCTCTCTAACGCCAAACTTCCATGCAATATACGTTTCTACCCAGAAAGAGCACTAAATGTATGTGACATGGATTTCTGTATGGAGGACCATAAGACAATAATTGATTCCTGTAGGCCAGTTTACTATGTTTCCCTTTGGGAGAGGTGCAAGACTAGATCTCAGTCTTCAGGGAAAAATATCCTACCGAACATGCAACCATATGGACAAATACTGCAGGCAGCACTATCCAATATAATGAATCCCTTGCCTTAAGATTAGTTGATAGAGTTGTTCTTTGATGTCTAGGAGATGCCTGACCATATGACAATTACTTACCAGATATTGGTTATTGGATATGACAAATAACAACTAGATATCATTCCCCCTTCTTTAATCAGCTATATGCCAAATTGCCAATCCTTTACTATAACAACGAAAAATACACCCAGCACGCAACTATAATGACTTGAACCAAGCAAATATACTTATACACCGATACTTGAGTGCAGAGAGTTGGTAGAACATGTTCTATGATGTATAGGTGATAAGAAATGCATACTAGAGTACTTGAAGAGCTGCGTCTACTGAGGGCTAAAAACAAGAGAGGGCGGCGGCACCTCAAGCTTACAAGGCCAAGGGATGATCCAAGAGAAGCACCTCAAGCTTAAGTTACACCCATTAGAGTGCTCCTTATCCAAATATAGTTAGCATCAACGGATTGAGAACAACTGCATTGTGGGATCCATGGAGTCAAGAACAACTAGGACATAGCTGAGGCCACAATTCCGAAAGTTGGTTAATAGCCTCCAAGCTTAGGCCAGGAATGTCATCAAAGACAACCCATAGTCAGGTGAGAAGAGTGAATTGAATCTTGACACATATCACGGGACTTAAAATTCTGAATTCCAAAAGTTACATGCATGCCATGCAAAGAAACTCCAGCACACAGTATCTTTACAAGCAGGCTTGACTGATTCCCCTTAAACTTGAGGTATAAGTACCAAATAGATAATGAACCAATCTATGATAATCAACCAATCTATGGTACCAGAGCTTATTAAGACATCATCCTACACCACTCCATTTAGAACTTTTGACTCATTGACATTTGCAGGTTTATATGCAGAAGGCTTTACTTTCGTTGATGAAGAACCATCATTTTGCACTAATCCAACTACCTCAATGCTGATAATTGCCTTCGCCCGTATATCTGACACAAAATCTGTGTCCATTTCATATTTTGGTGCATTCACCCCCTCATAGACAATACCTGACAACGTTACGTGATTAACATTACATGTGCAGTTTGAATTTTTTTCCAAAACATTGTAGTTAAATAAGTTCAGATTCAGCATACTAACTATGCTTCAGTAACCAAATATCTCCTGTCAACCACAATGTTCCACCAACACTTGGGGCAAAGGTGTGTGTTCACATGAACATTACAACTATATCTCCAAACCCATAAACTTCACCACAATATCCCAAAATCCTTATTCCAAATAGCAATATAGCATTGCTACTTCATATGTGTGGAAGAGTGTGCAGAGTAAACCCAAAAAAAAAAGAACTAACAGAGAATTAGAACATTTGTAAAGCGAGTCAAACAGCATTAGACTAGTAGCTGCGTGTACCATTAGAGCAGGATAACTGTCATTAACTTTGAAACATAGGAGATAAGAGACTGTGATTAACAAAGGGAAACAATCCCAACATAATAGCATGGAGGGAGAAGATCAAAAGAAAAAAAAAATGCATGGAGGGAACAAAACGTGCATCAACTTAGATTTTCCAGTATAGCCGGTTTTCATACACATGCCAGTAATATAAATGTACGCATACACAGATATAACTGCATTTACTAGTCCACCAGTTTGTGATGCCCAACGATCAGAAAATATGATTCCAAAAATTGTGGAAAGATAGAATTAGATGCTAAGTGGGAGATAAGATCAATACTCAGTTATGTGCTTACTACTGGAAGTATAAAGGTTGAACTTTTTTCAACAGAATCAAGTTGGGTAATGGATAATAACAATGAATTCATTCAACAAACACTGAATAAAAGAAATAGAGAACACTAACAACAAAAGGATCATACAACAGTTCCAAACACTGCAATTAACTGGATCAGGTCTGTAAACATACCAGGTGTGTTTGTGACCAAAACAACAATCTCTCCTTCTACCGATCCTTCAACAATGGCCTTGTGAATGGACCCGAAATTCGAACCACCACCGGAGACGAAAACCGCCAAAATTTTCTTCCTATCCCCAGATTTCTGACTCTCCGTATCACCAGAAACAGCCTCTACCTTTTGTAAACTACTTCTACACTGAAGCTTGTATTCAAGCGAATCAAGTTTCCAAGAGAGAGAATACAGGGTTTTGAAGGACACCTGATTTGAATAAGAGGGGACTGTGGGAAAAGATGCTTTGCTAGGGTTTTGAATTGGGTTGTTGATGATGGGGTTTGAGCAAAACCCAGAAATAAAGCTTCGAGCTTCCATTGAGTTGTTGGACGGCAGAGGACAAACGGTATCGTTTTAGAGCAGATTACGCATTGCACTTGTGGACCTCAATTGCAAATACCGGCGCTGTTACCGGAAGCGTTGAATGGCGACGGAGATATTGGGGGGCTTTGCGCTGCTCTCTTGTTGGCAGAGTTGCGACTGGGTGCTGGAACACTTTCCGTAACTTAATGCTGAAATACACTTTCCTCCCGAGGTTTTAGGTCGATGATATTAATACCCCTGACGTTCTGAAAAATTATGTCCTCGCCTGAAGTTAGTTCATAACATAATACGCATAGCAAATATACCCTTCGGAATAGAGCATCTCCACTCTCCATTACTTCAGAAAATGATTGTTAAGGGTGTGTTTGTAACTTGGAGAAACAAATGGAAAGGAAGAGAAACTCTTTTTAAAAACTTCCTTCCCATTGTTTGGTACGCAGAGAAAGAGAAGAGAGTTTAAAAAACAAGTTCAATTTTCTCTCCAATAAATTTTTCACTTTCCCTCTAATATTCCTCAACATTATTTTCCCCTCCCTTTCTCCTTCCATCCCCAAGTTCCAAACAGAGCCTACGGTTGTGTTGTGCCAAAAAATTTTTTGTTTAACTTATAACCTATTTTTATGTGATAATAATGATTTTGTGTTACTATGTTAATAGAAAATGGGTCACTTGACATGTCCAATTAAAAATAGTCATATTATTTACCTTTCTCCAATTGATCAAATTTTAAAAGAAAATTCTAAACTTTGGGGATGACATACCATTTAACACCTCACTATGGACACCATTACCAGGAAAATGAACCTGGAGTTTACCTAAGTGGGGAAATGGGCCAATTTAAAGGATGCCAAGGGGTTGGAAAAATGCCAACCATTTGTAACCAACGGGCCCAATTAGCAAAAAGGGGAAAAGGAAAAGCTAAACTTGGTGGAGAAAGATTTAACACCCACCATACACCACACAGAAAATGCTGGAGGGTTTCCTGGAAGTGGGGGAAATGGGGGGTTTCAAAGGAGGGTTTGGCCAAAAATTCCACCGGGTTGTTAACCCGGGGATAGAAAAAGGGAAGAAGAGAGAGAGATCGAGGAAAGAATGGCCACTTCACACCAGAGGGGTTTAGGGTTTTCCGGGGAGGAAGGGTTTGAATTGGGAGGGGGTTTGGGAGGGTTTGGGGCCAAAATCTCGAGGGTTGAAAATCAACCTGTTTTGTTTTTGGGAAAGGAAAACTTTTGAATTGGGCCAATTTAGTTTTAAAACGAAATGGTTTTCAAAATTGGGAAAGGGGTGGGATGGTGAAACTAGGGCCCAATAATTTTCTTCGGATGGGTTGGAACCCAAATCAACTTTTTCAAATATTTGTTTTTGGGGAAATTGGTTTTCATATTTTTTTTGTTATTTCGTTTCATTTTTTTTTTTTTGTATTAAAAACTTGAAAAAGTGTAAATTATTTAACACTAAAATTTTAAAAAGGAAATGTTGGAATTAAAAAAAAGAAATTTTAATAACCAAAATTAATTCTTGTTTTATTCCTTAACTATTTTTCCAAGAAAAATGGAAATTTCAATACCATTTCAAATTTCACAAAATTTTCAACCCAAACCACCATTAAAAAGTTAAGGGGAAACTGGTTGTGTTCTCAAAATTTTTATTTTGTTTGTTTTTTGGGTTTAATAAAAAGAAAATAATTGGAAAATCTTGAATAAAATTTTAAACTCGTTAATGGGAAATTTAAACACCTATTGACCCTTTTTTTTTTTTGTTTCAAATTTTTTGGGTAAATAGGCGATTAATAGAAATAATGTAAAAAGAAAATTTTTAAACCTCCAAAAATCCCAAAAGAAAAATCCCAAATTAAAAAAAAAAGACTTAAGGAAAAAAATAGATGTCTTTCAAAATTAAATTTAATTTTGTATTTGGGTTTTTTGGCAAAAAATTAAAAGAGGCCAATAATTAGGAATAAAGTTTTGAATATTAAAATTTTTTTCAAAACCTTTGAAAAAAATTATAAAAATCCCTAAATTGATCATGTTTTTTGGGTTTGGTTTCCGAAATTTTGGGTAATGAGTGGAGAGCGATAGATAGAGGAATGAGAGTAGTAATTAAGAGAAAATTTATTAAAGGCCGTGCACAGGGAGAGAATCCCAAATACGAAATCCCAGAATGGGAAAAAAAATTATGTACTAGTTTATATAAAAATATGCATGTCTTGTCTTATCGGAACTAATCGTGTCATGTTGTGTCATTTTGGGTTAATGTGTTGGCACAAAAAATTAAACAGTTATTGGTGTCCTTATCGAGTTACGCGAGTCAAATCCGTATTTGACCTATTAAATTATTGTGTTGTCGGGTCATGTTATACTTGTGTTTGTGTCAAAAATTAGTCAACCCAAACCCTCTAAATTCGTATCATGTTAATGAGTCAAGTCCAGAACTCCCCCTATATGGCTGTGTAATTGAGTGTAGAACTAGCAAATTTGTATTTAGATATGTTCTCATGGGTTGAACTCAATCTTTAAGTCTTGATCGATTTAGCTATATATTTTCAAAGAAATGCACGATTGAAATTTGATCGCTTATTTTCCCTGGGACAAATGTACTTCGTTTCGTGATGAAAACTTATACTATAATTTACATTTTTTTTCATACAGCATATGATAAGCACATCAACACATATAGAATAAATAGCCCAAAGAGGAATGCTAGATACTATTAGTATAAAGAAAATTTACCAGAAATTATCTCAAAATAATAATGCATAATTGAGAATTACTTTGATGATTGAATGTTCGAATTTTATGGAGACTACAAACCTTCGAGTTATTGGAAGAGTTGCCTGGTCGTTAATTTTAGGGTCATGAAATTAATTGAAATGTGCACAAGCTAGTCTGGACATCCGATTATCAGAAAAAGCGAGCATATTTCTCCTCAATGAGGTCGCACATTCTTTTTTTTAAATCTTACAAAGATTAAACATTCCAAATTTTAAAATCACTGTTCGAAGGAATTGCCAATTATATCTTGGCACCGATATAAATCGAGATGCGCACAACTAACCCGGCACGGGATCAGAATTCAGATTAGGAAATACTCCTATATCGCATAATGAATCACTTGTTACATGAGAAGACCTTTGTCGTTTCGATTTGGACAATACGATTTACACGTAGAAAGAGTTTGGTAGAGGAGGGAGAGAGAGAGAGAGAGAGAGATGGTGTTCAACAGCCCGCTGGTGGTGGAGGTAGCAAATATATCGGCGAATGTGTGCCAATACATAGCGTGTAACCCAGAGAGGCTGAGCAGCGATCACGTGCTCCGCCTCCTCTTCTGCTTCCCTTTCCAACAGTTTCGCCGCCTCCTCCTCCGTCTCTCCGCCTTCTTCTGCTTCCCTCCTCCCGACCCACACCTCTCCTCCTCCTCCTCCTCCTCCTCCTCTTCTTTTTCCTCCTCCGACGATCCATCCGATTCCGATAACGATCCCCACTCTGATTGATTGATTCATCACGACAAATGCCTAGGCACGCGCTCTGTATATTTGGTAACCTTCTCTTCGTTTCTCATTTATGGGATTTGGGTTTTTTGCGAATTTGTCCACCCTAGATGATTGTGAACAATACCCTCATTCTGATCGGTGAAAAAAGTGTGGGGGCTACGGGATCCATACAGATTTTGATAATATTGAGACATTAAAGTTAGTTTCTGGTGGGACCTACACTTCTTCACCAATCAAAGCGAGGGTATTGTTCATCCTTTTTTTTAGCGAGGGTGAACAAATTCGCCCCCGGTTTTCATACCAATGAGCTAGTTGTGTTTGATTTGTTGTCTGCTTAGACTATTTCTACTTTAATATTGTTCGGCCAATGGACTTGGTTTTTAATTACTGCCGGGCTCACAAGAGTATTTGTATGATTTTATCTGTTTGGTTAGTGATTTGTGTAGGTTGTGGTGAAGAAAATTTCCGGTATGTTCATTAAATGTTAGAGAAAAAATAATTGCTAAGATCCCCAATTTGTACCGGAAGACATGTGTACTTCTTACTTTGATTGCCCATATTATGGTGCATTTCCGCTAAACTAAATAGACTATAGGCAATAGTCTGAGGTGTTTCCGCTAAATGCTATTTTAGTTGTTGTATATGAGGAGAATGACCTGTCTAGAAATCTGTAAAAACCATGGGCTTTAGTCATTTTAGTTTATTAGAAATGCACCCCTAGTCAATATGACCGTATTTTGGGCTTTTGAATGCAATCATCTGTTGTGCACAAAACAAGGATTTACATTGTGTTAGTGGACGTTGTAATGTTGTATTAGTAATCCTTTCACTATTCAGAGGGGTGCTATTATGGGAACCTATCAAATATGTTGAACATACATATATGTGGTATGGAAATTAGAGCTTTCACTTGTATGAAATTTCTTATCATATGACCTATCAAGTGATTAAAATTTTGAACCATCTTAGATCCTTTTCAGTCTTCGCTAAGGCTTACACTGTCATTTATAGCTGCCCCAATCTTCAAGATTGGTTAGAATTTGTGCCACGAATCTTTCCTTTCTGTCCCTTTGACAACTCTAAGATCCAAAGATGGCATTATTTGTAAACTTATTTGTGCTATCACTAGACAGCAACTTATAGGTAATGAATAAAAACAAAAACCTTGATGAACTTTAATTTTTTTTTTTTATCACCTTAACTGATGTTATTTTAAAACAATCAACATGGTTCCTGAATATGCCTTTAGTTACTACTTAACAGTATGAATTGAGTTTTTGACGCTGTCAAGACTGAAGAGTATTAGCGTTCTGGTGCTGGAAGTTTTTTTCTTTCATGGTCTTTATAATTCAAAGAAGGCAAAAGAGTGCCACTTTTGACGGGATATACCAATATAGTCTCAATATACCGATGTACCGATATGGTCTTTCTGGTACACTACGTTGTTGTATGAATAACCTTCTTTGAATTAGTAAAAGAACTTTGATTGGACAAATGCAATATTTCTTCTGAAGCGCTTGAATTTTACTCTTTGATATTGTTGCAATGGCTTAATGGCGGAGACTATGATGCACGGACACGGACACCGAAACCGACACCGGGACACGGGAATTCTAAAAAAATGGGAACACAGACATGGCGGGGGACACGCCACGTGTATATTTATTTATATATATAAATAAATAATTATAGTTTAACACCCAGAAATTTTTTAAAAATTATAATTTGGCCCCAAAATTTTAAAAAAATTACAGTTTGACCCCCCATTTTTTCAAAAATTACAGTTTGGTCCCCAAAATTTTAAAAAAAATTACGGTTTGGCCCCTGCCGTGTCCCCATCGGTGTCCCCTCCGTGTCCCCATCGGTGTCCCGCCGTGCCCCCCTCAAAATTTAATATTAAAATATGGGCGTGTCGCGTACGTATCTCCGAGGTGTCCCGCCGTGTCTGTCTTGACACTGCGATTCTTCGACCTCTAGAGGTGTCGGTGCTTCATAGGGCGGAGATAAGCTCAGCTTCTAAAGCAGCTGTTGTCCATGAAGATTCACAAAGCAGATGCTCAAGGCCAAGTACAACTCAATTGAAGGAATTACATCTTTTTGAATACATGATGCGACTCAAATAACTAGTATTAGACACAAGATTATGAATGTACACTGGGGGCGATAGGACCTAATGGAGAAGACTTGGCCCAAAGTACACTCAGATTAATGTAACAGCTTATTATTTGTTAGCAGTTCTCATTTGGCGTGAATTCTATTGATGAAAGTAATGCAGAATTAACTACTTAAAGGATGAAGCCATGGTCCATGGCCCTCAAAGTCAGTTGATTCTGCTTTGATGTGTAGGCACTATGGTCGAGAAGATAGTGCCTGAACCAAGAGGAAACTACTAGTAAATGTTTACAATTGGGAAACTAGTTAAATGAAGTTCCTGGCTATTCAAGAGGGTCAGGTACTCAGGTGTCATATGTATTTTAGGTTGTGGTATGTCAAACTAGTTGAGGTTCAGTTGAAGCAAATTAATCAGAAAAGACTGTAGACTTGGATTTGGGGCGTGGAAGCGATCATTCTGAACTTATTGTTCTTAGTTACTATAATGCTCTATCCCGAGTCATTGATTTGGAGTTTAACCATTACGCGTTTTGTGGGATGGTTTAGGTGTATGACATTGATGAGTTGTCTGTAAGGTGTTCTACATCGAACTGCTTTCATATAACTTTTCTCACAATCTCTTTCTCCCCTCTTGTTCGTGGTCAACCAATCAAATGTTTCTACGAGCACTCGAGAACAGATAATTTGTTTAGTAGCGTCAAAAAAATACAATTTTATTTTTGTGAATCAGGTTATAACCATTGCAATGTTTAACATTCCTCAGCAATGTCTTCCAAGTGATTAAGAAGCTCATGGTACTTATAGTCAGCATCAGCGTGCAAATTAAAGTCACATTGCCCCAAGCGGGAACGTTTCATGCCCAAGTGCTTGAGCATGGCTGTGGACTGTGGGGAGGTAGTGTTACATTCACAGAAGACAAATTTTTTTGTTGCAACTTTTCTATGTAATTGTAAATGTGTTTGTGGAAGAAAAATTCCAGGCCATTGACCCCAAAATTTGTGGTCAGCAGTCAATGTGTTTGTGAAGTTCAAAAAGAATCCATTACCATTGTTGCAGCTTTGGACAAAATGACACCCTTCATTCTATAACAGCCCCTTTGGATGTGAGAAATGGTGAGATAAGAAAGGGGAGTCATTTCTCACAAAATCTCATCATTTTTTGTGAGATTGGGTGAGAAAGGGGAGAAGCCAATCAAAACATTTTATTTTGTACTTTTCTTTCAATTTTTTACCAAAATAGTCAATCCAAACGAGTGATTTGGCTAGAAATCAAAATCCTTTCTTTTCTTTTTTTGTTGAAATCACTCCATCCAAAGGGGTTGTAAAAGTGGACTATCTTATCCTTGTTTCGCATGAAGTTCAGGCAACTACGTAACATGTTATCCTTGTCTCATAGGGGTATAACAGACTGCAATGAAAGCATATAGATGGTACAAATGGATTAGGTACATGGTGTTTAAAGATAGGCCTAATTGTAAGAACCCCCTAAACTATCACTTTTTGGTAACTTCACCCTCTTAAGTTTAAATTCGAGCAAATTCACCCCTCCCTAACTACCAAATTCGAGCAACTTCACCCCCTCCCTCATTATCCGTCCAATTTTGTTATGAATTTGGATGGAAATTTTCAAAATTGGATGGAAAAGTAAATCAATGTACAAAAATGCCCTTACACAGCCACTCGTAGCCCAAAAAATGCTCTACTCGTAGTCGCTGAAAAAAAAAAAAAGCCCACGATCCACCCCACTATATAAACCTAAAGCCCTTATTTCTTCTTTCCTTTCTCACCTGATAAGAACCCTAAACGATCTCTCTTCGCTCTCCCATCCAAAAATCCTCCAAATAAACAAGTTCCAAGCATTGATTGTGAGGATTCGAGTTGGGTTTTCTCAAATCAGTCTGAAATTCTCTGTCTCTCTCCCAACAAGCTAAGCTCAAACCCATTTCTCTCTCTACATAAATTTTGAAACCCAAACCCCCATCTCTCAAATTCAAAAATCTTCAAAACCCTAACCCCACTGCTGGAATTTCGTGATTTTGGGTTGTGCTTTCATTTTGTGTGATTTCTATGGTTGAGGCAGTCATGGGCAAGAAATGTTGTAGAGGAGAGAGAGAAAGAATGTTTTATCTGGTGTATCTGGTGTAGAGGTGTAGAAGAGAGAGTTTTTAGAGCTGTCCAAAATTTTCAACATTGCATAGATTTTGATCTCTGGCTACGGGTAGAGCTTTCTTGGCACTATGGGTAGCTTGAGTAGCTTGGGGTACGTTGGTCTTTTTATTTCGGTCCATCCATTTTTTTAACGGAAAATGGGGGAGGGGGGGTGAAGTTGGTTGAATTTGGTAGTTAGGGGGGTGAAGTTGCTCGAATTTAAATTTAAGGGGATGAAATTGTCAAAAAGTGATAGTTTAGGAGGTGTTCTTGCAATTAAGCCTTAAAGATATGTTTGTAATAAGCAATAATGGGCTTGAAAACAAAGGGCCCGAGGTTATAGAAGAATCATAATTTAGTATTTCTTCCGTTCCAAAAAATTAGTCCATTCTAAAAAGACTTTAATTTTTTAATGAAAAGATAAACTACTTGTGTGCATAATTTTTTAGCCAAAATGCAATTATACTAATGCTTAAAAGTGGAAGTCTAGTACCATGGTTATATTGGCACATCAATTGCTTTAAGTTAAACGTGGGAATCTGAACATAATAAGCTGCAAATAACCATGTGATTCAAATACCTGGCAACTCACTAGCACATTTGAAGTTGCATTGCCATAACCAGTTTCAGTTCCAGCTTACCCAAACGTGACTCCAACACAATTGTTCTAAGAATGCCTTGGAGATAAAATCAGTCGGAATTCGGTCATTAGACTGACAAGTAATATGAGACTTTATTTCCTTAACATCCTACTTCACGTGCAGCCGCATTTGAAGTTTGTCACATATGGCCACTTTTTGGGTCCTAGGGGTGTGGATTGTGTATTTTTAAAATGTGGGGTGGAATGTGCCCCGCTTTGATACTATGTGGAAACTTTATATCCATCTCAAAAACTAATTGGCAATGAGTGGAGAGGTTCCAAATGTTATTAAGTGATCACTCGTTTCACTCCCAAGTAATGTCGGATTCTATTTCCTTAAAATTCCCCCTCACATGCGGCTGCATTTGAGGTCTGTCATGTGTGGCCACTTTTGGGTCTATCATCATGCAGCCTTTTTCCTAGTCTGTCATCGTGGGGTGTGAATTGTGAATTTTTTAAAATGTGGGACACTATTTCCTTAACAAAAATAACCCACAATGTTGCACTAGGGTTCGCCATCTCCTCTGATTTTCTCTCCCCACAACCTTCTGATATGTACATATATATACTGTTGAAAGTTTCTAGTTTGGAGGAGTGGGGTTCTTCAGTGTGGCGATTGGAGTCAAGAAATTTGTTGGGAGCTTCAGTTAATACGCACATGAGTATGTTCCATTGTGTGGGCACTAATTTGTTAACAAAAGGACATGTAACTTTTAAGGGAAATTTTTTCTTACTTTAGTTTGAGAAAATCAATTTACGGTATGTTACAGTGTTAAAAAGTCAAGAAAAAAGTAATGTTACACCAGTTTGGCCCAATCTCACATCAAAACTATTGGATTAAACGCATCTCATTTTTGGATACACATCCATTGGCCAAAGTGTGGCTGCTAAATTTATTCTACAACATACACCAAATAAACAAGCCTAAGAAGTTTATATTTCCAAGCAACCAAGAGATTTTGATTAGTTAGTATGTAAAACTCTGGAGCTAGGTAAGGTTTGTTGTTACTCTGTAATATGACCGATTATTTGCAACACATCGTGTGTGTTTCAGATGGTAAATAAGCATCCATAAACGTGAGGGTTAGTCCGGGTGGTTGGTGAGAGTCTCTCCCCAAACAATTGTCCACGGTTCGACTCTTAAGGCCAGGCCGTAAGAAAGTATTTTTTTTGTGAATTCTCTAGATTTGGCATGGATGACGACCGGACCGGGAACAAATTCAATCACAGTACGCGTAAGCTAGCCTGGATTCCTAATAGTCATTCCAATCACAGTAAGCAGGGCTAATATGACTCTTCGTAGAGCCGATTAAAAGGAATGAATTTGTACTTCGAGAGAGACATGGGAGATAATTTTGAATACATCAACTATTTAAAAGCCAACCAAAGGGTTTAACTGCTAGCTAGTAGCATAGGATCATATCAAGTACTCAAGATTTGGAGGGAGGCATGGGGTTGTTGCCGATTTATGCCTTCAGAATCAGATATTTCTTCTCTGAATCCAATGCAAGTTTCTTAATTATTGAGCTATATATCATGCAGTTTGATGCCAAGCAACAGAATCATGTCATTTGGTCCTCAATTACCCCGTTGCCTTCCCCGGCTCTAAATGGCCTGCGCTAGTGAACGTGATATTGTTCTTTTAGAGATTAATCGAGGTTTGCGTAAGTTGACCCCAACACCTGTTATCAAAGAAATGTGGTCACCTAATCTGAATAATGTTTGAATTCTAAGTTCGATCTCATGGCTGAAAATGTGTTGAGGTATGTGACAGAGTTTTGGAGACGGGGCCGGAGATATCTAGCTAAGACAGATAAGATGATGATATCTTTTCGTTTAGCCCAATCAGTTTGAGAATTATTGTTAGTATATATATTTAAGTACATCAAAATTGCTCAGGTAGTTCGGATGCAATGCGCATCTCCGCTCATGTGAAAATCGACCTTATCAGGTAGTTAAAATTTTTGGGCAATCAGTAGTGGGCTTGAGTCATACTCGAGTGATCCGATTATCTAGAGGAGAATAGGAAATAGTTGGCAACTCCCTTGAGTTCGCCGCCATAATACTTGAGTGATCCGACGGTGCCAAGTGGAAGAGTCGTCGCTACAAGGCAGGGGAATCCACTCTTGCTAAGGTTGATTCTATTATTTCCCAAGTCTCTAGGAGGTGGCCAACGAGTCGATCGAAATGCAATAATTACCCGGGAGAAAATAAGCCTAGCTAATCCCTGTTAGCTTCATGTTTAACTCTTTTGTGAAAGATAGAGCGGCGTGGACTTTGTGTTCTTCTGGGGAATTCGGTGTAAGAACTGCTTGGGAAACTATTAGAAGGTGTCGGCTCCAGTGACTCGACTCGGTGCAGCCTAGTCTGGTTCTCCCGAATTGAAGAACCCAAATGAAGCTCGGTTCGAGCTAGTGAGAAGATTCTTCATTTTGAAGATATGAAGGTATGGTTGGAGATGCTCTAATAAAGTTGCATGAATGGATGTTGGCAGTCCTAAAAATGAATGTGATCTTGGTCTCACAAGAATAGTCTTATTAGAATTATAGTGCTATGCTAAAAGCCTAAAACACCATTTTGGGCTATCTGCTTCTTTCATTCATTCATTCTTTTTATGAGATATATTTTCTTCTTTTGTTTATCTTTTTGACATTTTTCGCGAATGTCTATACATTTTCAGTTCATCTCGAGGAGAGGATTCAAAAAAGAAGAAGAAGAAAGATTAACTGAACAAACCCGAGTAGCAATATACTCTAGTGGTCCTGAATGTGTGGACTTATCAACGTGAAATTAAATTATGTGGGGCTGAAGAAGAGAACATTGATTGGCATCATTTAGAAGGGAACAGGTAATCATCACCTCTGTATCCCATCTTTCAAGACTCTTCTAAACTTAATTTTCTAGGTCCCAACGGAACAGCACAGAGTTTCAATGTTACTAATCCGAAACGCTCATGTTATAGACGAGACAAAAACAATGCCAGTGCAAAAAGATTAGCTTGATTGGATTTGGATAGACATGCAAATGAATCTTATTATGTCTAAAATCACGTTTGCCGTCTTAAAAAAAAACACATGAGAAGTTTGGTTTCCATCGATGTTCTATGTATGAAACTGCTTTGTTATTGAGATTTTTTTTTCACGGCATTATTAACCAAGCGGTTCAAATCAATATTTTGGGACTCCTATGAGACCCCCATAAAATCGAGTTTTGAAAGGGCAGGACGGAGGTGATCCAGTAATGTGCCAAAGAGAGGATGGCATTATTAGGAGTTTCCAGTCAAGATGGGTTCTGTTCTGGGTAGATAGACATACGAGAAATGCAGTTTGAATGCCTACAGGGTCCCTCCATACCCTCCTGCTCCTAGTACATATTCGAAATGTCATTTCTAAAAAAATAAGTCTGATCTCCTTCAATTCATTAAAAGAAGTCTCAATGTATACACAGTCAATCTTATATGATTTTTGATAATTGAAAACACGTCGACTTTCAGTTTTGATAGATTGTTCAACTACTTTTGTTCTATTATGATCGAAGATCAATCTAGAAAAATGTGTTTTCTGCTTTCTCTTTAACTGTAGAATGCAAGGATTTTGATAGTCATTTTTGCACTCATTTGTTGAGTAAAGAATAGAACGATATGCTTGAGGTTGAAATTTATCCCGGCCACCGGGAGTATTGATCAGTAAGAAATAGAAAATGTATTTTCTGCTTTCCCTTTAACAACGAAACCTCCTATTTCTTGATATTCGTCCGTGAAAGAAACTTCCTATTTCTTGATATTTGACTTGAAGGCCAGTAATGCATGAGCTGGATGTCGATTCTATTTTGGGCTATACATCCCTTAATTCTCCCTTATTTATTTCATAGGCATGTGAAATAGTACTACTAGCTAGTAGCACGACATTCGAGATCAGAGATGCATGCTTGCTTTCTTGAAAAAATCTCCCGGTCTTCTTTTTTTCATGTATGATTTTACCACATAACATTATGAGTTGGAAAAACAAAAACAGCATAGCCAGACCTGTGCATCCAGGACTAAGATAAGAATTGCCCTCGTAACCATTTTCGCAAGTGCAAAGATATTCTCCAGAGCCATTGTCTGTATTATCAGTACCCAAACTATTATTCGGCAAGCACAAATAAGCACTTGAGGTTTGGGCTTCAACACAACTCTGGCTTCCAATTGCAAAATCAATACTATGGGTACTCGGTTCACGAAATTGGGATCCGAAATATTTGATAGATCACTGCAGAAATGAAAGTTATCCTTCTCTCCCATAAATGCATAGCCACATTTGTTGTATAACCAAACCTGTAACAACCATAAGAATAAGAGAGAAGAGAATGACTTTTCGATCAGGTGGTTATGGTGTTAAGAACAAGACCAGAAAAAGGAGAAAACGGTGCAACTTCTCTTCGAAGGGATGGAACGTCCAATTTTACCCAATTTTGGGCCATCAACAATCGGTTTAAAAAAGGCATAGCTCGACACGACACGATAAAGTAAAATGGCCCAGCAAGCTAGGCACGCTTAAAGCACGGCACGGCGCGGCACGCCATGGCACGATGAAGTAAACGGACACGGCATGGCACGAAGCACGGTTGGCACGAAAGTTGAATGGCACGGCACGTCACAACAGACACGTTTGACACCCCTACCTTTAGCCCCTTTGGAACATCAGTTTGGCAGCAGCCAATGCCAATACAATTTCCATCAAATTCATCAATCATTTCCGCAGTACTATTGGAGCACATGGACCTACATGAAGTAGTGAGGGTCCCAGCTTGGTTATACCCCCAGAATTCGACAGAGTCATCATAGCTGACGACTGTGAGCTTATTCACCGTGTCCGAAAACGTGTATGGCCCGGTCGACGGCAACGCGGTCGAGGCCACATAGACAATATTGGTGTTAGGAATGCCTTGTATTCCTTAGTCCCACATTGGTTAATTAAGTTGTTCCTGTTTTTGTAGCCTATTATAAATAGGGCCTTTGGGGAACTTCTAAAGTATCTTTTTGGGCTTTCATATTTGTGGCCTTTCTAGAGTTACGGATTATAGCCGGCTCTTTGTATCTCTTCTTCACGTTGGTTAGTGCATCCTCCCTCTCCTCGCCCGTGGACGTACCCATCTTGGGGAACCACGTATATCTTGTGTCTTTGTGATTTCTTGTTTAGTTTTCAATTTCTCGTTCTTAGCTTGCATTCATAGCGTTCGTTACAACAAACTGGTATCAGAGCTCTAGGTTGCAAAAACTAGGGTTTCGTTTCCGATTGTGGCTATGGCGGCTAAATTCGAGATTGCGAAGTTTGATGGGCAGAGCAGCAGTTTCAGTCTTTGGAGAGTAAAGATGAAGGCTCTGTTAACCCAACAAGGATTGCACAAGGCTTTGTTAGGCAAGACTAGTTCTGGAATCAAAGAGGAAGATTGGGATGATACAGATGCCAAAGCTCTGAGTTCTATTCAGTTGAGTTTGGCAGATGACGTTCTTCGCGAGGTGGAAGAAGAAACTTCAGCAGCAGGAATTTGGCTGAAGTTGGAAGGCATATATATGACGAAGTCGCTCACCAACAGGTTATATCTTAAACAACGTCTTTATACGTTTCGTATGCGAGAAGGTATACCTGTTAAAGATCATTTAGACGAGTTCAATCGTATTATTATGGATCTGAAAAATATTGATAGTAAAATTGAGGATGAAGACCAAGCCCTAATTTTGCTATGTTCTTTACCACTTTCGTATGAGCACTTTGTTACAACCCTATTGTATGGCAAAGACACAATATCCATGGAGGATGTTAAGGCCAGCCTATATTCGAAAGAATTGAGGAAAAAAGTGTCAGGTGAGGGTGATGCACATGCGGAGGGTTTGTTTGTTAGGGGAAGAACAACAGAAAGGGTGGAGTCAAGTAATAGGGGAAGATCCAAGTCATCAGGTAAGAAGAAGGGAAAGTGCAATTATTGCAAGAAACCCGGGCACTGGAAAAGTGACTGTTTAAAACTCAAGGAGAAGGAAAGAGAAGACCAGAAAGGGGGTAAAGTAATTGCTGGAATTGCTGAAAGTTCAGATGAGTCAGATAACGTGTTATCAGTTACAGAGGGCGATTCTCGCTCTAATACCGAGTGGATTATGGATTCTGGATGTTCATACCATATGTGTCCGCATAGAGAGTGGTTTTCTACTTATGAGGCGGTCAATGGTGGTACAGTTTTGATGGGCAACAACATGGCCTGTAAGACTGTTGGTTCAGGAACGATTCAGCTTAGGATGCATGACGGTATTGTTAGGACTTTATCTGAGGTTCGACATGTTCCAGATTTGAAGAAAAATCTTATATCCCTGGGTGCTCTTGATTCTCATGGTTGCAAATTCCTCGGTGAAGGTGGAGTTTTAAAAGTCTCGAAGGGTGCATTGGTACTGATGAAGGGTCAGAAGCATGGTAACCTCTATACACTCCAGGGTAGTACAGTTTTAGGTGCTGCAGCAACAGTTGCTTCATCCAAGGTTTCAGATTCAGACTTGACTCGTTTGTGGCATATGCGCCTGGGGCATATGAGCGAGAGAGGGATGACAGTTTTGAGCAAACAGGGTTTGCTATGTGGCCAGAAAACTGAGAAGCTGGATTTTTGTGAGCATTGTGTCTACGGCAAGCAGTGCAGGGTAAAATTCAGTACAGCTGTTCATCGTACCAAAGGCACGGTGGATTATTTTCACTCAGATCTTTGGGGTCCCGCAGAGGTAACTTCTAAAGGTGGTTTTCGTTATTTTATGAGTATTATCGATGATTTCTCTCGTAAGGTTTGGGTGTATATGTTGAAACATAAGAGTGACGCCTTTAATACATTCAAACAGTTCAAAACTTTGATTGAGAATCAAACTGGTAAGAAAATAAAACGTTTGAGAACTGACAATGGTATGGAGTTTTGTCTTGGCGAGTTTGATAGGTTTTGCAGTGATGAGGGCATTGTGAGGCATCACACAGTGAGAAAAACCCCTCAGCAAAATGGTGTGGCTGAACGAATGAACAGGACTCTTTTGGAGAAGGCACGTTGTATGTTGTCCAATTCCGGATTGGGCAAAGAATTTTGGGCCGAAGCCGTTTCCACGACATGCTATTTGGTGAACAGGTCTCCGTCGACTGCTATTGAGTGTAAGACTCCTTTTGAGGTATGGTCAGGTCATCAAGCTGATTACTCTATGCTGCGTGTGTTTGGGTGTCCAGCTTACGCTCATGTGAATGAGGGTAAGTTAGAGCCACGGGCCAAGAAGTGTATTTTCTTGGGTTATCAGGCAGGTGTGAAAGGGTACAGATTGTGGTGTCCTGAAGATTCAAAGTTTTTGATCAGTAGAGATGTTACTTTTGATGAAAACTCTATGATTAAGGTGTCTAAGCAGGTTGATGATACAGTTCAGGAACAGAGTGTTCCAAAGCAGGTGGAGTTTTTGAGTGAATCTTCCGACTCAGGGAAGAAGCACATTGAGAAGCCAATTGAAGAGGAGTTCAAAAGTTCAGACACAGAGGTTGATGCGTTAGTTGAGCAACCACGCACTATTGCTAAAGATAGGCCAAGGAGGGAGATTCGGCCTCCTGAAAGGTATTCGGCTTATTCTGAGATGGTGGCCTATGCTTTATTAGTTGCTGAGACAGTTGAGTATGAGGAGCCTTCAAGCTATACGGAAGCTGTTTCGAGCATTGAGTCTGCACAGTGGTCTGTTGCTATGAGTGAGGAGATTGAGTCTCTTCAGAAGAATCAGACATGGGAGTTAGTAGAACCGCTGAAAGGGAAGAGGATTGTTGGGTGCAAGTGGGTCTTCAAGCGCAAACCAGGTATTCCAGGGGTAGAAGATGCTCGGTTCAAAGCTCGGCTAGTAGCGAAAGGATACAGCCAGAAGGAAGGTGTTGATTACAATGAGGTATTTTCCCCAGTTGTAAAACATAGTTCCATTCGCACTTTACTTGCTATTGTTGCATGTTATGATCTTGAGTTAGAGCAACTTGATGTCAAAACTGCGTTTTTGCATGGCGAGCTTGAGGAACAGATTTATATGCGTCAGCCTGAGGGATTTGTTGTTTCTGGTAAAGAGGATCATGTTTGTTTACTTCGTAAGTCTTTGTATGGCCTCAAACAATCCCCTAGGCAGTGGTATAAGCGGTTTGATACTTTTATGATAAGCCAGTCATATTCTAGGAGTGAGTATGACAGTTGTGTGTATTTTCGAAAACTTCCAAATGGTTCATTTGTTTATCTACTGTTGTATGTTGATGATATGCTTATTGCTGCCAAGAGTGTATCAGAAATCAACAGGTTGAAACAACAGTTAGGTGGTGAGTTTGAGATGAAAGATTTGGGTGCGGCAAAACGTATTTTGGGTATGGAGATTTGCAGAGATCGAGTAGCTGGCAAATTATTTTTGAATCAGAAATCTTATGTTCTTAAAGTGCTTGAGCGCTTTGCCATGCAGAACTCGAAGCCAGTCAGTACCCCTTTGGCAGCACACTTTCGACTTTCAGCTGAGTTGTCACCACAGTCGGAGGATGAGGAGAAGTATATGTCTCAGGTTCCATATTCGTGCGCAGTTGGGAGCCTTATGTACGCCATGGTATGTACTCGTCCTGATATTTCACATGCAGTTAGTGTCGTTAGTCGTTATATGGGGCGTCCAGGAAAGGCACATTGGGAGGCTGTGAAATGGATACTACGGTATTTGTGCGGAACTGCAGGTGTTGGTTTATTATTTGGGGTTGCTAATTCTGGTGATCATGCTGTTGGTTATGTTGATTCGGATTTTGCCGGTGACCACGATAAGAGGAGGTCTCTGACAGGTTATGTCTTTACTCTGTCCGGAAGTGCCATTAGTTGGAAAGCTACTTTACAGGCTACAGTCGCGCTGTCTACAACAGAAGCGGAGTATATGGCCATTGCTGAAGCTGTGAAGGAGGCATTGTGGATGAAAGGTTTGCTTTGTGAGCTTGGTCTTGCACAAGGTGTGAGTTCAGTATTTTGTGATTCGCAGAGTGCTATACATTTGACTAAAAATCTTATGTATCATGAAAGAACCAAGCATATTGATGTCAGGTATCACTTCGTTCGAGATATCATCTCACAGAAGCAAGTTGAGGTGAAGAAAGTGGGTACGGCAGATAACCCAGCAGATATGTTGACTAAACCGGTTCCGGTTGCCAAGTTCAAGCATTGCTTGGGCTTGCTTGGTATTTGCAGTTGATCGCCCCTCGGGGGCATTTGGCGAGTGAGAGGTTAGAAGGGGAGAACTATATTTGGTGATTTGGTTCAGTGGAATTCAAGTCAAGGTGGAGAATTGTTAGGAATGCCTTGTATTCCTTAGTCCCACATTGGTTAATTAAGTTGTTCCTGTTTTTGTAGCCTATTATAAATAGGGCCTTTGGGGAACTTCTAAAGTATCTTTTTGGGCTTTCATATTTGTGGCCTTTCTAGAGTTACGGATTATAGCCGGCTCTTTGTATCTCTTCTTCACGTTGGTTAGTGAATCCTCCCTCTCCTCGCCCGTGGACGTACCCATCTTGGGGAACCACGTATATCTTGTGTCTTTGTGATTTCTTGTTTAGTTTTCAATTTCTCGTTCTTAGCTTGCATTCATAGCGTTCGTTACAACAATTGGTTGTGACCCCGGCCTGGTCGTAGCACCTAGAAATGACAACGTTTCGAATCCGAACCTGGGTTGGTGAGATGGAGAGGACCTCGAGGACGGCCAAGAAGGGCTTTGAAGCGCTACAGTTGATTTCAAAGTACAAATCGAAGGAGCAGGTGACCCCTATGCCGAACGGGTAAGGAATGCTTAGGTTTTCGCATTTAGCTTGGCAGCTGGGCTGTTTGGTGACGAAGAAGCTGTTGTAGGTTGTGTTGGCAATGTTAGTGACTCGTTGCCGAAGCACACATCTCGGATAGGCACGACACGTTTAAGAGTGCCACGACGCATGCACAGCACGAGCACGAAAAAAGCACGGGTACGACATAACATGATTAAAAATTTAAACATATAAAATAATTAATCACAAAAGTAGATGTAAGGTATGTGTACTGTTTTCATAGAAATTTTTTATTTTACATATAATAAGTAAAGTTTTTTTTTCCTTTTTGCAGGGGAGACCGCCCCTACTGACCCCTTCCTAACTCCATACCTGATACTGTATACTGTAGTATTTTAGGACTGTCCCTGTAAGCATGTATTGACAGTACTTATAGGCACTTATAGCTACTTATATGAAAATGGAGTCTTTCGATATTTTTCAAATCCTCAAAAAGGTTAGAGAGAAAGAGAGAAAAGGGAAGGGTGAATGGCATGGCACGTCACAACAGCCAATGCCGATACAATTTCCATCAAATTCATCAATCATTTCCGCAGTACTGTTGGAGCACATGGACCCACATGAAGTAGTGAGGGTCCCAGCTTGGTTATACCCCCAGAATTCGACAGAGTCATCACAGCCGCCGACTGTGAGCTTATTCACCATGTCTGAAAACGTGTATGGCCCAGTCAACGGCAACGCGGTCGAGGCCACATAGACAATATTGGTTGTGACCCCGGCTTGGTCGTAGCACCTAGAAATGACAACGTTTCGGATCCGGACCTGGGTTGGTGAGATGGAGAGGACCTCGAGGCCGGCCAAGAAGGGCTTCGAAGCGCTGCAGTTGATTTCAAAGTACAAATCAAAAGAGCAGGCGGCCCCTATGCCGAACGGGTAAGGGATGCTTAGGTTTTCACATTTAGCTTGGCAGCTGGGCTGTTTGGTGACGAAGAAGCTGTTGTAGGTTGTGTTGGCAATGTTGGTGACTCGTCGCCGCAGCAGACATCCCGGATAGGCACGACACGTTTAAGACTTAAGAGTGCCACGCCACGACACATGCACAGCACGAGCACGAAAAAAGCACGGGTACGACATAACATGATTAAAAATTTAAACATATAACATAATTAATCACAAAAGTAGATGTAAGTTATGTGTATTGTTTTTCATAGAAATTTTTTATTTTACATATAATAAGTAAAGTTTCTTTTTCTTTTTGCAGGGGCGACCGCCCCTACTGACCCCTTCCTAGCTCCATCCCTGATACTGTATACAGTAGTATTTTAGGACTATCCCCTGTAAGTATGTATTGACAGTACTTACAGGCACTTATAACTACTTATATGAAAATGGAGTCTTTTGATTGCAATTCTATGGTACCCCATTGTTCTGTGTGATTCCTTTCAATTTTGAACATGGTGCGTAAGAAAAATGACACAGTGCTACACTCGGTGTTTTAGACCCTGTTCGTTTTGAATGTTGAGAAGATTTTTTAGAGTAATAAGTGAAGAGGAATAGAGAGATTTTATTAGAGATAGTGCGCATGTAATATTTCAAAATTTTTAATAAAATAAAATTTCCGTAATATTAGCTTTTCTTTAAATTCTTGTTTTAATTAATTAAATTCTGATTTATTAGTTAAGGACCGCTTAAAATCAAAATCGAGTTTTCAAAATTTACAAAAATATTTTCTCTGATAATCGAGATTACTTTTTTACTAAGATAGACCGTGGTTAGTGTCGAAATAATTTTGTGACGTTACAGTTAAATTATTAGAATTTTTCGAAATCAAAAACCGAACGATCGATCACCGCGAGACTTGTTTCTGCGTATACCCGCACCAATTCCTACACCCATCCACACTAGAATATTTTTCCTCCCAATACCTCCACCAGATGACTCCTCCTCCCCTTCTCCCGTAACCTCTCTCTCCTCTCCTCTCCTTTTCTTTCCTCTCCAATTTCGCTATAAATACTACCCTCCCCCACCTCCAAAACCACAACTCCTCACCTCTCTCAAACCCCTGCCCAGTTAAGAAACCAATAGATAGGTAGGAGAGAAAGAGAAAAAGAAAAAGCTTAAGCTCCTCCCATGGGGGATTAGGAAGAAAAACCATAGAGAGAGGAAAATGGGTTTGTGACTTATACCACCTCTTAACCCGAATTAACCTTCCCAAACTTCCATACACAACTCAAGCTTCCCAAAACATCCATCATCGGCCCCAAACAAATCCCAGACAGCCGTACTCCGATCATCTTCTCTGGCAAACCGAAAAACTCAAAAACTCGTTTAAAACTTGTTTTGATCAAAACCGAACGTACGTACCTCTTCTCCCACTCTTTATAAGCATAATAGAGTAGTTTTTACGTGTTAATAGGGCTGGAAATGAGCCGGAACAAAAAAAACAGCTTGCTGTCTGTTTTCTGCAGAATTCACCATTTTGATATTATTTATGGGCCAGACTATCTATTTGATATTATTTATATATAAGATGACCCTTTTGATATATTTATTTTAAAATATTAATGATATTATTATTATTAAAAATACTGACTTGATATTATTTTATAACTGTATAATATTAGTTTAGTATAAAACGTAACAGTTATATCAAATTAATTTATTTGTTAGATTAAGTGAATAATTGGTAATATTTTTGTAAAAAAAAGTTTAAATTATATGTGTGCTCAAATTTCCCTTACTATTTGATAAATCACATATAATATCTTGGAAAAAAAAAGATTTTTGAATTAATAATAATTTTATTTAGTAATTTTAGAAAGGAAATTAAAGTATAAAAGGTATTTATGATATTAACTTAATATTACAAGAAGTAATAACTATCCTTGTGAAATTAATTATATATATATATATATATATATAATAAATTTATTTATTTTAAACTATTTAGTAATATGTGGGCTATTTTATAAAATCGTAAAAATTACTAATTTGTCATTAAAGATAATAAAAATTGTGGAAACAAATCTCATGAATTTCAATAAGTTGTTATTGCCTTATTGTTGCTACTTGAATGTAGAAATTGGACAATAGGTACCCCGGGTGGTATTCGTACGATAGAATAAAATGACTAGACGTTAAATCCTTAAGGAAAGTGGAATTATTGTTATGGTCACTGTTGTGACGTTACGGTCAGGAGATAACCAGAGTGGCTTAGGACCGTGGATTTCCTGAAAGAATGGTCGTCGGTATCAGCACTTGTGATTAAGACCGGTGGATCATTATCTTGTAAACCCTGACCATGGCACTGTTGGATTTATCTTCCGAATTTTCTGGGGGTGAATTTATTGGATGAAACCGGAGTATGGGTATCATTTCTCGCGGTTGGTTGGTTATCATTCGCTCCCTGTGATGGTACAGCCTAGTTCGACCCGACATGTAGTTTGGTCTTATTCGTCTGGGACCCCAGGTTTGGCAAGCAAGGGGAGGATAAATCGGCAGAGTCGCCATAGTTCAGAGGTTGTTTAGGAGGATTATTTATCATGGTAGAGAAATCTAGAAATCACTTAAAGACAAGATAATTCATAATATGCTCATGATTGCTGTAACTTTATTCTTTTGCTCATTATTATATTATTGCCTGTATGTTATGGGTTAATGGGTTTAAGGTATCTGCAGGGTGATTTATCACTCACGGATATGTTCGTATCTTAGTAAATCGGTTGCTTCGGCGATCAATTTGCCAGAAGCTGCAGGTAGTGACGACATAGAAGATCAGCCTTACGGGCCGGATCCGTACTATTCAGGAGAGATACCAGGGGCAGAGACTGAGCAAGATTATGCTTGGAATCCGTATCAGAACTAGAGTCGCTCTGAGTCTTTGCTCTGTGACGTCATGTCACCCAAAGGCCTCCGTACATGTGGGGTAGAGCATATTAATTTCGAACTTCTGCTGTAATAAGGAGATACTGTTCCGTGATTTGTAATAAAAAGAATATTATTTAATATTTTAATGCTTTCGAAATTTCTCAGAAAATCGGGACGTTACAGCACAAGAGTTTTGAATACCTAAAACGAACAATTAACACACGCAACAAACCCCAAAATACCTAAAACGAACAATTAACACACGCAACAAACCCCAAAATACCTAAAACGAACAATTAACACACGCAACAAACCCCAACCCCCCCCCCCCCCCCCCCCCCCCCCCCCCCCCCCCCCCGGCAATAGATATAGCTCTTTTTCCCCTTTCCCTTCATATCAGTTTATTGTTTATGCTCATAAACAAATATATAGACTAATTAGGCCTAGCACATGCGATGCATGTGCAAATCAATTTTTTGTTAAATTGGATCAAATAATAAGTGGGCAGCTATTGTGCATAATATGACTTGCTAAATACACAAGATTTGATTGCACACTCATCGTGTGTGCTCTGACCTCTAGTAAATATAACATATAGGGGGAGTTTAGGAATTGTGGTACAAGTACAGGAGTAGGTCTTCTCATCTGTCCCAATAAATGGTAACCCAAAATGAGAATAGAAAAATAGATGGGGAGTGATCCTGGAAATCGACAAGGGAAACCCTAAAAGGAAATAGGTGGGAAGCAATCCTCTGCTTTGCGCACATCACACCACTTGGGTGGAATCCCAACATGTGAATGCGGGAGTGTTACTGGAAATTGAAGTGAGAGAGCGAAGAGTGGCACCAGAGGTATATAATATGCGACCTAGCTTAGCTACTCAAAACAATTACTCCGACAATAGCCATTTGGCAAAATCTAGGTTTTGCAATTTGGAAATCACTTGTGGACAGAACTCTGTCAAAATTTTAGAAGCTCTCTTGAGAAGACTAAAATTGGTTTCTCTATCAGACACAAAAATGCGATCCTGCTACGTAACCTATGATGAACTTGTGATTTTTTGCTGACACATCATCTACTTACGAGTTACCGCAATCTTTGAAGCGCGATGCCAACATAGCAGCACAAGACGAACCAAAATGGCCAAAAGCTCCTCTTTCGAACGTAATTTAGCTTCAATGCCTAAAGTGCCTCACATTAGTGAAAAGAAGTGAAACCCCGTACTTATTACAACAATCTATTGCATCTCCGTCTCTAATGCTTCCTCCAGGCTCTGCTATAACACCAATCCCGCTTTCACATGCTTCTTCTACTGCATCTTTCCAGGCTGACGGGCAAACAAATTCTAAATTAGATATGGAAGGAGACCATTATGTGATTCTATTAGCACATACCAGTACATAGAACTATAGCTACTTTAAGACATGAACTAGTAATAAATACCAAATGGGAAGAATGCATCACTAGCCAAAGCTGCTCCCTTGACTTCGTCTCCTGCTTTCCTCAAAGCAATCCTCAAACTCTCTAAGCGATTCAGTTGTCCACTTCCCATACCCAACATACAGTTTCCCTGCACAGTTATGGCTACTGTAAAATGCTCTTGGGCCTCAAATTCCACATGAAACAGTGGTCTATAATGCAGAGTCAAGAGAAGTGCTAACCTTAGCAATTACAATGGCGTTGCTCTTGACGTGCTTCACTCATAGCCATGCAAACATCGCATCAGAAAGGTCATTCTCTTGCGGAGTCTTCTCAGAAACTAAATTAAATTCAATATCTTCCGGTGTTAAATCATCTGAATCCTGAGCTAGCCAACCTCCACCAACTTGTCTCAGAGAAAGCTTTCCCTTCTTATTCTTGCTTGCCTCAAGGATTCTCAAAGTTTTCGACTTTCCGTGGAGGATCTCAAGACCCTTTTTCGAATACTTGGGTGCAACCACAATCTCGTAGAACATCCGTGTTTCACCGTCTGTCGGACTTCTAAACTCGCGTATTTCCTTTGCAAGATCCTTCAAATATCACAAAAGGGAAATTAGTTTCTTTTTGAGAAAAGGAATCCATGATAAAAGAGTAAACTTCTTCTTGTGTCGGCTTCTTTAAGAAATCAAAGTCCACCATTTATTGTATCATATAAGGCATAGGGAAAAAAGCTTCTACAGGTCAATGATGAAACAAGAAGTTCCACAGAAAATAATGCTAGGCTCATGCTTTTTCGTCGAAGACAGTAGTTGTTTAAACTGGATGAGATGCAAAGTGATTTCCAGCTTAACATACTTGTGAAGATCGACCTTTGGATGTAGCTCGACAAACAAGAACAAAATACAAATATAAATCAATGAAAAACATAACCAGTTTACCTCATCAACTTCAATGTTGAAGGCAACAATCCCACCAAATGCACTGACTGGGTCTGCTTTTACAGATAATTTGTAGGCTTCAATGATATCATCATGTGAAGCTACACCACAGGGATTTGTGTGTTTTACAATTACACAAGTAGGTTTATTAAACTCGCACACACAATTCCAAGCTGCATCAGCATCTAAATAGTTATTGTATGACATCTCCTGCACCAAGAATAGGAAAATGTGAGTGATCCTCTTTAATCCAACACCGAAGAAATTCCATACATGGAGAGTTGCAGGTACTAGGACAACTACTGAGGAGCAAACAACAAAAGAGCTGATCCTTTAATTTCTTTTACAACTAACATTATTATGAAGTAGGGAGTAATGCCTCTGAGCAATTACAGTTTACAAGAATATTGAAACTTTGCCCCTCATGATAGCAGCGGTAAATCTGACAAATGAGCATAGGCCATAGGCAGAGCCTAAAGCGAAGGTGATGGGACAATCACATAATGCATATGGTTTGCAAACTTGACATTTAGTTACAACTTAAAAGTCAGGGATAGATATACTTTTGTAGCAGCTGCTGAATTGGTCGTATAGAAAAGAAAACTTTGTAACAATATTTCAGAGTATAGTTAACCGATAAAATATATATATACACACACACAATGAGCTTCCTGTGAGGACCTTAAATAGGCTCCTTAAGTGCGGACCCGCCCCCACACCCCCCCCCCCCCCCCCCCCCCCCCCCCCTGCCAATTCTCCCATTCTCCGATCGAATTTTGATGATCCGAGCCACTCAATGTCATCAGAACGTGATTTTAAGGGTACCGTGAGAAATCGGCAAAAACAATGACCAGGAAGGGCTTGATTTGAGCAGTTTTTTTTAAACCGTTCAATAAAAAACTGTTTGGATGAAGCCCTTCCTGACCTTTTTTTTTTTTTACGATATCTCACGGAGACCCTTAAAATCATGTTTTGATCACATTGAGCGGCTTGGATCATTGAAATTCGATCAAGATCTATGAGGTCCACACTTAAGCTAAGTAGGAGATCCCTCATAAGAAATATATATATATTTAATTCAAATAGTAAACTAAATTACGTTTACTCAAATGTATATGTATATGTATATCAAAATCCATTTTCCATTCTGTTCAAAAGAAACAAACCACCATAGTAGGTCCAGCATTAATAAAAGAAGCTAGGAGAGACACATTTTAACCAGCATTATACTAATAAACAGGGCACACGTACAGATTAATAACAGCAACTACACGATCCTGTTTGAAACAAAGTTGAAGGTATGCTTACGGCTTACCCACAATCGAGAAATGGAGTTCAGACCTTAACACACCTGTACACTTAACAAGAATCTTGCAGATTATATCCTCTGTTGGAACCTCAAACAAACATATCATTGGCCATAAAATTTATTGACAATGTAGATGGGTGGCCTGGAAATCTTTAGATGATAAATTCTATTGGTATTGCTCATGCACCTTCCCATGGTGTTGAACAGCAGTTGCAATCCCACTGCCATTAACCTCAGATAGACTTTTATCAACATAAAATGCTGCCTTTGATTTTCACCATAACGCAGGGAACATTTGAGCGAGAGAGGCACCGTTAAGCTGGAAGGGAAATCGTCATCCAACATAGAGAACAAACAACAGCAATTCAAGGATTAAAGCATTAGGAAACCACAAGAAATTTTTTTTATTTGAATGACATAGAATTCCAACTGATAACTGGCATCATGTCATTAACATGCAAGTTTCTCATTCAATAGTTGTAGTGTGAAGCTAAAACAGAGTTGAAGTGAGTACCTCCAACAGTCTGCGTCCGCAGCCGCTCTGAAATTGCAGAATCATAAGCAACATGTTGAAAAGCCTTTGCAGCAAGCTTCCTTCGAAACTGCTGGTCATCTTGATTGCGTTGAAGAAACCCTAGGAGTTCAGGATAGTCTTTGAATCAACCACAACCAAAACATCATTGTGATTCTGTTCAACAGCCAGAGGTTGGTTACTTAGTTGGAGAGAGAGGCACATTGACCATACGTATGGCCGTAACAGAGAAAACAATAACATATACTAATAAACAAGTACCACGACAGGATTATGTTTCTTATGGTGTTTAACTGAGAAGCACCTGACACATCTAAAAAGTTGCAACTCCAAGAGGAGTCGGACACTCGTCCCAACTTCTGAGACTGGTTCACTACTCTATTACTTCTGTACTTTTGGAATTAGACTAGTGGTGACACGCATGAAATAACTAAAACATAGATGAAACACATTATAAGTTACTGAAATAATGATTTGAGATACAATTATAAAGTTAATACGATGTCAGGCTTGATTGTAGGAATTCATGTATTGAATTATGAAAGACACCTATGATGTCAAGCTTGAGGGACAAATTCCCCCATAAAAGACATGGTTTGTTTGATTTTTGGTGATAGAATGCAAGTACTGTGTATGATCTAGTGGTGTTCAAGTCATCACGTTATGAGTTTGTTAATCTTTAACTATTGTTACCTTGCACATTTAAAGCTCTACAAGTACAGTACACAGGAGATATTCCCTTAATTGCTAGTACACTTTTTATCTTTAAAAAAGTTTACTAATCAAGAAAAGAGTATAGTTACCAATACATTTCATATAAAACTTAACACTCATATGTGTGTTTACTCGGCGTGTCGTATATTTCATGTGAAAACGATTGTACAGGGTGCTTACACTGACACACCATAGGATTCATTCATGCATTGCTTGCACAATTCAAAAAATAAAGAGTAAATTATACTAAGCCCCCCTCAACTAACCTGCATTTTCACTTAACCCCCTCAAACTACAAAATCCGTCATTGTGCATCCTCTTACTATCCAAAGTTGACACTTAACACCCTTTTGTTAAGTCTCCATAGGAAAAATGCACCGACGGCCGTCTCCGGCCACCGGACGGCCGATCCAAGCCGTCCAAAAATTAAAAAAAACCAAGTGGGCTTACGCGGGAATCAACGGCATCCGACTTACGTAGGTGCTCGATCCAAACACGCTAAGAATTAAATGGGGTGTTTGGATCGAGTATCTACGCACGTCGGATGCCATTGATTCCCGCGGGAGCCCACTCGTTTTTTTTTTAAAAAATTTTTGGACAGCTCGGATCGGCCGTCCGGTGGCCGAAGATGGCCGTCGGTGCATTTTTCCTACGGAGACCTAACAAAAGGGTGTTAAGTGTCAACTTTGGATAGTTAGAGGGTGCACAATGTCGGATTTTGTAGTTTGAGGGGGTTAAGTGAAAATGCAGGTTAGTTGAGGGGGGCTTAATGTAATTTACTCAAAAATAAATTGAACTAGCTTCTCTACATGCTTAATATTAGAGTGGACAACATAAGCTTGCTAACATGACCGATGTTGGGCGAGATCTATCTGGTGTAATGTCCAAGGACTTAAGATATCAGGGTTCAGTTTAATGAAACAGTTATAGATGATAAGAAATGTGTGAGTGTAATGCACGTTAGGTGTACAGAAACAACTGTAGAATCATGAACAACCAATAGTATGTTCCTCGACTCGAACATCAACTGTAACATTTGATCAAGATGAATAACCTTTGCAGCAGCTGTAATCATGGCAGGACCACCGATATCAATGTTCTCAATTCCATCCTCAAATGCTATTCCACTAGCAGAGGAAACTTTGTCATAGAAGGGATACAAGTTCACCACCACTACATCAAAGGTACCTGTAGTGGTACTACCTTAGAAATAGCAAAGTTATCAAAATAAAGTTAATAACAGCAAACTTTGGCCACATTTGTTCCGTGAACTTGGTATAGCACCAGATAGGATGTACATCTACTGCACATGGATTTGGTTGAAAGCTCTTAGTGCTACCGCAATATGAAATTCAAAGGATATCCAGATGACCCATATGAGGAATGATACAGTTAAACAATCAGTGTCTAACTTACATCCAGAGGACTTCCACTCCACCTTTCATTTTTTTTTGGTAGAACGGAATCAGTTCCACTCCACCCTTCACTCGTTATTGAAAGTTGCCCACCCAGTATGTCACTCATTATTTCGTTAACTTATAATGTGTTAGTTATTCAGCTGATCCTAACTAAGACATAGATGAAATAATGGGCAAATCAATTGAATGCTTAAATATCCGACATAACGTTGAAACCTAAGAGTTTAAGTTGATCTTCAACAGTTCAACATACACTTGATGTTTTGGTTTCTTTATCAATTTAACTTTTCTCACTAGCATGTGTTAAAAATGTTACAAGAGATGCAAGTCAGGCGTGTATGGTTGAACTTTGGAACTGCCAAATATTTCTCACTAGACCGTGGTATATGGATTAGGTCTTGAAATTTGTATCTTATTTTCTTGTCATGCAATACATTGGTATAGAATACCATATACCTATTTTTGGCTTATTAATTTATGCATTAACTTATCTTACGATATGCGATACGTATCCCGATACGATATATGCACTGACATAAACGGTAAAATGCATGTATCCCGTTTTGACAACCTATTTATATGTCCGATCTAGCAGGGAGTTGGGGGTTTACCAGAAAGACAATAAAACAGAGGTGATGTACTCTTTGAGAATTGAAATCATACAAAACGTTAAACAAAGTTAACTAGCTACACTACCTAGCAAACTAAATGGTCAAATGACCAAAAGACATTGTTCAGATCGGAAGGGTAAAAAATTCATATTTATGATGCCTTGCTGATGATGTATAACTTATAAGTAATAGCTCACCAATTCCATGCTTGATCAAAGCTTCCATGTGCTGCTTTTGGTCTCTTCGAGCAAGAATACCTCCATGTATGTTAGGATGCAATGTTTTTACACGACCATCAAGCTGTAATGAAAAAGAGAAAAATGATGATCAAGGGAACAACAAGAAACCCTATATAAAATGCTTAGAACAACCTTGTCATAGCAGTCAATTTTAAGAGTTGAACATGCTTTTGAAAAAGCTTTATATGCATTCAATAGGACTATGGAATATGAATAATTGAAGAAACAAAATGATCCTTCTAACAAGCCAAAAATTTTGAGGCCTATATCATTCGAAGGAAAATTACAAAAATAATAGAACATTACACCCACTCCATTTGCCAACCTAACAAACAACTAAACACAGGATAAAAGAAATTAAACAAAAACCAGCTTACCATTTCTGGAAAACCAGTAAGCTGTTCCACCTTGGTGACAGAGACACCAGCAGTCTCCAAGGCAGATGCTGTCCCTCCGGTTGAAACAATTGTGTACCTAAATGGTCAAAAGAAATGTCATGGAACACAACTGCATGTGTGGTGCATAAATTTGTGCATTTCAGAATGACCTTTCTAACGAGCAATAAGAAAATCCCATGAAGTGTTTTGAAAACTCACCCAATTCTTGAAGCCCATTACCAAGGAAAGCCAAATCCTTCTTGTCGGACAATGATATCAGTGCTTGTTTCCTACCTGAATCAGGTGACCATTAACATCAGAGATATCCTAGAGCGGAACAGAGGAATGGCGAGAAATAAAATAGGAAAGCACCCACTGCACGAGAGAACTGAATATGAAACCGTCAATAAAAGTTACAACTTCAAAGACCATCTCAACCTACAACCATGTCTTTTCCCAATTAACCAAATAAGCGATGCCATTGCTAGCACATAGTTAACTAAAGCCTAACACATACTTAAACATGCACACAACACATTCTGAAACATGCAAACATATTTTCTTACACCTACAAAACTATGTATCCATCTATAGATACATCTATTAGTATGCACATATAAACACCGGACACACGTGTGTAAATTATGTTATGCAAAAGATGGAAAGAGGAAGATCTTGAATTGAGATTAATCTTGAATGAAATCTGGGAGACAAGAGGGGACAATAAGTCAAAGATGGCAGTTTTTTTTTCTTCTTGGCAGTGTTTTTCGGCAGCTAGGGAAGGGCGGTTCCACTATCATCTGAGGGGCTCACACGAACCAACTGGGTTCAACTGACGCACTAAACTTTTGAATTTTTTTAACATATAATTGGGTATTCCTTTAATATTATCGACACTTGATCATTCTTACGTAGACAAAGTAAATAAAAATTCACTTAACCCTGTGAGTAAGAAGATAACATGGCTCACATAACAAAATAAATTAGGCCCAATAAATTTTCAAACAAGCAAAATACATTTACTTACAAGAGTTTTGTATACAAAAAATTTCTTCACGTTTTCGTCTTTGCTCAACTAAAATTCTAGAGCCGCCCTGAGTTTAGGAATAAGTAGTGTGAGCCAACCTCAAACCTGAGGTACAGCGTCACCTTATTGTAGTAGTAGTAGTAGTAATATTAGGCAATAGATTGAAACAACCCATCTCAGCATAATGGAACTTCTGAATCAACTTCATCAGCTACCTTATCATTTCAAAATCATAACTTGGGGAACTTTTTAGACATACATCCTCATAAAGAGAGAAATAAAGAAAAAAGTGCGACAACTATGTTTACGCCATGAGAGAGAAAGAAGCACTACTACCAGAACCAGAGGCTTGAGAGTCCGCCATGGGAATTGCAACTGTATTAGCACCTGCCATAGCTTCAACTGGATACAACATTGAGCCACATGACACTGTAAACTAAACCATACAACATTGAGCCACATGACACTGTAAACTAAACCCACAGAAAAAAAAAAAAAAACCACAAGTCAATGGAAAATTTATGAAATTAAATAATCAGGCGCCACAAATATGTCGAGAAACCTAACTGCAAGAATGATACCAGGTGAATGTAACTCCTCGAAGAATTGCAGGGACGAAGAAGACGAGTTCGGATGAGAGCGGAGGCGGCGGCGGCGGTGATGGAAGTTCGAAAACCCACCACCATGTTCCCACTCCGATTTGGTTAGGGCTTGTTTGGACAACGGCAGGGAAAGTTGTCTCTTGTTTGGTGTTTGGGTTTGATAACAAAATGGAATGGAATAAAATCGATAAACTCTCTTCACACTGGTCCCAGGGCTTCTTCCATTATTCTCACTTTTTCCCTTTCTTTTCGCCGATTTCCAAACAGGACGTTAGTTGGGCGTTAGGGCTTCGAGACTTGAATAAATAACCCTTTTTTTTTGTGCGCTGACCCGGGCTCTGCATGACCCAAGCCGTTTATCTTAGAGGGAACAGGGGACCTGTAGTGAGCTAGTGCGGCATCCGAATCATTCATTCTGCTATTAATGGTCCTGATTTCATTTTAGATTTTGCCGATTTGAGCAGTCTTTTATCGAAATGAAATCTGAATTCAAAATGGACGGTTCGAATGCCACACTACAACCTCGTAATGCACCTTGCATTACAGGACCCTCGCATGAAAAACCGTACTACTAGTAGTAAAAAATGAATTTTATGGGCTATTATTTAATAATATAAGGATTGGAATGGAGATTTGTAGTTGGAGTTTATGTGAATATTAATACTCTCTATATTCAAAGTTTGCATAAAATACGGTTTTTTGAGCCTCTAAAATAAAGAGATGAAAAGTCATGGATTGGAGTTGCTCTAAGGACCCGCAAAAATAAGGGGTATGGATTCTCTTTGATCGTAAATACTACTGAATTTTTAATTTATGAAAATACAAAAGTGTCTTCTCACCGATAAATTTCATAGGATAAATACTTTTGAGATAGTTAAAACAACAGTCTGAAATAAGTACTGGAGAGGAATTTTTTGTTTAATGAATTGCTAGAGAGGATCTTATGTAACCACTCAGTTACATTATAAGAAACTGACAGCGAACACAATTTAACGGGAATTACCAGCCGGTCCTGATTTTTTGTTGGGATTCTGTGGGGATCCTTTTTGCAGCGTTATCCCGTGCAGGCAGCCAATGTAGAAATCTATTAAGTAGGGGTGAGCATGGTCCAGTTTGGTTCGATTTTATAGTAAATCAAGAACCAAAATCAATACCTACGGATTATAAATTTCGAAAATCAAACCAACCCACAAAACGCTTAGAACCAAACCAATCCAATCCATTAGACTACGGTTCGGTTTCGATTTTAACTACGGTTTGCTTTGAACTAAGCTATCATTTCCAAAAAAAATATTTGAAGTACTTAAAATTACGACGTTAAATTAAAAAAAAACTTATATTAAAATCAATTTCATTCAAATTCTTAAAACAAACTAACATCAACCAACTAATTTAAGAGTAAAATTCCAATAATTGCCTCAAACAAATAAAACGAAATACCGGTAAGTCACTAAAATGAACCAACTACGAATACCACTTATTAAACATTTTAAGATAGTTTAACCAAATAAAAGTGCAAAGAGATAGATGCTACGTTAGTACATTAGGTTTATATAGTTTAGGGATAGGTTTTTTTATATAGAAAGTTAGGGTAATTAGTCTTGGTAATGGTAGTAGAGGAAATTATATATAGGAAAAGGAATTGGAAAACTAAATATTGGTGGATATAATAGGATCAATAAATTAGGAAAGTAGGCTCCCATATTTATTTGGTGAATCATAATTAAAATATATATAACTATACATATTATATATATATATATATATATATATATTATACGGTTTGGATCGGTTTGGAACCATAACCGTGAACATGAATCCACAAATCAAACCATATAATGTGGTTTCTAATTTTTTTAAACCATGACCAAACCATACTACTAAAAAACCGAACCAAATCTTTCGATTTAGATTGGTTTGGACTGAATTGACGGTTTGACGGATATTTTGCTCATTTCTACTATTAAGTTACAATAGTTAATAGCGACCGGACCAGCAATATGAGACCACATGGCATTCAGGCATTGTAGCTTTCATACATAGTGCTTTTCTTTTATGCATAGCTTTCATAAGGATTGTATTTGGCTGTATATTTGCAAGGGGACTTAACATTAATTGGGTGTTTGGTTAAATTATTTGTACCCGAACTAAAAATGTATCAGATATATAATAGCGCAAAGTGCAATTATACAATACTATATTGATGTAATATTATTGATATTATTGTAGTCTGTCACTTTTAATGTGACCAATTAGATGTCCAGTAGAAATAGGCCACTATTTGTCGAATTGGGGGATCGTGTTGTGCAGTGGTATGCGCAGCACATGCCGCGCACCTTCGAGCCATCGAATCGTGCATCCGACGTCTCGGATCTCATCTCGGCAATAAACGGCTCTTGATTGTTGGTTGCCGAGATAAGATCTGAGCCGTAGGATCCACAATTCGACAGCTTTAAGGTGCGCAGCACGGTCACTGCACAACACCAACCCGAAGTCCCTATTAGTCCCGCCATGCATACTTCAAGCGAACACATCAATCTATGCCATATACAAAGGTATTCAGGCCAATTCTTATAATTTTGGTTTTGTTACTTTTAAAATTGAGAGAGAGAGAGAGAGAGAGAGAGAGAGAGAGAGAGAGAGAGAGAGAGAGAGAGATGAGGTTGGGATTAATTTTGAGTGTGAGATTTTCAGTTTCTGTTTGTTTGCTTTGTTCATCCTATATTTTTCACAATTAAGTCACAGTAATAGGTTTTTTTTTTGGTAAGTGTCACAGTATTAGTTAAGTATTTAAGTAGTAGTTAAGTAGGAGAAATTTATGATACATAGGGTATACCGTATGTCTAAATTATGACAATTTGTGATTTTCACTATGTTGATTTTTGGTTTTCTATTGCATATTTATAATTCTAGTTACGACTTGTATTTTAAAATTTACTTGTTGAACAGATCATTAACAGATTACCCATAATTAAAAAATATTATTATTATGTAACCATAATTATTCGTAACAGAATTTATAATACTTGTATCCTAACCAAATATATGCGTACAATATCAAAAGTTAAATAATATTACCCACAAATGTTATAATAACACCATAAATTGGCATTATCTTACCACAATGAGTCATACCAAAATTCTTTGACTCATATGATATTCCGTAACAAAATCAAAATATGTCATACCAAAATCAACAATTGTTATACCCAAGCCAAAAATATTTGTAAAATGCCACAAATTTTATAAAATAGCCACAATTGTTATGACAACACATAAAATTGTCATTTTCTTACCACAATGTGCCGTACCAAAGGAAATTGATTAAAATATTCCGTAATAAGACATGTCTAAACTATCACAGATTTAGTAATATAACCAAATTTGTTAGGGCAACATCATAAATTAACATTTTTATACCCACAACGTGTCTTATAAAAAAAATTCAATCAAAATGTTCAGTTAATGATAGTTATAATTGACAAAATACCATATCATAATTAAATTGTTATAATAAAATCATAAAGTGGCGTTACCTTACCACAACCTATCAATTTTTTTTTTGTGTGATGATATATTCTATAACAAAATGAAAATATGTCGCTAGCAAGTATATTTCTAGAATGAGTGATCAAAACTGTTAGAATATCAAGTTATACGATATTCAGTATTGTCGCATAAATCAGATATCATCAGATATCGACAACTATATAATCAAAAAACATTTAAGGTATTCAAATATATTAAAGTCTAATAATGCACTACATGGGCCCCATCTATGACTTTTTTTGATCGGAACCGTCTCTCTTTTACATAATATGGATAAATTATATGTACCAAGAATGAAGTTGATCACTTATCGTTAGACCCTTAATCAAACGAAAATATCATTTTATGATTGAATTTGGGTGCCGATAAAAGGGCTTTCTAAACTCGATCGAGCAAAAAATTTACTTGAAATATTTAATTAACAAGCATAACGAAATTAATGATTTTGATTGTTATTATTATGTCGCGGTCACAAGTCTACCGTACATTCAGCTACAACAGAGAATTTATTTTTATATAAAGTATATTGAATGTACAAATTCTAAATGTCGTTTTTTGTAAGAATTTTTTTTAAAATATTGGTACCGATTATATTTATAAAATGATTGATCAGAACCGTTAGAATGTGAAGTCTTACAATATTCAATATTGTCACCAAAATTAGAAATCATGGGATATCGACAAATATGTAACCAAACGACATTTAACATGTCCGAATGCATTAAAGTCTATCGTTAATTGTGGTACAACATATTTTAGTCTTGCTACAGAACATTTGGATTAATTTCTTTTGGTACGACACATTGTGGTAAGCAAATGCCAATTTTTTGTATCATCATAAAAGTTATGGTTATGTTATATAATTTGTGGTCATTTTTTTGGAGAGGGAGAGGGAAAGAATGTGAGGGAGCAGAGAACAACCGATTACTGCTCAGTCCTTTTTTCATTTTATTAATTAATTTAATAAATGGGTGGTTCGGATCAGTCACTTTTAAATCCGAGGGTTTAAAATCATGTTGTGTACGATACACCTCTTAATAAGAGGTGTGACCATAGGACTTCCCAATTAAGGCCCCGTTCTGGAAAAGGAAATAAGTACTTATTTTTTAAGAAGGTAATTTTAAGCTCAAAAATTATGTGTTTACTCAAATAATTTTCCTATCAATATGGATCTTATTCGATAGATCTCATTGAAATCTTTAATACGGTGCAAAATAAATTAAAAAATTATTTTTCATTTACATTATTTTTGAGTTTAAAAATGTGAAATAAATACTTATTTTTTAAGAAGGTGTTATGAAACAGGACCTAAGTATGTGAGTTTTGTCTCTACATAAACATGAACATTAACGCTTTGGTCTCTCAATTTACATGATTTAACCAATCTATTCTGAAAAACATCATTAGAGTTGTGCCTCTTCAATTCACGAAAAAAAGGAAAAACACATCAATTCATAACTTCTTTTTTTCCTGTTTTTTGTGCACAACCCTTGTAGATATCAGCGAGATGTTCTGTCGATATTTTCATGGGCCTTAATTGCCTAGGATGGTGACTGCGGCTTTTGTGGCGATGTTAACAGAGTCAAAAAGTACTTCGAAAAAGAAAATCAACAGTCTATATTCACTCAAAACAGAAAGTCTGAGCATCCCGACGGAGAATTCCCGACCTAATTCTTGACGCCGTGCTGGGACCACTCCGGCTACCGGACGGCTGATCGGATCCGACCAAAAATTCTAAAAAAAAAACCGAGTGGGCTTTCGCGAGAATAAATGGCATCCGATATGTGTAGAGGGCCGATCCAAACACTCCATGTTTTTGTATAAAATTGTATTTTTTTGTATACAAATGTTTACAAAAAAATGGAGTATTTGGATCGGCCACTTACACACATCGAATGACGTTTATTCTTGCGTAGGCCCACTCGATTTTTTTTTTACAGAATTTTTGGTTGGCTTCGATCAGTTGTTCGGCGGACGGAGTGGCCCCAGATCGGCGTCGGGAATTCCCCGGTCGGGAACTGTAGTCTGACTCAATAATCTGAGCCCTTAATTTTCCAAGTACTAATTGTCATTTGTCACGGCTCTGGAGAGGGAGATGTTGGATAGGGTGGTTGATGGGAATTTAATCGTGGGGCCCAACTCTGGAGATGTTAGGTAGGGTGGTTGATGGGAATTAATCGTGGGGCCCACACATGAAGATCCGAGGAATAAAGAGTCAAGAACGCTATAGAGAACCAAAAGAGATGGAATGCAGCAGAGCATCGAAGCATTCCAGAAGAAATCGTCATGGAAATTCTTGCGATTCGCTTGTTTCCATCCCTTTAATATGGGGCACGAAATTCACTCCACCTCTAAAACCCCATTCTCTCTTCCCCGCCCCCCCCCTCTCTCTCTCATCCCATACGCAGCCGTCGTGCTGGATCAGCTCCCGTCTACCACACGTAAGTACTCCCGCCCTCCTCCTCTCTCTGCACATACGCATATCTGTTGTACGTAGAGCTTATTCCTCCTTTGGAACCTTGTGTTGTGATGATGATATGAGGTTTCGTTCTCAGAAAGTCTAAGCATCCTGACCGAGGGATCCGACCGAATTCCCGCCGCCGCGCCGGGCCCACTCCGGCCGCCGGACGGCTGATCGGAACCGACCAAAAATTCAAAAAAAAAAAAACCGAGTGGGTCTTTGAAGAAATCAACGGCATCCGATGGGTAGGTGGCCGATCCGAACACTCTATTTTTTTGGATCGGCTACCTATACACATCTGATGCCGTTGATTCCCAAGCGGACCCACTCGATTCTTTTTTTTTGAATTTTTGGTCGGTTCCGATTAGCGGTCAGGTGGCCGGAGTGGGCCCGGCGCGGCGTCGGAATTCGGTCGGATCCCTCGGTCGGGAACTGTAGTCTCCCCTCCATCAGTCGTAGTTTGTTCTTGTTTTCTCTCTCTACTTTCTCGCTCTAGAACTTCTCTCTGATGCCTTGTAATTAACCTGATCTCTCTCTCTCTCTCTCTCTCTCTCTCTCTCTCTATATATATATATATATCATCGTCGGATAAGGATTCTGTGTTGCCGGTTTAATTTAAAGCGCTCTCTCTCTAGGCTAGTGAGTTTATCATCATTATGTTTCCCAGTCCATCTAATTTCACCTTCTCTCTGTAAATTCGTAATCTCGAATTTGGACAGTAGAAAACTCTGACGTGATCTCCTTTTGTTCAAGTTGTGTTTGGATTGTGCTTTGAATTTTTTTTTGAAAAATAGTAGGGATAATTAGTGGAAAGATATAGAGAGAGAAATATTGGAAGTAGGGGAAATATAGAGGGAATTTTTTCAAAAATTCCTCTTGATAAGGGAAGAGAATGGGGCAAAATTTTTTCTCTCTAATACTATCTCATACTATAGAATAAGAAATATCCTATTGCTAATTAAATTACATTTCATATAAAACCTCGATTTTGTGAGGGTGATTCTAGCATCGTAATAGTAGTAATTATCATATATGAAAGTGATTTTTTATGCTCGTGACTTAAGAATAGTATGACTTTCACACTCCTCATTTTTCAATTTACACTCATTTTAATTTGTCTTTATTTACTTGAATTTACTTTGTTGCCTTTTAATCAATACACTTTGTAACACATCCAAAAATAATATTGTAAATTCATGTGAATAAAGACAAAATAGGGAGTGTGAATTGTAAAAGGAATGTTTAAAAATTATTTTCTTTATTTATTTTTATACTTCTGATTAGCTGTTCTCCAAGATCTACGACCTAATATGCTAAATATTTTTGTCGAACCATTTTCTCACCATCTCTCCTAAAATCAATTGATGTTAATTGTTCCACTAAGGCTTTTAGAACTTTTAGAGAAAAAGTTTTGGTTTTGTCCTTAGTTGTATTTCTTTTGCGATTGTTAGTTTTACGCCAAATTTTTTTTATTTTCCGATTCATTTCGTTAAGACGAATCCGAAAACTAGAAATTTTTTACTTTTACTCAAATATTTTGGAAAATAACCACTTTTTAGCCAAAAAAAGAGTTCTTTTTTAAATTTTTATACTTAAAAGTGGTTATTTCTCAAATTTTGGGTAAACGTACAAAAATTTTACTTTTCTGAGAGACGAATCAATAAGTCACAAAAATTTACCACAAAATTAACAAATGCAAAAAAATTCAAATAAGGACAAAATAAAAAACTTTTCTAAAAGTTCTAAAAGCCTTCATGGAACAAGGTTGTTTCGATTAAGTATTTCCCGTCATTCGGCCTCGCATTCAAAAGTGTGTTTTCAGGGTGGTTGCATAGAGTGACGTGTAAATAAATACACGGGGCGCACTGGGCCCGACAATTTGCAACCTGAAATCTAGATTTTTTCAAAAAATAAACCAAAAAACCAGTGGAATGGTTGGTAAGGGAAATGAAAATATGCACATGTTCAATTTTGGTTATTTCTCGGGAGTATTGGTGCATTCTTGGTTAGGACCTGAGCACACTCCTTGTTAGTATGTACTCCCACCGTCCCAAAATATTTGGTCAGTCTGCAAAACCAAAACTCTAAAATAATGCATTTCTTTGGAGAAAAAATTCAAACTTTTTTCATAAATTAAAAAAACTCATTGATATCTAATGAATTATTAAAAGAAATTGAAATTTTTCTTGCAAAAATTGTATTATTTTTACGTTTTCGTTTTGCGGATCGGACAAATATTGTGGGACCGAGGTACTACTCCGTACTTCTTTGGGCTTCTCTGACCCCACTCTATTTTTTTACTATTTGTTATGTTGAAAAAAATCCGCACTCTAACCAAATACTCCGTAGTAGTGTATACTCTAATCTTACTCTAGTCTAGTTAATACTATAGGAGGATGGATCACAATCAGGGGATATCGACTATTCCTGTAAAAAGGACCCACGTTGAAGCACGCGCCATCACTCACTGGTGGTAGTTAGACTTTTGGACATCTCCTCAAAAGTCATTTCCATTATCACACATTGCTTGTACAATAAACTAGCAGAGAGAAGAGAATGATACGCGTTTGTTTATGTTCTGGAGTTTGGATTTTGAGAAATATACTCTCTAGCTGGCCATGCATATCAGTGAAAATTCAAGATTTCTGCGATAACTTGTCCAAAAATAGCCCATAAGTCATCAATAGCCCACTTGGAGACGAGAAGCTATATGCTTGGAATCACATTCAATCAAAAATAGATCAGTGAAAAGATCATGGCTCAAAAATATAGTGTTGGAGTACCTGCGAAAAATGAGGAGGAAGAAAGATTCTGTGGAAGGAAATGAAATTTTATATGGAATCCAATGAGTTCAAAGAAGACAATAAGGTGATTTCTTCCTTTTAGATCTATTTTTGCTTTCTGATTATTGATTCTTTCGCCTTCTTTTTTGGATAACAGTAAGCATCTATAGTGATGATGTTAAAAATTATGTGTTATATGACATAAAATTTTGTGTTATATGGCATAGTAATTTTTAACAACACCACTATAGATGCTTACTGTTATCCAAAAAAGAAGGCGGAAAAATCAATAATCAGAAAGCAAAAATAGATCTAGAAGAAAGAAATCACCTTATTGTCTTCTTTAAATTCTTTGGATTCCATACAAAATTTCATTTCCTTCCACAGAATCTCTTCTTCTTCCTCCTCATTTTTTGTAGGTACTTCAACACTACGTTTTTGAGCCATGATCTTTCCACTGATCTGTTCTTGATTGAATGTGATTCCAAGCTTCTAGCTTTCCGTCTCCAAGTGGGCTGTTGATGACTTTTAGGCTGTTTCTGGAGATATGCATGGTCAGCTAGAGAGTGCATTTCTCAAAATCCAAACTCCAGAACATAAACAAATGCGCATCATTCTCTTCTCTCTGCTAGTTTATTGTACAAGCAATGTGTGGTAATGGAAATGATTTTTAAGGAGATGTCCAAAAGTCTAACTACCACCTGTGAGTGATGGTGCGTACTTCAACGTGGGTCGTTTTTATAGGAATAGTCGATGTCCCCTGATTGTGATCTATCCTCTTAGTATTAACTTCAATGTTGAAGGCAACAATCCCACCAAATGCACTGACTGGTCTGCTTTTACAGATAATTTGTAGGCTTCAATGATATCATCACGTGAAGCTACACCACAGGGATTTGTGTGTTTTACAATTACACAAGTAGGTTTATTAAACTCGCACACACAATTCCAAGCTGCATCAGCATCTAAATAGTTATTGTATGACATCTCCTGCACCAAGAATAGGAAAATGTGAGTGATCCGCTTTAATCCAACACCGAAGAACTTCCATACATGGAGAGTTGCAGGTACTAGGACAACTACTTAGGAGCAAACGACAAAAGAGCTGATCCTTTATTTTCTTTTACAACTAACATTATTATGGAGTAGGGAGTAATGCCTCTGAGCAATTACAGTTTACAAGAATATTGAAACTTTGCCCCTCATGATAGCAGCAGTAAATCTGACAAATGAGCGTAGGCCATAGGCAGAGCCTAAAGCAAAGGTGATGGGAGAATCACATAAGGCATATGGTTCGCAAACTTGACATTTAGTTACAACTTACAAGTCAGAGTTAGATATAACTTTGTAGCAGCTGCTGAAGTGGTCGTATAGAAAAGAAAACTTTGTAACAATATTTCAGAGTATAGTTAACCGATAAAATATATATATACACACACACAATGAGCTTCCTGTGAGGACCTTAAATAGGCTCCTTAAGTGCGGACCCGCCCCCACACCCCCCCCCCCCCCCCCCCCCCCCCCCCCTGCCAATTCTCCCATTCCTCCGATCGAATTTTGATGATCCGAGCCACTCAATGTCATCAGAACGTGATTTTAAGGGTACCGTGAGAAATCGGCAAAAACAATGACCAGGAAGGCTTGATTTGAGCAGTTTTTTTTAAACCGTTCAATAAAAAACTGTTTGGATGAAGCCCTTCCTGACCTTTTTTTTTTTTTACGATATCTCACGGAGACCCTTAAAATCATGTTTTGATCACATTGAGCGGCTTGGATCATTGAAATTCGATCAAGATCTATGAGGTCCACACTTAAGCTAAGTAGGAGATCCCTCATAAGAAATATATATATATATAATTTAAATAGTAAACTAAATTACGTTTACTCAAATGTATATGTATATCAAAATCCATTTTTCATTCTGTTCAAAAGAAACAAACCACCGTAGTAGGTCCAGCATTAATAAAAGAAGCTAGGAGAGACACATTTTAACCAGCGTTATACTAATAAACAGGGGACACATACAGATTAATAACAGCAACTACATGATCCTGTTTGAAACAAAGTTAAAGGTATGCTTACAGCTTACCCACAATCGAGAAATGGAGTTAAGACCTTAACACACCCGTACGCTTAACAAGAATCCTGCAGATTATATCCTCTGTTGGAACCTCAAACAAACATATCATTGGCCATAAAATTTATTGACATTGTAGATGTGTGGCCTGGAAATCTTTAGATGATAAATTCTATTGGTATTGCTCACGCACCTTCCCATGGTGTTGAATAGCAGTTGCAATCCCACCGCCATTAACCTCAGATAGACTCTTATCAACATAAAATGCTGCCTTTTGATGAGGATTTTCACCATAACGCAGGGAACATTTGAGCGAGAGAGGCACCGTTAAGCTGGAAGGGAAATCGTCTTCCAACATAGAGAACGAACAACAGCAATTCAAGGATTAAAGCATTAGGAAACCACAAGAATTTTTTTTTATTTGAATGACATAGAATTCCAACTGATAACTGGCATCATTTCATCAACATGCAAGTTTCTCATTCAATAGTTGTAGTGTGAAGCTAAAACAGAGTTGGAGTGAGTACCTCCAACAGTCTGCGTCCGCAGCCGCTCTGAAATTGCAGAATCATAAGAAGCAACATGTTGAAAAGCCTTGGCAGCGAGCTTCCTTTGAAACTGCTGGTCATCTTGATTGCGTTGAAGAAACCCTAGGAGTTCAGGATAGTCTTTGAATCAACCACAACCAAAACATCATTGTGATTCTGTTCAACAGCCAGAGGTTGGTTACTTAGTTGGAGAGAGAGGCACATTGACCATACGTATGGCCGTAACAGAGAAAACTATAACATAAACTAATAAACAAGTACCGCGACAGGATTATGTTTCTTATGGTGTTTAACTGAGAAGCACCTGACACATCTAAAAAGTTGCAACTCCAAGAGGAGTCGGACACTCATCCCAAGTTCTGAGACTGGTTCACTACTCTATTACTTCTGTACTTTTGGAATTAGACTAGTGGTGACACGCATGAAATAACTAAAACATAGATGAAACACATTATAAGTTACCGAAATAATGATTTGAGATACAATTATAAAGTTAATATGATGTCAGGCTTGATTGTAGGAATTCAGGTATTGAATTATGAAAGACACCTATGATGTCAAGCTTGAGGGACAAATTCCCCCATAAAAGACATGGTTTGTTTGATTTTTGGTGATAGAATGCAAGTACTGTGTATGATCTAGTGGTGTTCAAGTCATCACGTTATGAGTTTGTTAATCTTTAAATATTGTTACCCTGCACATTTAAAGCTCTGCAAGTACAGTACACAGGAGACATTCCCTTAATTGCTAGTACACTTTTTATCTTTAAAAAAGTTTACTAATCAAGAAAAGAGTATAGTTACCAATACATTTCATATAAAACTTAACACTCATATGTGTGTTTACTCGGCGTGTCGTATATTTCATGTGAAAACGATTGTACAGGGTGCTTACACTGACACACCATAGGATTCATTCATGCATTGCTTGCACAATTCAAAAAATAAAGAGTAAATTATACTAAGCCCCCCTCAACTAACCTGCATTTTCACTTAATCCCCTCAGACTACAAAATTGTACATTATGCACCCTCTAACTATCCAGAGTTGACACTTAACACCCTTTTGTTAGGTTTCCGTAGGAAAAATGCACCGACGGCCGTCTCCGGCCACCGGACGGCCAATCCGAGCCGTCCAAAAAAATTTTTAAAAAATCGAGTGGGCTAGCACATCAACGGCATCCGATATATGTAGGTGCTCGATCCAAACACCCCATTTAAATTCTTGGGGTGTTTGGATCGAGTATCTATGCACGTCGGATGCAGTTGATTCCCCCATTAGCTCACTCGGGTTTTTTTTTAAAAAAATTTTGGACGGTTCGGATCGGCCGTCCGGTGGCGGAGATGGCCGTCGGTGCATTTTTCCTACGGAGACCTAACAAAAGGGTGTTAAGTGTCAACTCTGGATAGTTAGAGTGTGCACAATGTCGAATTTTGTAGTTTGAAGGGGTTAAGTGAAAATATGAATTAGTTGAGGGGGGCTTAGTGTAATTTACTCAAAAATAAATTGAACTAGCTTCTCTACATGCTTAATATTAGAGTGGACAACATAAGCTTGCTAACATGACCGATGTTGGGCGAGATCTATCTGGTGTAATGTCCAAGGACTTAAGATATCAGGGTTCAGTTTAATGAAACAGTTATAGATGATAAGAAATGTGTGAGTGTAATGCACGTTAGGTGTACAGAAACAACTGTAGAATCATGAACAACCAATAGTATGTTCCTCGACTCGAACATCAACTGTAACATTTGATCAAGATGAATAACCTTTGCAGCAGCTGTAATCATGGCAGGACCACCGATATCAATGTTCTCAATTCCATCCTCAAATGCTATTCCACTAGCAGAGGAAACTTTGTCATAGAAGGGATACAAGTTCACCACCACTACATCAAAGGTACCTGTAGTGGTACTACCTTAGAAATAGCAAAGTTATCAAAATAAAGTTAATAACAGCAAACTTTGGCCACATTTGTTCCGTGAACTTGGTATAGCACCAGATAGGATGTACATCTACTGCACATGGATTTGGTTGAAAGCTCTTAGTGCTACCGCAATATGAAATTCAAAGGATATCCAGATGACCCATATGAGGAATGATACAGTTAAACAATCAGTGTCTAACTTACATCCAGAGGACTTCCACTCCACCTTTCATTTTTTTTTGGTAGAACGGAATCAGTTCCACTCCACCCTTCACTCGTTATTGAAAGTTGCCCACCCAGTATGTCACTCATTATTTCGTTAACTTATAATGTGTTAGTTATTCAGCTGATCCTAACTAAGACATAGATGAAATAATGGGCAAATCAATTGAATGCTTAAATATCCGACATAACGTTGAAACCTAAGAGTTTAAGTTGATCTTCAACAGTTCAACATACACTTGATGTTTTGGTTTCTTTATCAATTTAACTTTTCTCACTAGCATGTGTTAAAAATGTTACAAGAGATGCAAGTCAGGCGTGTATGGTTGAACTTTGGAACTGCCAAATATTTCTCACTAGACCGTGGTATATGGATTAGGTCTTGAAATTTGTATCTTATTTTCTTGTCATGCAATACATTGGTATAGAATACCATATACCTATTTTTGGCTTATTAATTTATGCATTAACTTATCTTACGATATGCGATACGTATCCCGATACGATATATGCACTGACATAAACGGTAAAATGCATGTATCCCGTTTTGACAACCTATTTATATGTCCGATCTAGCAGGGAGTTGGGGGTTTACCAGAAAGACAATAAAACAGAGGTGATGTACTCTTTGAGAATTGAAATCATACAAAACGTTAAACAAAGTTAACTAGCTACACTACCTAGCAAACTAAATGGTCAAATGACCAAAAGACATTGTTCAGATCGGAAGGGTAAAAAATTCATATTTATGATGCCTTGCTGATGATGTATAACTTATAAGTAATAGCTCACCAATTCCATGCTTGATCAAAGCTTCCATGTGCTGCTTTTGGTCTCTTCGAGCAAGAATACCTCCATGTATGTTAGGATGCAATGTTTTTACACGACCATCAAGCTGTAATGAAAAAGAGAAAAATGATGATCAAGGGAACAACAAGAAACCCTATATAAAATGCTTAGAACAACCTTGTCATAGCAGTCAATTTTAAGAGTTGAACATGCTTTTGAAAAAGCTTTATATGCATTCAATAGGACTATGGAATATGAATAATTGAAGAAACAAAATGATCCTTCTAACAAGCCAAAAATTTTGAGGCCTATATCATTCGAAGGAAAATTACAAAAATAATAGAACATTACACCCACTCCATTTGCCAACCTAACAAACAACTAAACACAGGATAAAAGAAATTAAACAAAAACCAGCTTACCATTTCTGGAAAACCAGTAAGCTGTTCCACCTTGGTGACAGAGACACCAGCAGTCTCCAAGGCAGATGCTGTCCCTCCGGTTGAAACAATTGTGTACCTAAATGGTCAAAAGAAATGTCATGGAACACAACTGCATGTGTGGTGCATAAATTTGTGCATTTCAGAATGACCTTTCTAACGAGCAATAAGAAAATCCCATGAAGTGTTTTGAAAACTCACCCAATTCTTGAAGCCCATTACCAAGGAAAGCCAAATCCTTCTTGTCGGACAATGATATCAGTGCTTGTTTCCTACCTGAATCAGGTGACCATTAACATCAGAGATATCCTAGAGCGGAACAGAGGAATGGCGAGAAATAAAATAGGAAAGCACCCACTGCACGAGAGAACTGAATATGAAACCGTCAATAAAAGTTACAACTTCAAAGACCATCTCAACCTACAACCATGTCTTTTCCCAATTAACCAAATAAGCGATGCCATTGCTAGCACATAGTTAACTAAAGCCTAACACATACTTAAACATGCACACAACACATTCTGAAACATGCAAACATATTTTCTTACACCTACAAAACTATGTATCCATCTATAGATACATCTATTAGTATGCACATATAAACACCGGACACACGTGTGTAAATTATGTTATGCAAAAGATGGAAAGAGGAAGATCTTGAATTGAGATTAATCTTGAATGAAATCTGGGAGACAAGAGGGGACAATAAGTCAAAGATGGCAGTTTTTTTTTCTTCTTGGCAGTGTTTTTCGGCAGCTAGGGAAGGGCGGTTCCACTATCATCTGAGGGGCTCACACGAACCAACTGGGTTCAACTGACGCACTAAACTTTTGAATTTTTTTAACATATAATTGGGTATTCCTTTAATATTATCGACACTTGATCATTCTTACGTAGACAAAGTAAATAAAAATTCACTTAACCCTGTGAGTAAGAAGATAACATGGCTCACATAACAAAATAAATTAGGCCCAATAAATTTTCAAACAAGCAAAATACATTTACTTACAAGAGTTTTGTATACAAAAAATTTCTTCACGTTTTCGTCTTTGCTCAACTAAAATTCTAGAGCCGCCCTGAGTTTAGGAATAAGTAGTGTGAGCCAACCTCAAACCTGAGGTACAGCGTCACCTTATTGTAGTAGTAGTAGTAGTAATATTAGGCAATAGATTGAAACAACCCATCTCATTGTAGAGAAAGAGAGGTTAGAAGGATTGAGAGAACTTGAGGAGGCTAAGTCTAGGATTTGCGAGCTTGAGAGAGACCTTAGTGAGGCAAGTGAAGCCATTAAAAGAAATGATTGTGGAGCCACTAGAATAGCCAAGATGACGCGTACATTTAGAGAGAAGAGTGGTCTAGGTTTCATAGATCCACCATCCCTTAAAACAAGGTCTAGTGAGCCTAAGAAGAAAATCACGTTTGTGAGTGCTAAAACTATAATGAATCCTTCATTTTCTAGTAACGCTAAGTCTAGTGAGAACGAGACACTTGTGAGTACTAAAGCTGTAGCTAATTCCCCTTCATCTAGCAACTCAAAACCTATAGTAAATGAGTTTCTTAAAAAGAGAGTTTTCACATGTCATCATTGCGGGAGTGAGGGTCACATACGACCATTTTGCTATAGTTTAAAAAGGGAGATTCGTAAGAAGGGTCAAACTCAAAAACCTATGAATCTCTTTGTCCCTCGTAGTGTCTCTCTTGGTCAATCCAATGTGAAATGATCTCGTAATGTCACTTGCTTTTCTCGTAAGACTTGAAATCATGATTTTCTTACTCAATTGACTCATCTTGCTACACAATCATCTTACATTGTTGAGGAAATTAATAAGTTGACTTTGCATGCTAAGAACATGAATGGTGCATCACGAGTTCATAACAAACCTAATCTTGTTTGGAAGGAAGTTGCTCATGGTTCGTGTGCCTCTCAACCTCTAGATACTCTTAGGGAGTTTAGGGGTTCTACTCCTCATGATTGAGTTGTTTTGGGTAGCATGACACTCTTATGTGTTTTATTTTCCTTATCATGTTTAGAGTGTGCATGTGTCTAATTGTTTTAGGTATTTTCCTTTTGCCTTACCTTTCTTTTTGTTATTTTTCTTTTGCATTTGTCTCACCTTCCATGCCTTTGAGTGTGCTTACTCGTTCGTATGATTGCATGCTTGCGTTGAATATTCTTCTTGTATCATGCTCAAGGATAAGTTCGATATTATTTGATTATTGAGCTTTGAGCCTCGAAGGCACCTCTAGTGACCATGGAATTGTGCATATTTGATTATATTGTGAGGTGTCTCATTGTCTCGCTTGAATCTCATGCTCTTCACTATTTGTACACACTCTCATGGGGGCGTGGTCCTTTTGGTGTCTAAGGATTCTTAACTTTGTTCTTGGTTGAATTCTACTTGTCTTGATCTTAGATTGACCAAATGTTTGAGGTTTACCTTTAGATGCTTTCCCCCACTGATTCTTATTGAGGGACCGCCTAGGGATTAGTGTGAAAGGTTCCCTTTGTGCATAAAAGAGTGAGATCTTTGCTTATTGTCTTTCATTTTCCTCTATATTAAAAGAAAACAAATATAGAAAAATTCAAAAAAAAAAAAAATAGAAAGAAGAAAAGAAAAAATTATGAGTATTCTTTATAATTGGGGTTGTTGCTCTAGTGCACCCCCTTCTTGTGATTAATTAGTTTTAGAATTGAGGTTGTTGCTCTAGTGCACCCTTTTATTATGATCTCACACCTAGGGGGAATGGCTACCTAATCATTGCACCTTCCTAGGTGTGTGCGTCTCTTGAGTCCACAAGAATGCGAAATGGGGTTTGTGCGTGAAGTCTTTAGGTCCAAACGACTTATGGTTTGACTTCTATCATCAAACTTGTGTGAATTCTTCTCGGAATTTGTTAAGTATCCCTTGGCACTTATAAGGGTCTTGCACCACCCTCACTGAGTTCACTTGTTCACCTTGATAGTATAGAGCATGAAATTCTTTTGAAACATGGTTTACTTCATAATATGATTATGTAATGCTTAGCTCTATGCAATCTTTGGTGCCCTGCATCGCTTCAAACTCAACTTCACGTAATTTCTTACCTTGTGCTTGAGTAAGATGTTTGGAGAATTTGAATCTGTTGCATGCTTGAGCTAGCCTTTGTGTGATGGAATGCTTGCATGTTCATTTTGGGGGTTGATATAGTAAGGGGGAGTGTTGGTCACTCAATGGGTTACCTTACTAATTTTTTTTTGAAGTCCATATATCTGTCCATTTCGCAAAGTGTTTAAGAGCACATATCATTTTAGTCCTCGCATAACAATTTCCATTCTTAGAGTTCACTGTTAATATTTGTTGGGGCCTTATATTTCAAAATTGAATGTTGCTAAAGAGAGTTTATATGGACCGCATTCGACAATATATATTTTTATGGCACATCATTTTTTTTTGTTTTTTGTTTTGTTGGTTGGACACCTTTTTCTCTTCTTAGTGCTTTGTGGCTTCAAATTGCATTTTAATTAGAGGAGATGCTTATGTTTATTAATTCGTTACAAAATAGGCGAGGCATTAAGTGCTCATGCCTTGGGAATGATCAGTGGATACGTTAGCGCTTGTTGCTTATGTGGTTGTCATTGATCTAGTTATGCTTGCTTATTCTTCACGTGGCATAATCTGTGATGGAATGCTTGATTTATGAGCATTGCATGGTGTGAGGGGGATCTTTTGGGTATTTGTTCTGCCCTTTTTGCGTTTTCGTGACAAAAAGGGGGAGAAGTTATTTGGTTTGAAAGCTTGGGTAGATGTTGCTCTTGGTTTAGGGCTTCATAGCTTATGCCTTGACAATTGCTTAGCTTATGTTTGATCTTGTAATTATCTTTACCTACGCTCACCTAGTTGCTTATGCCTTGCATGTGATAGCTTTATTAATTATTTTTATTTCCGTTGCGCTATATTATGTAGCTAACTTATCTTGTCTACGCATGCTTGTTCTTGGATGGGTTACCTTTGCAGGATCTTGGTGTTTATCATGGAGGCTTCATTGCCTAGTGGGTGTGAGTTCTTAGAAGTTTCTGAGTCTTGTTAGAATTTGTTTCCATGTGTTTTTGTTGTTTATAAATCGTTTTATCCCGGAAAAGCCAAAGGGGGAGATTGTTAGTATGATTGGCGTTTTCTGGATTTTGTCAAAACCATTGAAGTCTATTTTGTTCTTTTTTCATTTGGGTTTGGGAGGTGGTTCTTTTATTTTATCTTGTCTAGACACTCCGCCCGGGGAATGAAGAAATGTTGAGAAGCTCGTGCCTTGAAGGATGCTCGGACTTTATATGAAAAAGGTATATTCATTCATATGCATTTAGTTTAAACTTTTTTTTTCATGCATCACTTCTAAGTTTTATGCCTAATCTTCAATAGAGTAATCACGTTTTTTTAAACCTTAAGGCAGTAGCTCTCTTTGTTTGCTTTTGTGGGTGATAAGAATAATTTTTAGAAGGCATAGAGTGGTGGATGACTTTGATTTGAAAGAGAAATTTTTCTAAGGCACAGAATGGACAGTGAGTTGCGCTCACGGGGTGCTTTCCTAGTGCTAGCAAGTGCTAGCTTTTCCCTTGCTTGTGCATCCCGCGTGTGTGCCCTTATGTGTGCCTACCTCACCAAATCTGAACCATTTGCCTTGCTGGCGTGTTTTTAAAGGTAGCGCGTGCTAGCGCTTGGCTTATCTCCAGCATTAGTCTTTTGCCTTGTTTGCGCCTTTTTAAAGGTAGTGCTATGCTAGCGCTTGGCTTTGTGATTGCTGGGACGCCAAGCTAGCGCTTGGTAGCGCTTATGTGTCGTCCTCTTATTGGCTCCTTGTTGGGGTTTATACTTGCTACTATATATACTTGCTTTCCACACAATTAGGGCACGAATTTTGGCAGCCATTTGAGAGAGAGAGAGAGAGAGAGAGAGAGAGAGAGAGAGAGAGAGAGAGAGAGAGAGAGAGAGAGAGAGAGAGCACTCTTCTCTCTATTCATTTGGGCACAAATTTACATTTGATGATTTAGATCTTGTATCTTGGTCATCTTTAGTCAATCTAGATTGTTTTAATTTGCAAAAACAAAAATCTTCATTTCTCTAAAATTCATTCATACATGCCGATGATACTACTTGGCCCGAAGATTTTGGAGCTGTGGTGAGCGGAGGTCGAGGCGTTGGACTCGTGGTGGCTATGGGATCAAGAAGGAGCTCGGGGAGCTACATCAAAGTGGTGGAGTTAGGTTAAGCTTTTGGGGTAAAGTTGTAATTTCTCTCTTAGCACTTTGTAAACCTTTTGATCTATAGCAAATTTGGTAGTTAGGCTGTGGTTTTATGCTTAGGGTATGTTGACCCTAAGTAGTTTCCACGTATATCCTCGGGTTTGCATTCTTTAGATTTATTGCTATTGACTTCAATTGTTAAATTGTTAGAATAGCATGGAACTTGGTTAATGGATTAAAATTGGAGGTTGCGTGAATTTTAATTGGTTGTCCTATTCAAACACCGCCCCCCCCCCCCCCCCCCCCCCCCCCCCCCCCCCCGGTAGGGATGGCAATCGGGGCATTCGGGGCGGATTTGGGGATTTCCGTACCCGATCCCTGAAACCGAAAGTCTACCCATATCCGTCCCGATACCCGAACGGGGAGAGAAAGGAAGAACCATAACCGAACCAAACGGGTCCCCGAAACCGATTGGGTACCCGAATTTGGTACAAAATCAAAAACAAAAAAAAAAAAAAAAAGGCACAAAATCAGCAACTCATATGGGCTCCTGTGGATTTTGAAACCATAAAAAGAGTACAAAATAGCTACCAACAGTTACAGAGATCTTTAGGGAGAGAGAAGCAGAACTAATTTTTTTTCTTGGCCTTTACATATATTTTTTTTAAAGCAGGAGACCTGGAGGAGACTGGAGAAAGGATTTGATTTGAGAAATTTAGGATTTTGATTAACTTCCAGCCGGACCAGCTCTTTGAATTTGTGGGATCAATTTCTCCATTTGAGGAGATTCTCTGCCTTTGGTGGGAAGTTGCAGAAACCCAAAATGGCCCGAAGAAAAAATCAACAACGATGGTGATTGGGCCCTATTGAAGATGTACGACAATGGAGGAGGATGAGTGGGCTCCGTGGCCAGCGATGAATGGAGTGAGAGTTTGGGGGAGAAGGGAGTGGAGGTGCTTCGTGGAGAGAGAGAGAGAGAGAGAGAGAGAGAGAGAGAGAGAGAGAGAGTTTTGCAGAGGGAGGGAGAGAGTGACTAGATCTAAAATCGCCTCCTGTAAGTGAGAAGTGAGAAAATGAAATAGGACTGGAAACCCTAACTCACGTATGTGTATATATATAGGCAGGGATAATTTTGTAATTTACTAGTTCGGTTCGGTTGGGTTCTGGTATCGGTTAAATCATAACCGAACCGAAATCCGTTCGGTTATCTTGTGTGCCAACCATACCCATACCCACGGGAAAAATTTCGGTTATGGTTCGGGGATAATTTCGGTTATCGGTTCGGGTACCCATCGGTTCGGTTCAAATTGCCATCCTTACCCCCCCGGACTCTTCTAGTGCTTAATATAATTTCACCTTCATCAAAACACGAGCACCTTTTGAAACTCTCAAGACTCTACCTTCAATGGTATGCTTCCAACCCAAAGAGACAAGGTTCCTTTTCAAATATGGTACATGTCGAACACCAAACAATGTCCTCCCAAACCAATCATGCATTCGGACTTTAACTGTTCCAATTCCAACAATTTTAGTCAATTTAGGAATTCTAGTCAATTTCCAACACTCACCACACTTGTGTCTACGAAGTAAAAAATGTGGTGTTAGAGCATCTCCAGCAAACTCGGGTAATCCTCTTGTTGGACAAAATGGCTGGTAAAGGAAGACCCATCAGCCTCGCTTGGAACTCGCCTTTTTGTCTACCGCCAAAACTCTTAGCCATGTTCTGGCGAGGTTTCTCTCTCTCTCTCTCTCTCTCTCTCTCCCTCCAGATCCAATCATCGTTGGCCGGATCCAGGCCCTCGAATAATCGGCGGTGGCGGCCTTGTTTCTTGGCTACAGATGGAAGACCAGTCAACCATGCCACTCCATCCGACTAAGTCAGATCTCGCCGTTGTCGTCATTCGATTGTCTCCGTTCGAGCTTGACTTCTTCCGATGGTTTTTTTTTTAGTTTCCCGGTGAGTTTGATTAGTGGGTTTCTCGAGTTTCCAAGCGATATGTGGCCGGATCTGGTTTCCCGTCGTTCAAATATGCATACATGAGTATATATGCATTTATATATGTGAGTATGTATAGTTTCCATTTTTTTTTTTTGTCAAGGAAAATGACTAGACTGTTGGGTGTTACACTTGTTTGGTGGCTAGCTAAGAGGGAATTCCTAACCAAATGGCTAAAATTTTGGTTAGGCTCCTGGAGATGCTCTTAGTAGCATTAATGCTCTTGTGCGAATCTTTTAAGATTATACCAGTTGATCATCTCAATGAGAGTATTTGGAAGAGCAAAAAGATAAATCAAAATTACCAATAAAAATCATACGATGAAAGCATTATTGGTTCAAATCGAAAACGTACAGTAAATGCACATAAACGAGTGAAACCCAACAGTTTACGAGAAATCGAAGGCATGGCTTAGAAAACTGTGAAAGATCGGTAATGTGGTTTCTCACATACATATAATTCATCCAGTTTAAATGAAAGCCTTATTGGTCACACCATTAATCAAATTGATTAATCCTGTTTAATATCCATGTTGAAGGTCCATGGTGGGGCATTGCCAAGGTGATTCGATTCTTGCTTTCTTCCAACATTGTTGGATGGAAGGTGGGTTTGGTCTCTTGGCTTAATCGAAGTGTGCGTGTCACGATCCAATCTAAAAACACATGGGTCATGACCGGCCAATAAGGTTTACCCACTAAGGCTTGTGAATTAAATAGTTTAGAAATTTTCTGCTCATTAATCTATAAATAAATAAAAATACTCGAGTGTAACAGAAAAAAGCGAAAGCGTGATAAATTAATCACAGCTAAGTGTAAGATAGGTCAAAGTTATTACAAACATCCTGAATTAAACATAAGCATAACCACGGTTTTGGCCACAAGTCTAGCACAACCGTCAACAAAAGATACAAATCTGAGTTACAAGTACACACGATCCTACTACATTATTGAAACTAAACAACAAACATTCAGGCTTCTTCAGTATTAAAGAGGTTCCTGAGAGTACACAGCATGGAAGAGTAATAATATTAAGGAGCGAGGTCTGGGGAGGTAGATAGATAGGACTACGTCTTGCTCGATTAGGACCCTAGCTTTATTACGAGTGCATCAAGCGTTTTCCACAAAATCATAAATTACCTACAACATTACGTACAATAATATTTTAAACATTAGGCTAGTGTGACACAAGTTATGACAAACGTACTAGTTTCCCATGAACTTATAAGTCAACGAATTCATTTCTCAAAGTGTAAATCTTTATATCAAACATTTTAAGCGCATGTTGCAAACATTTCATTCTCCAAATAACGGCTCAACTAGGCCGTTCATGACAATCACTTGTCAAGTGTTTCATCTCAATAATGACTTATAAGCAACATGTTCAACGCCCACCAATAGTTATGAAGTGACCCTAAATATTAATGTTTGGCCTGACGTCACTGACGATCATCTGGCTATGATCCCCCCTTATTACTTCGCTCGCTATTCACTTACCCTAGCGGCCGGGCACCGTTTGAACCACTTGTCATTAATAGTTATGAATCCCAACAAATAATCGATCCGTTTTCATATAAATCATGGCAATTTTAAATGATAGCACGCGTTTTTTTTTCCAGGTGGTTCGAAATCCTTGCAAACATTTACCATGTTTTCAACACAATGTACATGTGAAAACAATAAGTTCTACCATTAAGCCCAAACAAAGCACGCATGCTTCTCATCCGAAAATTTAAGTAAAGCATAGCATATACAAGACTCACCGAGAGTGTGCCGAGCAAACTTGTCAAACGTGGGAGCTACGGGTCCCCAATGTTCGGACCTAAACACATCAAACCAAACTTATTAAGGTTCACGATAGGTCAAAAGTTTATCAATACCGTGTAAGGCTCGAGCTATCCGGTATGATTTCTGAAACAGAGCAGTCCCGGGGAACCGATGAAAACCAATATCAATTTAACTCAGAAATTTATGTAATCTTACAAGGACATAGACAAAGATGTTAGGAAGACAAGTTGTGAAAGAACGCGAAGGCTAGAAATGCCCAGAGGCAGGGTGAAAATTCAACACACCAAAATCTGGTCAGAACTGGACCAGGATGGAAAACAAACGAATTCGAGGTGCGGATTCTGAGAGTTATTTTCTGTTCATATTTTTCCAACATAGTAGATTCAAAAACAAAAAATTTGGCTCAAGAATCATGCAAAACGGAGTTTTCGTAGATTTGACTGATCGCGGGACGGGTACCAGTCGTGGAGTTATCGAAGGAAAATAAGGTTGAATTCCCCAAAATACCCTGGGCTACATCTCAATTTTTTTTTTTTTTGGGGATCGTCTATTGACATTACTTTGATTCCTAAGAAAACCCCTTCAGTCCTAAAAGTTTATTTACATGTGAGGAAAATGACTCGTCTCAAAATCCGTATTTTTTTGGGCCAGTTCATTTGAGAAACTCACCCTTAAATTTTGTGGGGCTTAAGAAGAGGACATTGATTTTGGCATTTACGTCTCTACACCTATCTCTCAAAGTTCATCCAAACTCAATTCTGTAGGGTCTAACAGAATTCTAAAGCATTGTTCCGAGTAGATTTTATGGACGTTGTATTGAGAAAGTATTTATTAAGAATTAGCTTGATCATTTGTCTAATTAGGAAGTGTCTTATGGACTGCTAATTTCCGAACTTCTTTGGTGCGACTTGCAAGTCTTTAACTCTTTATTGATTTTTTGCTAAAGTCAGTCTTTATAAATTATCAGTACGTGTTGAAGTTGACTGAAATATCTAGTTGCAGACATGCCTGTAAATAGGGTAGGTGCGTGAAGTTAGGGGTGAGAAACACGACATGAGAGCACAACAAGAACCCAACACAAAATTAGCTTATTAGGGTTAGCAATTTCTGACACGGAACACGAATCTGGCACAATACTATAACGCAAGAAGCTAAACAAATCGGGTTAGGATTGAGCGAATTCTAACATGAACACGAAATGACACTGTTAAAACTGTGGCTCATATGTTAAGTATGAAGAGATATTAAGGAGTTCTAGAAAGAAGATGCCGAAGCGGAGTGAAACGAGTGGAGGGCCAAAGGTCCAGGCGTTCTGTAATTTGGGGGGTGCGGGGGGCTATCTTGTGGTATGATACGGTATCGTATAAGGGTATTTTTGGGATACATGCCAAATATTAGGTTAGGGTTATAATAGAGTAGATATAAATACTCTATGTTGTAAACCCTATTTTGTATTGTGATAATAAGAACATCAGCCACTTTCGCTCCCGTGGATGTACCCGGTATTGGGGAACCACGTATATCTCTGTGTTGATTTCTTTACTATTTATACTCGTAAATCGCGCATGTGTGTTTCAGTCCTATAGACTTGACCTGACCCGACGCGGGGTGGAAGTTTATGAAAGAGGAAAGTCCACTTTCACCCCCTGTGGTTATCGCCATGTGCGGATACCCCCCTTGTGGTTTAAAACTGACCACATAGCCTACCTGTGGTTTTGAAAATGTGCGGATAGACCCCCTGCCGTCATATTTTCCATCCATATTAACGGAGATGTATCTCACACATCTCTAGAATGTAATCTAAGTCGTTCATAATGTATTAAATAAAGAATAGAGTATCTATGTAAAAAAATCATCTCGATCAGGCATCAATAACCCAGTGATCTAATTTTTTGAAATTTTTAGTAAATTCAAATTTGAAATTTTAATTTCATAACAAAATCGATTTGACCATGAGTTTTTCATTTTTTGATTGACTTGAATTTTGGCAAAAACGTAGTACTCGTCAAAATTTAAAATATCAACGGTTTGGATTCAATTTTTGGTATACAGGATGGTGTGGTTAGATTTAAAAAAGAAGAAGAATCAAGGGACGTGATGGGGGTATAACGGTCTTTTAACGTTGTGTCCGTTAATATGGATGGAAAATATGACGGCAGGGGGTCTATCCGCACATTTTCAAAACTACAGGTAGGTTATGTGGTCAGTTTTAAACCACAAGGGGGGTATCCGCACATGGCGATAACCACAGGGGGTGAAAGTGGACTTTCCTCTTTATGAAATGATACGATAGCACGACAGAAAGCGAACTAAGTTAGCAAGTTAGGACCGACTATTTCTAACACGAAACACGAATATGTCACGACATGATAATACAAAAAGTTAAACAGATCGGGTTAGGATTGAGAGAATTCTAACACGAAAACGAAATGACACGATACGAACTACACGATGCGTACCCAACGTAAAGTTATATTAATGGGCATTAGCTCACCTCTGTGTACTATTATTTTGCAGTCAATGCAAAATGTCATTGACAAAGACTCGTATGATTGGACTTGATAGACATGCGAACGATTAATTGTGTTTTATTTGTCAAATATACAGGTTATGTCTAAAATCACATTTGCCTCAAAATAACATGAGAAGTTTGCTTTCCTATCGATGTACTATGAAGCTAGCTACTTGTTATTGCGATTCTTTTTTCCTTTCTGCAGTGTTATGAAATGAACTGTTCAAATCAATATTTTGGAACTCTTATCAGACCCACGATCACGAATTGAGTTTTGAAAGGGCAGGCGGGATAGAGGTGATCTTGTAATTTGCAGATATATCCACAAGTCCGTCAAAAACGCTATGGAGATTCGAAATGATATCTTTAATTTCCCCAAGTCCGTCAAAAACGCTTTGAAGTTTCCAAATGTAATAATTTCCACAAGTCAGTCAAAAAAGGTTTGGAGTTTTCACATATAATAATTTCCACAAGCCTGTCCAAAATGCTTTGGTAATATCTAAGAATTTCCACGAATCTGGTGAGTGGTGACTAGTGGAGCCATTGTATTAGGTTCAGTTTGGAGGATACGAATCGAAAATCAGAAGTGGCATTCCCAGTTACATGATTCATTTATGGGTGATTGATCTCATTCAAGTGTTTAATTCAACACATGAATGTCATCACGGGAAAAAAAGGTTAAAACCTTATTCAAGCGTTTGGTTTGACAATTGAGAGCATTGGAATGGAGTTTTTACCTAATTTTCCAAAGCTACGTTTTTACATTTCTTCACCATCTCTCCCCAAACAACAATTTTTCCAGATGATTTTTCTTTCTTCTTTTTTTTTTTTAGAAAACAACTACGCTCATTAGCCAAGCATTCTATTTTAAGTATTGCAAAAGGAAATTTGAAACCCCACACACCCCCAACCACACCCCCCCCCCCCCCGGTTTTTTTGAATGGTTATGATTAAAATTTTAGCAGTTGGATGTGAAATCTCACCAAAGCATGTCATGTAGAATGCATTGGGCCATGTTGTACGTCATCACTGTTTGATGAGGTTATACAAAATTGGAACGATACATCTCCTTACACAAGAGAAAAATAATGGCGAACTGTCTAAAATTGTGGCGGACACAAAATTTATGTCTAGCTAGCAGTGGCTTGAATCACGTGCATTATCATATTCATAGCCATTGGATTAAACACATCTCATTTTTGGATACACATCTATTGGCCAAAGTGTGGCTGCTAAATTTAGTCTACAACATATATACACCAAATAAACAAGCCTAAGAAGTTTATCTTTCCAAGCAACAAGAGCTTTTGATTAGTTAATATGTAAAACCCTGGAGCTAGGTTTGTGGTTACTCTGTAATATGACCGATTATTCGCAACACATCGTGTGTGTATCAGAGGGTAAATAAGCAAATAAGCATCCATTACCCTGAGGGTTAGTCCGCGTGGTTGGTGAGTATGTGTTTCTCTCCAATAAGGTTTGACTTTTAATGTCAGGCCGTAAGAAAGTAATTTTTGTGAATTCTCTAGACTTGGCATGAATGACTATCGGACTGGGAACGAATTCAATCACAGTGCGCGTAAACTAGCCTGGGTACTTCTAATAGTCGTTCCAACCACAGTAAGCAGGGCCAATATGATGTTCTATTAATCTTTGTAACAATTTCAGAGATTAATAAAATTTTCACCCTTCAAAAAAAAAAAAGCAGGGCCAATGTGACTCTTCATAGGACCAATTAAAATGAATTGGTAAGGTAACACTAACTATGGGAATATGAGTGTTATGTGCGTCTTCTATGTATGACGTGTGTGTTTGTCTTCAATATGGAGATTGGAGAGTCATTTGTCGACGGGTAGAAGTGCTTCAATCAATTTGTAGTGGACACTTGATGGAGAGAGAGAGAGAGAGAGAGAGAGAGAGAGAGAGAGAGAGAGAGAGAGAGAGAGAGAGAGAGAGAGAGAGAGAGAGAGAGAGAGAGAGAGAGAGGAGAGGAGAGAGAGAGAGAGAGAGAGAGAGAGAGAGGGAGAGGGGGGAGGGGGGGGGGGGGGGGGGGGGGGGGGGGTGGGGAATTGGAAAAATTGAAGGAAATAAATTACTGATCAAGGCGAGTGTTTATGTGTGACACTCTATACTTAAGACAGATTTCGCCCCCGTTATGGTGCTCACGGTTTGCATTGGACGACTGTCTTCTAGCACTACTTGATCAGAATCCCCCCAAAGAAGCACTTCAATTGGAAGGTCTGGCGAACCATCTTGTGTTTATAACTCTCTCAATATGAATGGACTTGAATGAAGAAAAAATCAACCTCTAAAAATGAATGAGAGAAATAATATTTATAGGCCAACTCGTAAATCTATGAAAAGTCACCAAGGAAAGAGTCACATTTGTTCGTGAAGGACTCGCCCGTCCACGGCGAACAAGTGCCAATGAAAATATGCAACCCCAAAATAAATTAATTTTCATTCACACTTGAAATAAAATATTATATTTTCCAAAAATCCCCCAGAAGAATGAAATTGACTTGATAACTAATGCAAAATAATGCAAATGACAGAGAGAGTACAAGTGGAAATTTTCTGCATTGGATAGATAGCTTTTGGCTATGAACATTCCCTTGTGAAAGACTATCGGATTTACTTGCTAACCAGTGGACGCGATGCCTTGAATTGTTCAGCGTTTTGTGTAAATTAAGACAATAGAATTCACACAGAATCTCTCCGAACATTGTTGGTTCTTACGATTGTGCCCATTTTGGCCCTGGAACACCGACTGGTTTTAGAGAGTGTTTTAGAGAATTCAGCCTTAGAAAATTCTCACAGAAGCAGCCCATTCACACTCACATAGGTGATCTCTTATTAAGGGTATCCTGCTATACCCCACTTGGATTTACCAAGGTATAAGAATTATTAAGAGTTAAACTTAACCTAAAATGCTGCAGGCATCACTGTTTCACCATACGAATGAGTTGGAGAGATAAATCCTCAATGATACTCCTAAGTCTCATACCACTCGGTTGTCACGTTGAATCTAGATCTTGGGATCTCCAATCAGCTAGGTTGGGTTGCCGTTATAAGGACTTTTAATTAAAAGACTTTAATCTCATTTCTCTCAATGATCATTTGTTCTTTAGTCAAAACTCAACTCAATGGATCTGTAATATATTTTTGGGCAAATTTTCGTAGTAGTCCCTGTAGCTTTACGGTTGTCTCACTTTCGTCCCTCTAGTTTCAAAATGCTCGAATTTCATCCCTGTAGTTTGTTTTACGTTCCAAATCGGTAAAATCGTTAACACCATTAACGAAACTAACGGAAAAAAAATAAGTGTTCCAATTTTCAATCCGTTTGAACCGGTGCGAAGATCTTATTTTTTTGATCATTTTATCCTAAATGGTCGTAATGAATTTTTGACTCTAAGGCCTTTCAATGAGCACCCTAAGAGAGCCCTGAAACTAAATAAGGAGTCTTCGGGTGCTCGTTGAAAGGCCTTAGAGCCAAAAATTCATTACGACCATTTAGGATAAAATGATCAAAAAAATAAGATTTTCGCACCGGTTCAAACGGATTGAAAATTGGAACACTTATTTTTTTTTCCGTTAGTTTCGTTAACGGTGTTAACGATTTTACCAATTTGGAACGTAAAACAAACTACAGGGACGAAATTCGAGCACTTTGAAACTAGAGGGACGAAAGTGAGACAACCGTAAAACTACAGGGACTACTACAAAAATTTGCCCTATATTTTTTGATGTTTCATTCTCAAGTGAGAACAAGTGTTTTAACGATAAGTTGTCTACAACAAAAATATCGAGACACACCGTATTATATAGTCCTCTATGCCTTTCAACTACTGATGGCCATCACACTATAACTCTTGACATAGAATTGGACCTGTTGGAACATCCTCTAAGAGATGGCACGACCATCTGTTTACTAGCCATTTGTCTAATGCTAGTTGATCAGACTTCATCATAGACCTTGCTATACACGCATGAGGATTTTCAAATCACCGTTGCACTCCAATTGTAAAATTAAATCCACCTTTGGATTCTTAAACTTTAAATTGGATACTCATATCACAATGCTTTAATCTTCAAGTATAGTTGGACATCTCCAATAGTGCAACGAAAGTTTAACGTTGTGGAAATTATACATATTGCTTCCCCTACAATTCTAAAATTAATTCAAAATTAAAATAAGGCAAAAGTACATAAACACCCCCTCAACTATCACTTTTTCCCATGGAGACCCCCTCACATTTAAAATCACCCATACAGACCCCCTCAACTACTGAAAACGAAAAAAATGCTAACTCCGTTAACGGAATGAAGGAAATGACTAAGATACCCTTTTTTAATAAGGCGAAAGTACATAAACACCCCCTCAACTATCACTTTGTTCCACGGAGATCCCCTAACATTTATATTATACCCTTATTCTATCAATCGTTCTCATTGTTTTTTTTGTTTTATATAATTTCTTTTTTCCTTACATCAATCATTTTAAAGAGAACCTTCTATATATAACCATAAAAAATAGCGCGAAAACAATGGAGCGATGGCAGCAAGTGCTGCGGTGGTTCTTTTACTGATAAGAAATGAGAAGGGAAGAAGATGAAGGAAAGAAGAGAGATGTGGGAGAAGAAAAGTCGAGGAGAATGGTGGTGGCAGTTGACGGCAGCTGCTGCGTTACTTTTTCCATCTCTATTTTTTAAACTTTTCTTTAGAGAGAGAGAGTGTGTGTGTGTGTATTGGAGGAGAGAGAAAAAAAGGTCACCGGAACCAGTGGTTAGTCGGTTAGGGTATAGAGAGACTATGATTGAGAAGGGGGAGGAGAATACAATTCTTTTAAGTTTTAATCCAATCATTGATTTTAATGGTTGAGATAAAGTGTTTTTTTTTTTAAAATTGTGTGGGTGGAACCGGCCTCTATATATATGAACCAAAGTTTTAGATCTGATTTCTGATTTTGGGTTTTGATTGGAGGTTGTTTGTAGAGGGAAGAAAGAGAAGAGTTAGAGTGGGTGTATGTATGTAATGCAATAAGGGTATTTTTGTCCGATTTATGGATGAGGGGGTTCATCACAAACGGTTTAGAGACGGAAGGGTGTCACTTGGGTAACGGAGATAAGTTGAGGGGGTCTGTATGGGCGTTTTTAAATGTGAGGGGGTCTTCATGAGAAAAAGCGATAGTTGAGGGGGTGTTTATGTACTTTTACCTTAAAATAATTTCCGTAGTTTATGACATAACACAAACGGTGTCTAAACTTTCTCTTCATCTCTCATGTTTCAAGACACATTGGCAAGAAACAACCCCCACATTGGGTAATTCACCCAATATTGAGTAACTCTTTACTCATACTTAGAAGATTTTGTGCTAAGTGCAACATGCATTTTATGTATTCGTCCAACAAAAACAGTTTTGACATTATCATTTCCCTAAATAGATTCTACTTTATTTAAAGAGTAAAGTCCACTTTCACCCCTTGTGGTTATCGCCATGTGCAGATACCTCCCTTATGGTTCAAAACTGACCACATAACCTACCTGTGGTTTCGAAAATGTGCGGATAGACCCTATGTCGTCATGTTTTCCATCAAGGCGAGTGTTTGTGTGTGACACTCTGTGCTTAATTAAGACAGATTTCGCCCCCGCTACGGTGATCACAGTTTGTATTGGACGACTATCTCCCAGCACTACTTGATCAGAATCCCCCCAAAGCAGCACTTCAATTCGAGGGCATGGCGAACCATCTTGTGTTTGTATCTCTCTCATATGAATGGATTTGAATGATGGAAAAATCAACCTCTAAAAATGAATGAGGGAATAATATTTATAGGCCAACTCGTAACTCTACGAAAAGTCACTGAGAAAAGAGGCATATTTGTTCGTGAAGGACGCATCCGCCCACGGCAAACAAGTGCCAATAAAAATATACAACTCCAAAATAAATCAATTTTCATTCCCACTTAAAATAATATATATATATATATATATATATATATATATATATATTATATCCTACAATATTTTTCAACACATGCATTCAAAAGAGTAAGCCATATAGGATTCAATAAAGTAAGCAAATATAAACAAGTCAAACCCTTAAGATAAGTAGAAGACATGCTTAGAAAACTATCAAAGATTGGTTATGTGATCAAACATATAATTCATCCAGTTTGTGATGAAAGCCTTACTGGTCACATAATTAATCAAATTGATTCTTGTTTAATACTCCCTTCGTTCTCTCCTTATTTTTACTCACTAACTCTTTAAAATGAAATTTACTTTTAGGGGCAAAACATAAAATTTATCAACTTTTATCTACTAATTTTACAAAATGGACACTTATTAAATGACAGTCTAAAATAGAATATGGTTGAGTATAATTTGAAGGACTAGGGGTTTTGTAGTAATTTGAAACATGGCGTCTTTGGATTCCGAGATTGCAAAGACTCAAGAGGAGAAGAGAGCGCCGGGGCAGCAGCTCGCGTCCCTCACTTTGGTCACTTACGACAAGGATCTCTGTGGAGGTAGCAACCGGTTCAAGGATTATGAGCAATCGATACCAGTGAACAACGAAGAGGAGAATGTGGACGCGATGGATTCAGGGGTGGCGAGGAAACTGGCTTCGTACACGGCCCCCAAGTCTACACTGAAGGATATGCCGAGAGGGACGGGGGAGGATTTAGACGAGGAGCTTAAGACGTACGTATAGTAGGAAAAAGCTTAGGGAGGATGAGTACAATATGTTGGTTGGTGTGAGAGTGACTTCGTGGGAGCTTAAGAGGCGCATTAAGAAAAAGTTTAGGGAGGATGAGTACAATATGTTGGTTGGTGTGAGCGTGACTTTGCGGGATAGGCACTATGCTTTGTCTGTGAGGACTTTTCCAGATGCGATTCAAGAGTACGAGTTGAGGAGGGAGAAGGAAAAGATGTTGAGGGCGATTGCTAAGAAGAAGGAAGAGGAGAGGAAGGCGGTGGGATGCAACCCCAACCTTTGGTAGGGTTATTGACTCCTTTCCTTTCGAGGAGGAACAGGTGGGATGAGACTCCCACACCAGGTCGTTTGGCTGATTCTGACGCGACCGCATCTGCTTGCTGTATTGCCCAGTCTGTAGACTTTTAATCTAATTTGATTTTCTATCATATTACTCAAGACATTAGCTGATTATGCAGAACTGTGAACTCTAAGCTGGCTTTGTAGGTGATATTCCTAATTTGAAATTGCTTCTCCGTTATGATGATCTAACGTTTTGCTTTTACATTTGCTCTCTTGAATTCTCTTTTGTGCATTTCTCTTCCAAGCTAGGTTGGTGTCAAGAACAGATGAGGATCTTTTGGAGACTTTTCAGCGAGTGTGCTTCACTCACTGGTGTACTCTGCTTCTGCAGGTAAAGAAGTAGGGATTATTGTTTCAAATTGTCTGTGATAAAGCACCCCTGGGCACAACGCCTCTATTATACGGACTCTAGATATGAACCATGTGATGATTATACAGTGCTTGGTTATGAATTTATCCCCTGTTTTATTTTGTGTTCGCGGATTATTGTTCCTGTTGTCTGTGGTGAAGCACCCCTAGGCACATATCTTGATCTAGATGGTAAATGTGGACCATGTGGTCACAGACTCACAGTGTTTGGTTATAAAAAATTGATGGGAGATCCACTATAGCATGTTTGTAACCTACTAAGTCCACTTCTAAATTTCATAACCCATCTAGTCCACTAATATAGTTATATAACCTAATAACTCCAATTTACTTAAATAGAGATATTTTTCAAGACCAAAAAACCCTCCTATATAATATATAGAGAGAGAAACCTTAGATCACAAAACAGATCTGGGCCTCCCCTCTTCCCCCCTCTTTCTCTCCTCCCCTCCCCTGATGAACCGTCCGCCGGGGAAAAGAATAACGACGAGCCTTCTTTTGTAACACACAATTCCTTGTCCATTATCCACACCATTCTCAAATTGGGTTCTCGTTTCTCTCTTTCAATCCCTTCGGTTCATATATTCATATACACAACACGTAAAATACATCTCTTGATCCTAAAGAATGGCGACTGCGGTTGGGTTTGTTAGCGGCGGCGCTTATGGGTTCTCTTGGATTCGATCGAAGAACAAAGCGGTGAGGGTTAGTGACATGGTTTGCCGGGTTTCTTGCGTTTCTTCTTCTACCACGACGAGAGACCCATACAAGACCCTCATGGTTAAGCTTGGGGCTTCGAAATCTGAGGTCAAGAAGGCTTTCAGACGGCTTGCTCTTAGAGGGTATTTTCTCTTTCTTTTGTTGTTCCTTATTGGAGGATTATTATTTTTTATTGGTGATATTATAAGAAGGTTGATCCACTCTTTTGTTTGTCTCGTGTCCGGTTATCATTGGCGGTTTTTGAATAAATACATAAGGTTATATGTGAGTTTTTCCTAGGGTTAGAGATCTAAAGTTTTTTGAGTAAATATATAAGGTTATATTTGTGCTTTTCATCAATTACTTATTAATTTGGTCCGCGTAGCGGCCTCTCCAACTTGCTTCTCATATATTTGGAGTTTTTTAAATAAATATATAAGGTTATATGTGTGTTTTTTCTCTGGCTAGACATATAAGGTTGGAACAAGTTGTGTTTTTTGAAAAATTATATAAGGTTATATGTGTGTTTTTCATGTCACACAAAAACATTCATACTAACAAACATGAAGGAATCCTCTAGGATACTAACAAAAGAAAAAGGGTTTCCCCTGATAAAAAGTTGAGATTTCTGGTATGAATGAAGCCTTACAGAGTCGAATTTCATTCCCCCGTTGCATGTTAATTAAGATTTATATTATGTATCTTTCTCATTGTTTGCACATCTATGTTATGATAAAATTTTCAAACAGTTAGCTTTCATATTAGATTTGGTTTTCTATGTACATTGCTCTGCATACATACTTATTTTTTAACGTTCTTCCTCGGCAAACAAATGAGAGTTACTAAAGATACAAATACAAGAGTTATATTTTTTTGTGTTTTTGTTGTTATTTAATATCATTTTTTTAAAACATTCTTAGTTAGAGAGATATATAATAATATATAACGTTATATTGTTATATATAACATTCTAAATTAGAAACATTCCATGTTATTTAATAAAGAGAACATATAACATTATATATGACCTTTTGTACCGTACGTGTAACATTATATATATGGTTATAACGCTATATATGAGCTTGTATTGACATAAAAAATTATTTCAATTTGCACAGAGAATATATAAAGTTGTATATGGGATTTTGTCCTGTAAAACTCAAAAAAAAAAAGAAGAACTAATAACGTTATATGTTCTCTTATTAAATAGGTCCACGCAGCAGCCTCTCAAAAGCACAAATGGATATATCCATATATTATCAGAAGCAAGCCGAAGAGACCGCTGCGCGGACCAATTCAATAAGTGATGGACAATGGAACATATAACATTATATATGAACTTCTGTCATGTATAATACGTGTTTTTCTTAGAGTTAAACATATAATATTATATTTCATTTTTTAGATATATTAATGTTGTTTTGAATATTTATATGTAGATATAGAGGTTATGGGAATGCTATTCGGAGGCAGAAAATCACAAATTTTGAAGGATTCGATGAAGGTTTTGATGAAGAAGCGGTAAAAAAATGAAGCTCGACCCCCCGTAGCCTCATCAACATTCAACTTGGGATTAAATGCGCGATTGAAAACAAGGATAATGATGGCATGATATGTGAACATATAATGTTATTTTTTGAGATATATAATATTGTTGGAAAGATATAATGTTGTTTTGAGAACATATAATTTTATATGTCATGTTTTGTGAGACTTAGAGCTACATAGGCTCAGATATAATGTTATATATTCTATTTTTTTGTGAGATTTAGAACTATAAAAGCTCACATATAATGTTGTATGTTCTGTTCTATTTTTTTGTGAGATTCAGAGTTGCAGAAGCTCATATATAATGTCATATATTCTTTTCTTTTTTTTTGCGATATTTAGATATTCAAAAACTCACATATAATGTTATATGTTTTGTATGGACTAGCATATAACGTTAAAAGACTAAGAACAAGAAAAACCAAAAAAGAAATGTTGCATGTTAGAAAATTTTTGCCACACATATAATGTTATATGTTAGAAAAATTTTATCACTCATAAACATTAAAAACTCAATACAAGAAAAATAGGAAAAACAAAGAGAGAAATTTGTCACATATATAATGTTAAATGTTAAGTGTAGCAAGTTCAATAAAAAAAAATCGAGAAAAATGAAAAAATACGTTTTTTGTTACACATATAACGTTATATGTAGCGTGATGGCAGCGGCGACGGTGGTGGTGGCGGCGGCGGTGGCCGTGGTGGCAGCGGCAGTAGCGGTGGCGGCTGTGGCTGCTTGATTGCAACAAAAATGAAAAAAATAGAAAATATATATTTTCGTGTTAGCTAAACAAGGCCCTTGTTTCTTAGGTGGGGTATTTTTGTCATTAAAATTATTAGTGGACTTAGTGGGTTATGAAACTTAGAAGTGGACTAGATGGGTTTAGAAAGTGCTATAGTGGACTTATGAAAAATTCTCCCATTTACAACCAAAATGCAACATATCCTGTATGTGTGTTTATATTTATTCAACCATTATCTATCACACGAAAAGAAGACCACAACGAGTGAGGGAAGAGTGATTGCTAAAGTTTCTTCCTTTCCAAATGTAGCGGAAAAAAAAAAATTTGGGTGCGTTGTTTCAATTCTCTTTTGAAATGTTTCATAAGGTGCACGCATGTACGTTAATTTATGGGCAAAAAGCATAAAGGTTGTGGTTTCACTCTTTAGATTCACTTGGTCGAGATGTCAACGGACTCATGATATATTCTACCCGAATGGTTGTACTGCTGGATTTACCATTTCTTCCTTTTTTTTCCCTCGACTTTTCAAAAAGACCAAAAAAAACATTTCAATAATTGCATCTTTATTCTTTAGTAGTATACGTATATAAAACCCTTCCAACATTTCAATAATTGGTAAAAGTTGTTAAGTTTGGTTATGGAATGGGTGAAATTTGATTATTTGCTGAAAGACTTGCAACTTTACTTATTATAATGTGGGATGTTTTTTTAGCATTGTTATTAAGTTTGCTCATCCACAGTCATTTGCTTATGACAATGTGAATGCGCTAAATTGCTGTTTCTAAATGACAAGAGGCTAAATCTACTCCAATCCCTAATAACGAGGTGTAAAAAAATTACTGTATGAAATTTTAGCAACTAGCTAAGGCTTTGGAAGGGCCATTATAACCCTAGACACGTAACAAGTGCATCGCTATAATCTCTACTACTCCCTCCGTCCCTAGGCAACCACCACCACCACAACAATGAAACAGCTTAAATCCCAAACTCAAAGAAGTTGACTGCAACATCCACAAAGTGTTACTGCAGAATCCAATTACAAGAGAGGTAGAAGAGAAAAGACAACAACTACCCAAATTTAAGCACCCAAGATAGGAAAATAATGAGCAACATCATCGCGGATTGCATGACCTCTACATACAAAGGTATAGCCTTGTTCATTAATTAGTGCCGCCATTCGCCCCTATTTGATAAACGAAATGCTCAAAGCTGCCACGGGGACAAATGTGAAGTAATAATGATCCGATTTGGGATGAAATTTAGTATTTACGTAAAAAATCTTCGTTACCTTAATTTCCATCCAAGAGATGGTTTTATGCTTGCATTGTATAATAGGTATCGGAAATTGCCTCATCAAGACCACCGTTCACGCTCTGGACTAGTTGATCGCGCGATAGCATCTTCCAAAATGTTCAGATAGCATCCATTATATCCTTTCATCACCATCATCATCCTCTTCTTCAAGTGATCAGGACCAAAGACGCAAAATGTTCAGATAGCATCCATTATATACAAACATACATGCACTATACCTAAAGTGGCTTGTTAGTGGCTCATTTTTTTTTTAATAAGAAAGAGATTTATTTCCCTATCAAGTCTAGCAATATTATATATAATCGAATTCTTCTTTTGCTTTAATTTTAATGCCACTGGAAAGGCGTTATTTTGATTGATCCACGTGCACCTGCCAATTCAATGCAGAATTGAAGCCATTTTTTCATAGAATCATAGATGCCGCACTTGCCCTTGATAAATTCCTATTCTAAGAGAGAAAGAAATTTCGCTACTGTCTTTATCCCTCTAGCCGGATTTATTGTATGTTAATTTCCAAGCAAAGGAGCGTGGCCAACTAGCTTTCACGCAATACTGGGGGACGCATTCGGGGCCCCAAAAGCGTTGGATAACCAGGGGGATTCGAATCTGCGGCCTTCAAGAGAGAGCAAACGCCCCTAAAACCCAATAATTCTCAAGCCTTACGACAATCCAATCCGGGTTCATTTACTCCATAATATATTGCAACCAGATGAATAGAAATATCCGAAGCAATTTAGATAAGGAACATATCGAAAGACAGAGCTCCTATAAATTCAAATTGATTCGAGGAGAGAGATGACTCTCTCATTCTAAATTTGTGCCCCTGTCTGAACCGAATGGCGGTGGATTTTTTTTTCCTTCCGGGTATTCAAGAGGCAGTTTTAAAAATAATGTAGAACTAAATATGCACACACATATGTACGTATTCAAAACTAATAATTTGCAATACTTGGACAAATATGTCTGAGGCTTCTTGGGGAACAATTGGGAGAGAAAGAACAGAGAGTGCCCAGTAAGAAGGCCTCAGAAGAAGACCGCAGAGAAACTCTGGGGATCGGAATTAGTTTATGCCTCCTAACTAAGCCGTGATATGAAACCGTGATTCATATGGCTACTCAAAGAGGCATTCTGCTCCATGGCGGCCAATAAAAACAGGGTTAAGAAAGAGAAAATCCAGAGAGAGAGAGAGAGAGAGAGAGAGAGAGAGAGATACCAGAAGGGCTGCTGGTGAAGAGGAGAAACCTTGGAACGTCTAGGGTTTTCATCTTTGTGGGCTTTTTATACTGGTCTTTACCATCATAACTACAATCCCCAAAATAACCCTAACCGGAGTTGTAGCTTTGCACAAATTTTCATACAAATGTATTCTGAGCACAGAATTGTACACAGATGTATTTTGAGGGCCCGTTCCAGTTCCTAAAAAAAGGAACTTTTCGAGAAAAAAAAGTAATTTTGGTTTCAAAAATCACGTGTTTACGCAATAATTTTTTTACAAATATAGATCGTGTTTGCTAGATGGCATTGAGATCTTTTAAAAAGTGTAAAAAAATTAAAAAATTATTTTTCATTTTCATTATATTTGAGCTTAAAATTACCTTCTTTTTGAAAAGAAAGCAGAACAACACCTGAGTCGTTTGTGTACATAAGCTCCATAAAAAATAATGAGGGCCTTAGAACCTTTTCAGAACATATGTATTCGGATATGCACACATATTGTTGTGCTTAGAAAAACTCTATGTCTCTATGTGGAAATAATAGTCTAATTTACACACACACAAAAAATCCCTCATATTCAATTTAACATCGTGCTTCAAAAGACGTTAGAGAAGAGAAAGTAAAAGAGCGCAAGAGAAAAATTATAAGGAGAGTGTTACAGGAAATAAATTGATAAAAAAAATTAGTAATAGAGAAGAAAAGAAAGAAGATTGCTAATTCCTTACAATTCTTCGATTCTTTGGCTTGAAACTATCATCAATCAAATAAGGGGAGGAATCGATCAACACAAAAAAATAAGAGGAAGAATGATATATTTCTTCCTTTGAATTCCAACAAACCCCAAAGAAGAGGACATTTTATTATGGCAAGGTGGTAGCCTATGGGCTTTTTTCGAAAAGTAACGGGCTCATCCAAGATCCAAAACAAGCCTAAGGCTCCGTATGGGCTAGCTAGTCTCTTTGCCATTTGGGCCTTTCTCACCACACCCAGGATAAATTTGAAGGCTAATGAAAATCAGTCCTTTATGATTTTGGTCATAATTTTTATGGGCTAATGAAATCAGTCTTTATGGGCTAGCTAGTTTTGCCATTCGGCCAGGAATTTCCCGTTTTTATAATAATAAAGCTTTGGAGAAGCCCTTTATTTGAGTACTCAAAGCTAAAGGTGGCAAATTGGCGGATTTGGGTAAATTTGTGCGGGTTAAAATGGGTTACGAGTTGAATATGGGCGAGATGAATATGGGTCAATAGTAGACGAGTTGAATACGAGCAGGTCAAATATGGCTTAAGCCATACCCATTAAATCCGACCCGATCCGTTTTATGCACACTACTTGAGAGAGAGAAAGAGGGTCGTGGAATCATGAAAAAATAAAGTAAAAATAAGTTTGTATATCGCCTCAATGTTTAGTAACCTATGTCTTGTGACTTGTGAGTTTAAAAGTATCGTTTGTTACTCCTTATTCAAAAGTGACCCTAGGACGCCGTTACATGCTTCTCTCTCACTATAAATTCATGTGGGACTCAAGACTAAATATGCAAATCTCACATGAATGCGTGGTGAGAGAAAAACTTTGGGACGTAACGGTGCTTCAAAAACATTAAATAATCTCTCCCTTTCTTCCATAGTTTACTCTTCGCCAAATTTGCCTTGGGCCAATCTCTCCCCTTGCTACTATTGTTTCGAATCTTTTGGTATATAGAGGACACTGTACTGAAATTTTAAACAATATCTTTGAATGAGTTAGTGCTTGAATCAAACAATATAGAATTAATTCATACAAAAGTGTAAGAGAATATCTCTATCCTATTTGTGTAGTAGGAAGAAATAAGCGGTAATTTTTACTCTCCCTTTTTTTATAACCGCACTTTCTTTTTTCTATTTTTTTATTGGAATTTACAATGTTGTCATTCCAAGTGTAAAAGAGTATGCAAACAGAAGATTAATTTTGTAAATTCACATTACGTACAAGAGGACAACAATGGAGTGCGGAAATCAATTATCAACAAATACAACTTGGATTCGTTAATGACTTTTATTTCTTTTTTGTCGATTAACGAACTCTTACGACTTACATGAATGCACATTGTCTGGGAGAGAAAAAACTATTTTTTGACATTTTGTGAAATATGGCTTGTTACCTTCAAAAACTTCCAAAACATCGTAATTTTTTAGCAATAAATTTATAACATTTTGGTATGTTTTAATGAGGGTGCATATGATACATACCTAAATATTATTTTATGTATATTCGTAAAATTGGAGTAGTTGGCGTATCAAATGAATATTGTTTTGAGATACTTTCATATAAAATGGTGGACTGTATGGTACGGAGTATAAGGTAGACGGGCAAAGACCACCTAACCCCCGGGAATTAGCTTGGTGAATAAGACTTTGAGACTTCGGTTTGCTTTCTTTTTTGTGTCTAAGGTTTGAAATTTTCAGGTGTTATTAATTTTTATGGGGCAACTTTATACGGAATTTTGTCCTAGTATTAATTAGCATCCCTTCTAGTGGACGGTGGTTGGCAACACCGTTTTGGTATAGTGGATATTGTATGAGACCAATTTTGTTCAACCACTAAGGGTAACTTTATCCACTGTGAGATGAGATATGTTGCGAATCTTAATATAGAGAGAGAGAGAGAGAGAGAGAGAGAGAGATATGTTGCGAATTTTGTTTAAGTAATCGAAATCATTTATTTTGTATGAATTGATTTGTTAGGATACCACGCAAATATTTAGTTTAATTGGTTGTCGTTAAGTACTTGATACAATGAAATTGCATTTTGCTCTTTCAAGTTCTGAACACACTGTCTGTTTCAAATGCGGACCTCCCCATTTCCGCCCTTTCCCAATTGAATTTTAGTCATTTGAGCCACTCAATATGATCAGAACGTAATTTTAAGGGTACCCGCAAGAATCAAAAGAAAAAAAATGACCGGGAAGAGTTCCATCCGAACAGTTTTTTATTGAAAAAAAAAAATTGCTCAAATCAAACCCTTCATGGTCATTTTTTTTTTTTGTTGATTTCTCGCGAGTACCCTTAAAATCACATTCTGAACACATTGAGCAGCTCGGATCATAGAAATTCGATCGGAAAAGGGGAGTCCACATTTTAAGGGTCCTCATTTGGAACTTTCCCTAAATAACTAAACTTTTTGATTGAGTAATTACCAATATTTGATTGAGCTTAGTTATTGAAATGATGATCTCCTAAAAAAGCCATACGTACAGTTCAAAAACAAGACCCGCAATATAGCCTACCAAATGTGGATAAAGTTTCCCTCACCGAAAGTGCGGATGAACAAAATTATATGTTCTCGATACATGTATCTTCCTCAACTAAGGAATTCTCGATAAATGCTGGGTGAAAATCACGATATAGACTATATTTATAGAAATTAAGTAATACTACCGATTAATTAACCTTTGGAGTTTATATATACTTTAGTCCATAGTTGTTAAAATCATATGATACGGGATACATATCCTATGATTCGTATCGTCTCCTTCCAAAAACGAAACGTATCACAGACCGTATCCTTTTTTATAGAAATCTTACGATACGGCAGCGTATCCTACGATTACTTATAAAGAACAAATCATACCATATTTTAAGGGCTGGAACACCAAACACGTTCTGATCATTTCATCTAATTATGGTTATATCCAAATCATTTAAAAGAAACCCAAAGCCAAAGCTCGAATAAAAGAAAGAACGTATTTCAATCATGTTTTACGAGAATCTGATAATGGCTCTTTTTCTCTTCCCTTAACCTCAGGCACTAGAAAACCTCAATGCGATAGACCCTACTAGAGAGACTTGGATTTTTTCATCCTAAAAATATTTTTTTCATACATAAAACACTTATTTTCAAATATACACCAAAATTTTAGATTATTTTTAGGTAAAACTATTATTTATTGTATATTAGCTTGTTAACGCGATACGTATCCCGATATGATTCGTAAAATGAAATAAACAATACACGATACGTATCCCGATTTGAAACCACTATACTTACCTAATTGACTGTGGGAAATCAAGACAAATTGGAAATAAAAAAACTATAAAGATCATCTCAGATTCTCTCAATGTCTTAATTAACATAAATGATAATCCATTAAAAAAAAAAAAAACCCTTCTCAGCATATATAAACAACCCCTGTGACATTGACATAGTGACAAATTAAAATTGAGAGTTTTTATTTTTCTTTATACAATAGTGAGCAGAGGTGTATTGAAGAAGGGGAGATTTCCCTACAATAATGTCCTATGTCAAGCTTTCCATTGCTGTTCTTCTCTGCTGTCTCATTACCACAGGTATAATTAAGGTTTCAAGAATACTATTAAACTTCAAATTAAAAATCTTAAATCTATATCAGGGGCACAGCACCCTCTGCGGCTCCGCGAACACCATCTGTGTCTGTAGCAACGCTACGGAACTATACTTCCGTAGGCAGGTTCATCCAAAGTTATTCGATGCCTAGCAGCACATGGGTCCTCTTACGTGATGAACATAGGACGTCCGTGCATCAAACAACCGTAAATTTATTTTCTCTTTGTGTTGGGAAATCTGTGTCGATGGAAAGCATTTTTCTACATGGGATCGAATCCCCTGGGAGCCAAAAGAAATCTCATCCATTTTTTCATAGAACTATTCCACAAATGTTTCACAACATTAAGGTTTGTTGAATTGTAAAGTTTCATTTATTTGCCTTCCTTTTTAGAAGGTAATGGTTACCAAAATTTCAATTTGTTTATGCAGCATTATCGGAAATAGAGTAACATATTTGTTCGTTAAAAGCTTGTTTTGAGATTGGCTTGCTACCCTATGCATTAAGCTTGAACAATTTTTGAAACTCGTTAAGATTTCAAACCAAGTTCGAGCAAGTTACTATTCGGCTCGTTCGGCTAATGATCATGTAGTATAAAAAATTTCAAGATACTCGATATCATCTCGTGTTTGGCTTGATGAAGCTCATTTGAGATTGGCTCATCTCATTAAGTGAAGCTCGAATATATTTTTGAAGCTTGTTAGCTTTTCAAACCAAGCGTGATCGACCACCTGCTTGGGTCGTTTGACTCGTTTATCACCCATTGCTTCTGTAAAATAAGTATAACTGTTCTGGTATGGTATTGATATTTTCTGAATCCGCCTCTGATGGAATTGCACTGCATTGCAGGCTCGTGCGAAAAATGCACCCAGAGGAATATAGAAGTGTTCGAAGAGCGAAGCGGGAGGGAGATCAAGGGACAACCAGAATGGCTGGTAACGGTGACTAACAACTGCACCTGTACCCAAACTGGCATAGTTTTACGTTGCCGGTACTTCAGCACGACCGAAAATGTCGATACATCCCTCCTTGTCCCGACTCGTGATGGCATGTGCCTGCTCAAGGGAGGCCAGCCGGTGAAACCGTACGAGACCGTCAAGTTTTCTTACGCCTGGTGGCCGCCCACTGTTTTTTATCCCATTCGTTCCAATGTTAATCAGGGCTGTTAGTGAGAGCTAGCATTTGGGTATTATTATGTTTTGGGTTCGAATAATGTTCCAATGCTGCATGCAGTGTTAAATAAATCAATCAGTCCAGTGAATGCAATTCTCTGCCATTTTGTATTGAGAAATGGTTATCGAGAAGAATACTACTAGCATTGATAAATGGTTACATGAATGCAAAGAGTTGTGCTCTATAGAATGAACCAATCTACTAGAACACTCGAATTATATTTGACTCGTCAAAGACTCGTTTTGTAATTTGTGCCCTGTAGAATGAACCAATCTACTAGAACTCGAATTATATTTGGCTCGTTGAAAACTCATTTCTTAATTTGTGGATGTCACGAGAAACTAGTATGAAGCTCAGTTTTATTTTTCCAAAATCGGCTGATTAGCCGACTTCCTTCGGTCTATTTGGAGTTACCTATATAATGTAGTATCTTTGTTCATTGATTGGCTTAGTTGATTTCAGGACATGTCCAAATGGGTCAAAGATTTCCTCTCTCAAATTTTGATATTCACAACTCAGCTCGACATGCCTCGGTTGCGAAAAAATAAACATACCAACAATTCTTTATTTGAACGGTCTAAAATAATCTAGTTTTTACATACTCTTCTACGGTCCCCTCTTTGTTGAAAAGGAGGTGATTTGGGCCTAATACGAAAAAATTGTTGGTAAGATTTGACAAACTCCAATTATGAAATTGATTCCAAATCTGTTGAGAGATACTATACTCCTACGTGCTTGTTGACCAAATTAGGACCTGCTTTGTATGGTTCTCCGCAATGTTTTGCAGACAACAATTGTATTCATCTTTTTTTGATTCATAGGAATAATAGATCCATCCCTCCTCTCTTCTCCCGTCTAGCAGACCTAAATCTGAAGCACATAATTCTTGTGTTCTAACTTCTACGTTACGCATATTTTAATGTGTGGTTAACCAAATGCATCTAACGTTAGTGCTATAAATTCATAAAACAAAGAACATCAAAAGTAAAGAAATGGTCACAAAACTCGGCAATCCCTTCTAGTGTCTAAGGTTTAAAATTTTCAAGTATTTTTATTTTATGGGACAACTTTATACAGAATTTTGTCTTGATATTAATTTGCATCCCTTCTAGTGGACGGAGGTTGGCAACACCATTTTGGTATAGTGGATATTGTATGAGACCAATTTTGTTCAACCACTAAGGGTAACTTTATCCACAGTGAGATGAGATATGTTGCGAATCCTGATAAAAGAAAAAAGAGATGTGTTGCGAATTTTGTTTCAATAATCGAAATCGTTTATTTTGTATGAATTGATTTGTTAGGATACCATGCAAATATTCAGTACTTGATACGATGAAATTCAATTTTGCTCTTTCAAGTTCTAAACACACAGTCTGTTTCAAATGAGGTGATCATCATTTTTGTTAAAATGCGAACCTCTCCATTTCCCCCCTTTTCCAATCGAATTTCAATCATCTGAGCCACTCAATGTGATCAAAACATGATTTTAAAGGGTACTCGCAAGAATGAGCAAAAAAAATGACCGGGAAGGGCTTCATCCGAATAATTTTTTATTGAACGGTTCAAAAAAAATTGCTCAAATTAAGCCCATTGAGGTCATTTTTTTGCCAATTTCTAGCGGGTACCCTTATAATCACTTTTTGAACACATTGATCGGCTCGGATCATCGAAATTCGATCGAAAAAGGGGAGTCCGCATTTTAAGAGGTCCTCATTTGGAACTTTCCCTAAATGACTAAACTTGTTGATTGAGTAATTACCAATATTTGATTGAGCTTAGTTATTTGAATGATGATCTCCTAACAAAGCCACACATACAGTTCAAAAACAAGACCCGCAATCTAGCCTACCAAATGTGGATAGAGTTACCCTCACCGAAAGCGAGGATGAACAAAATTATACTTTCTCGATACATGTATCTTCCTCAACCATGGAATTCTCACTTTCTTTAAATAAATGCTGGGTGAAAAATCACGATATAGACCATATTTATAGAAATTAATTAATTAACCAATTAATTAATGCTACTCACACAATCTCTCACATACATGTAGGGCCCACACATAGTAGTGTGTGTGTGTGTGGAGCCCACATGTATGTGAGAGGTTGTGTGAGTTAACGTTGTTGTATTTAGATTATTGTGTGAGTAACATTTTTGGTTTATATATACTTACCTAATTGATTGTGGAAAATCAAGACAAATTTGGAAATAAAATAACTATAAAGATCATCTCAGATTCTCTCAATGTCTTAATTAACATAAATGATAATCCATTAAAAAAAAAACCCTTCTCAGCATATATATAAACAACCCCTGTGACATTGACATAGTGACAAATTAAAATTGAGAGTTATTATTTTTCCTTATACAATAGTGAGCCGAGGTGTATTGAAGAAGGGGAGATTTCTCTACAATAATGTTGTCCTATGTCAAGCTTTCCATTGCTGTTCTTCTCTGCTGTCTCATTACCAAAGGTATATAATTAAGGTTTCAAGAATATTAAACTTCAAATTAAAAATCTTAAATCTATGTCAGGGGCACAGCACCTTCCGCGGCTCCGCGAACACCATCTGTGTCTGTAGCAACGCTACGGAACTATACTTCCGTAGGCAGGTTCATACTTATTATCCGTAATTATGCGATGCCCGGCAGCACGTGGGTCCTCCTACATGATGAACATAGGACCTCCATGCATCAAACAACCGTAAATTCATTTTGTCTGTGTTGGGACATTTGTGTCGATGGAAAGCATTTTTCTATTTTTCATAGAATTATTCCACAAATGTTTCACAACATTAAGGTTTGTTGAATTGTAAAGTTTCATTTATTTGCCTTCCTTTTTAGTAAGTAATGGTTACCAAAATTTCAATTTGTTTATGCAGCTTTATCGGAAATAGATTAACATATTTGTTCGTTAAAAGCTTGTTTTAAGATTGGCTTGTTACCCTAGATATTAAGCTTGAACAATTTTTTGATGCTCGTTAAGATTTCAAATCAAATTCGAACAAGTTACTACTCGGCTCGTTCGACTAATGATCATGTAGTATAAAAAATTTCAAGCTACTAGATATCATCTCGTGTTTGGCTTGATGAAGCTCATTTGAGATCAGCTCGTCTCATAAATAAGCAAAGATCAAATACATTTTTGAAGCTTGTTAGCTTTTCAAACCAAGCGTGATCGACCACCCGCTCGGGGTCGTTTGACTCGTTTATCACCACCTGCTTCCATAAAATAAGTGAAACTGTTCTGGTATGGTATTGAGATTTTCTGGATCTGCCTCTGATGGGATTACATTGCATGCAGGCTCATGCCAAAAATGCACCCTGGAGAACATAAACGTGTTCGAAGAGCGAAGCGGGAGAGAGATCAAGGGACAACCACAATGGCTGGTAACGGTGACCAACAACTGCAACTGTACCCGAACTGGCATAGTTTTAGGTTGCAAGGACTTCCGCACAACCGAAAACGTCGACACATCCCTCCTCGTCCCGACTCGCGATGGCCGGTGCCTGCTCAAGGGAGGCCAGCCGGTGAAACCGGCCGAGGAAGTCAAGTTTTCTTACGCCTGGTGGCCGCCCATTGTTTTTTATCCCAGGGATTTCAATGTTAATCTGGGCTGTAAGTGAGAGCTAGCATTTGATTTGGGTATTATTATGTTTTGGTTTCGAATAATGTTCCAGTGCTGCATGCAGTGTTAAATAAATCAATCAGTCCAGTGAAGGCAATTCTCTGCCATTTTGTATTGAGAGAAAATGGTTATCGAGATGAATACTACTAGCATTGATAAATGGTACATGAATGCAGAGTTGTGCTCTATAGAATGAACCATTTTACTAGAACTCGAATTATATTTGACTCGTTGAAAACTCGTTTCGTAATTTGTGCTCTGTAGAATGAATCAATTTACTAAAACTCAAATTATATTTGACTCGTTGAAAAATCATTTCTTAATTTATGGATGTCACGAGAAACTATATGAAGCTCGGTTTTATTTTTCTAAAATTGGCTCATTAGCCGACTTCCTTCGGTTGCACTATTTGGAGTTACCTACATAATGGAGTATCTTTGTTAATCGGCTTAGATGATTTGAATACATGTCGAAATGGGTCAAAGATTTCCTCTCTCAAATTTTGATATTCACAACTCAGCTCGACATGCCTCGGTTTCGAAAAATGGACATACCGACAATTCTTTGTTTGGACGATCTAAAATAATCTAGTTTTTACATATCTACGGTTCCCTCTTTGTTGACAAGAAGGAGTGATTTGGGCCTAATACGAAAAATTTGTTGGTAAGATTTGACAAACTCCAATTACGAAATTGATTCCAAATCAGTTGAGAGATACCTATACTCCCATGTGCTTGCTGACCAAATTAGGATTTGCCTTGTATGCTTCTCCTTAATGTTTTATACACAACAATTGTATTCATTATTTTTTGATTAGTAGGAATAATAGACCCATCCCTCCTCTCCTTCTCCCGTCTAGCAAACTTAAATCCGAAGCACGTAATTCTTGTGTTCGAACTTCTACGTTACGCATATTTTAATGTGCGGGTTAACCAAATGCATCTAACATTAGTGCTAATTGTTAGTAATTTATTTTAATCAACGGGTATCTGTAATCTTAACGTGGGGAGATTAATAATTTATTTTAATCAACGGGTATCTGTAATCTTAACGTGCGGAGATTAATAAGTATTTAATATCATGGAGCTCGTAATATAATTGAGATAAGGACGGGAGTGCAATTATAATTCTGTAGTGGGGTGAATTATAATTAGTGAAATAAGAAGTAGAATCCTGGTGGGATTAGGTTTTCTTATTTACACTGGGAGCCCAGACTTATTACTCCTTAGGTCCCTATCGTAGCCCTATATATATACGTTATGCTCTCTAAGTCGGTTTAACGTTTTTCTATTATTCAGTAAATAGAGGCAGACTTAGAGAGAGCAAACAGATCGCGAAAGAGTCCACACTCAGTTCGCGTTCTAGACGTGCAGGGAATACGATAGAAGATCGTAAGGTACGATCGAGCAGTATTCGTGGTTTATAGCAAGGCGTGCTATAACAAGTTCAACCAGCGTTCGTGTCGCCGGGAGTTGTGGTAAAACCCTAATTCCGCCTTGTAGGGTATTTATTTTTGTTGTCTAATCTGTACGCGTCATTACTGGGTCTTGGGGATTCAGTTTCCCAAGACAAACTCCCACTAAGACTCAAAACCATACTGCCATGCATCTCACTCCCATTCCCTCTACGTGACTATCAAAAGTCTTAGCTGGTAAGCTCTTCGTAAAAGGATCGGCCAGGTTATTCGCTGATGCAATCTTGGTCACAGCAACATCACCTCTTTGTACGATTTCTCGAATCAGATGATACTTACGCTCAATGTGTTTGCCCTTCTTGTGAGTCCTTGGCTCCTTCGAATTAGCAACTGCACCGCTATTGTCACAATAGAGTGTAATAGCTGATTGCACTGAAGGGACCACTTCCAGATCCAACAAAAAGTTTCTAAGCCAAACAGCCTCCTTGGCAGCTTCAGAAGCTGCCACATACTCTGCCTCCATGGTAGAATCAGCAATGCAAGATTGTTTGATACTCCTCCAACTTATGGCTCCACCTCCCAAAGTAAACACATATCCAGAGGTAGACTTTCTGGAATCCCTATCTGACATAAAGTCTGAGTCTGTATACCCATGAGGTACCAGACTATCTGACTGGAACACCAACATATGATCTCTAGTCCTTTTCAGATACTTGAGTATATGTTTCACTGCAGTCCAATGTTCTTGCCCTGGATTAGACTGAAATCTGCTAACCATGCCCACGGCAAAACAAATATCAGGTCTAGTACACAACATAGCATACATAAGGCTTCCTACTGCCGAGGCATAAGGAACTGCCTTCATTTTCTCCATCTCCTCAGGTGTTTTAGGACACTGATCCTTGGATAGGTTGATTCCATGTCTAAAAGGGAGGAACCCTTTCTTGGAATCTTGCATGCTAAAACGGGCAAGAATTGCATCGATATAAGTAGCTTGTGATAAACCCAACATCCGATTCTTGCGATCTCGTATAAGCTTAATCCCTAGGATGTGACCGGCTTCTCCCAAGTCCTTCATTTCGAATTGGCCGGATAACCACACTTTCACTGAAGACAACACTCCTACATCATTTCCGATGAGCAGGATATCATCAACATATAGTACTAGAAACACCACCACTTTTCCGTTGCGCTTCTTGTACACACATGACTCATCCGGACATTGATCAAAACCAAAAGACTTGATTGCTTGATCAAAACGGATGTTCCAAGATCTAGATGCCTGCTTAAGCCCATAAATAGACTTCTTGAGCTTGCACAACATATGCTTTTGACCTTTTGCTATGAATCCATCTGGTTGCACCATATAGATGCACTCATCCAGATTTCCATTAAGGAACGCGGTCTTGACATCCATTTGCCAAATCTCGTAATCGAGATGAGCCGCAATGGACAAGAGTATTCGGATAGACTTAAGCATGGCTACTGGCGAAAAAGTTTCCTCATAGTCGATCCCTTCTTTCTGAGTATACCCTTTTGCAACAAGCCTAGCTTTAAAGGTATGCACCTTCCCGTCCGCCCCTCTCTTCTTCTTATAGATCCACTTACATCCAATGGGTTTAATCCCTTCAAGTGGTTCTACAAGATCCCAGACCTGATTAGAGTACATAGACTCCATCTCTGATTTCATAGCCTTTTGCCAAAGTTCCACATCTTTATCTTGAAGTGCCTCATTGTAGTTGCAGGGTTCGGCATGTTGATCATCAGGGATCATTTCAAAAGACTCTCCCAACAACGTATACCGACTGGGTGGAACAATAACCCTCCCACTACGACGAGGTACTGGTGTGTCAATTGGAGCTCGTAATATAATTGGGATAAGGATGGGAGTGCAATTATAATTCTGTAGTGGGGTGAATTATAATTAGTGAAATAAGAAGTAGAATCCTGGTGGGATTAGGTTTTCTTATTTACACTGGGAGCCCTGATTTATTACTCCTTAGGTCCCTATCGTAACCCTATATATATACGTTATGCTCTCTAGGTCAGATGAACGTTTTTCTATTTATTCACGAAATAGAGGCAGACTTAGAGAGAGCAAACAGATCGCGAAAGAGTCCACACTCAGTTCGCGTTCTAGACGTGCAGGGAATACGATAGAAGATCGTAAGGTACGATCGAGCAGTATTCGTGGTTTATAGCAAGGCGTGCTATAACAAGTTCAACCAGCGTTCGTGTCGCCGGGAGTTGTGGTAAAACCCTAATTCCGCCTTGTAGGGTATTTATTTTTGTTGTCTAATCTGTACGCGTCATTACTGGGTCTTGGGGATTCAGTTTCCCAACAGTGGTATCAGGCCATGTTGTCCGTAGATCGCATAGTATGAAACTGTGGTAACCGGTTTTGCAGGGTTCAGTTTTACTAACGTCTGTTTTGCAGAAAATCTTATCCCACTATTATGGTCATGCATGTATGATTGTGTGATTGGATCCCACGTTTTTGCATACGTGGTTACTGCTTTTATATTTGGGAGCCACGATTATTTTTCGTGGTTGTAATATTAAAAGTAGTTTGTGAACTCCGGCATGTGGGAGGCTTAAGGTTTTTGTGCAATCTTTATTTCTCCAGTTGTATCATTATTTGATATGTAGAACTGTTGTAAGATTACAAGTCATGCAGTGTGTATTTCTGATCTAGTTTATGTGAACTCTGTAAAGGAGGCATAGGATTGATGTATAAAATCGTAGTTTCTGTATGATGGCCGAAGTTGCTGTTTGGAGGTCGAAATTCAATTTTTTGATGGAGCAAATGCGTTTTTTAATGAAGAAACGGCTCTGGTGGGACGGGGCGCTGCCCCGCACCCCGCCGGGCGGCCTCCCGGACCCCGCGAGCTGAAAGGGCAGCTCGACCCCCTTCGACCCCCTGTGCCTGCATCAACCTCTGATTTGGTGGGCAAGACACGGCTGCAATCTTGGCTGTTTTTTGGAAACAAGGATATTGACCATAATAGTTGGGATGCATATCTTATTATGTTTCCTTATTTATGTTTTTGCATGTTTCCATGAGTATAGCATATGTGATAGTTTTACCATATTGGACAGCATGGTGATAATTGGCTTTGACCTAGATCACGGTTTTGCAAACTCGAAAATTTTGATAACCCTCACAAATTTTTTTTAAATAACTAAGTGGGAGAGGGAGTTTATTTTTTATAAATCCCACGGTCTCCATTACTAGTATGTAGATGATGTAATTAATTTTATGTGATGGTTTTAGAACCTTCCCCCCCATCGGGCAAAATTAATTATGGCCTCATCGGTACAAACTTCCTTAAAGGATAGGTCTATGATAATTGTTGTGTGAATTACTTCACCATCTGAGGTAATTCATAACGGAACAATGGGTCATGGGGCTAGGTAATGGTATACACTTAGCTGTAAATAATAGTATTCTCACCATCTGAGTCACTATTATTATTTATAGGACCGAAGCTATATTGGCTATTTAATTTTGCTTGGCACGGTATAGTGTCTAGATAGTAAAATTAAAAGGTTATGCCTATCTACACAAATGATAAAGAGTAGAGACTTCCCATCGAAGCATGTTTTTTACGGTGTGTAGGGTTGCCAATGTTTTTCTTTTAACATGTGGTAGAAGGAACCAATATTAAAATGAAATTCAAAGTTTTTATTGCCCTTCATAATTGATTGTTATGTTATTTGATTCTCAGATTCAAAAATGGGCTCTTTCAATCCACTTGCAATTATTCTCAAAGAAAATAAACTTACTGGACCAAACTATGTTGACTGGAAAAGAAACTTGAATATTGTGTTAACTGCTGAGGGCCACAAATATGTGCTATCTACGGCCTGCCCTCCTAGACCTGAAGAGAATGCCACAGAACAGGAAGCAAAGCCTTATAAAGATTGGGTTAAGGCTGATGAGATGGCGCGGTGTTATATTTTGGCTTCTATGTCAAATATATTGCAACATCAGCATCAAGCTATGGAAACTGCTTCCGATATGATGCTGAACCTCAAAGAAATGTTTGGAGATCAGAATCGGGCAGCAAGGCTAGTTGCTATGAAAGAATTGGTGAGCATCACCCATGTTGAAGGGACCCCAATTAGGGATCATGTTCTAAAGATGATAGCTCTTCTTAATGAACTAGAGATCCTTGGAGCTGAAATTGATGGGGAAACCCAGATCGATTTCGTTCTTAACTCATTGCAGTCTGAGAGTTTTAAGCAGTTTCGCCTGACTTATTCTATGAACAAAATGCATTTATCTTTGGCGGAACTTCTTAAGGAACTCCAAGCAGCTGAGGGTCTTTTGGTTGTGAAGAAACCACCATCAGCGTTAGTGGCAGAGAAGGTTTCTACTTCTAAGCCGAAAGGCCAGAAGAAGCGGAACAAATCTCAGAAAAAGGTTGTGGAGACAGTTCATGCGCCTCAAGGTGGAGTGAAAAAGCCTGCGGGTAAGTGTTTTCACTGCAAGCAGAAAGGACACTGGAAGAAGGAATGTCCGGTTTTTCTCAATAAAGTGAACAAACAAGGTAAATCTTTTTCACTAGTTGTTGAATCATGTTTAGCGGTGTTATCTACCAGTACCTGGTGTGTAGATACGGGAGCCACTAATCATGTTTGCAATTCATTGCAGGGGTTCCAGGAAACCAGAAGACTTAGTGATGGGGAGATTTATCTACATATGGGAAATGCTACGAGAGTGGCAGCAGTTGCAGTAGGAAATGTGGTTTTAAATTTTAATAGTAATAGGATTTTAATTTTGAGAGATTGTCTTTATGTTCCTACTATTAGAAGAAACTTGGTTTCAGTTTCTAAGTTAATAAAGGATGGATATTTGGTTTATTTTAGTGACTCTATAGTTATTAAGTTAAATAAACGTTTTATCTGTTCTGGTTCATTGGTGGATGATCTCTACATTATTAATCCTATATTTCCTACAGTGCAACTGCATGAATTGAATAACAATAATAATTTACCACGTAAGAGAAAAGAGCCTTCTAAATTGAATCAAACGTATCTTTGGCACTTACGTCTTGGTCATATTAATCTGAATAGGATTTCTAGACTGGTTAGAGATGGACCTTTAGATTCATTACAAGTTGAGGAACTTCCAGTCTGTGAATCCTGTTTGGAAGGTAAGATGACCAAAAGGCCTTTTTCAGCAAAAGGATATAGAGCCAAAGAGCCGTTGGAATTGGTTCACTCTGATTTGTGTGGGCCTATGAATGTCCAAGCTAGAGGTGGTTTTGAGTACTTTGTCACTTTTATTGACGATTACTCAAGGTATGGATACATTTACTTGATGCGCCGTAAGTCCGAATGCTTTGAGAAATTCAGGGAGTATCGGGCGGAAACGGAAAAACGTTTGGGTAAATGTCTCAAGACACTGCGATCTGATCGTGGTGGTGAATACCTCTTGGGAGAATTTAGAGACTACTTGTTAGCTGAAGGGATTACATCCCAGTTGTCAGCTCCAGGTATGCCACAACAAAATGGTGTAGCAGAGAGGAGGAATAGGACTCTTATGGATATGGTAAGATCAATGATGAGTTATTCAGATTTACCAATTTCGTTTTGGGGACATGCACTAGAAACAGCAGCGTATATTCTTAACTTGGTACCATCTAAGTCAGTACCATCTACACCCACAGAACTATGGACTGGGCGCAAACCTAGTCTTCAGCATGTTCGGGTTTGGGGTAGTCCAGCACATGTGCTGAATGGGAACGCAGATAAATTGGAATCAAGGACAGAAGTGTAGTGGGGTGAATTATAATTAGTGAAATAAGAAGTAGAATCCTGGTGGGATTAGGTTTTCTTATTTACACTGGGAGCCCTGATTTATTACTCCTTAGGTCCCTATCGTAACCCTATATATATACGTTATGCTCTCTAGGTCAGATGAACGTTTTTCTATTTATTCACGAAATAGAGGCAGACTTAGAGAGAGCAAACAGATCGCGAAAGAGTCCACACTCAGTTCGCGTTCTAGACGTGCAGGGAATACGATAGAAGATCGTAAGGTACGATCGAGCAGTATTCGTGGTTTATAGCAAGACGTGCTCTAACAAGTTCAACCAGCGTTCGTGTCGCCGGGAGTTGTGGTAAAACCCTAATTCCGCCTTGTAGGGTATTTATTTTTGCTTTTGTGTAATGGATTAATATTTGATTGTTATTTATTAATCAGTTTTATCCATTTTTGATGAGAATCTTTTATGGGCAATGTTTGCATAATATTATTGTATGTTGTGCATGTGTGTCTTTTATTTTACAAAGTAGATGATCTGGTGTGTAGAGTTCGGCTTACACACAGAAGATCAGATCATCAGTTCTTGTGAAATATAAGATATGGTTCGCAGTCTTAGATGGAACTGGACACACCATCGGTAGGACTGTAGTACAATGTTTAGTAGGTCTGTCTTGACTACAGGGAATGGTCTAGTTCTAACTCATTGTGCTAGTACACTTTGTGTGTATTGAACTGGAACCGCATTGAGGTAATTGTCTTTATACTAACCTTTTAAGACAATTGGAACCTCATGGTTATTATGAACGCTTATGCTCTTAATCCAAAGACAATTATTAGAGGTATATATTTAATGTTGTTGACTTTGATTCATTAAAGAGTGAGATCTTCAAACGGTCAATAGTCTCGGTGAGTTGGGTCGCAACATTATGTATATGACAACTATTAATTATTAATGGAATCCACGTCCCGATAGGGATTGATGATACCCCTTGAGTAAGCTTATAAGTTTCGAATATGTCAAACCCTGCAGGTGGATTTTGTATCCGACATATCGAATAAGTTAAGCGGATAGTCTCAAGTTAAGATGTTGATTAAGTGGGAGATTGTTAGTAATTTATTTTAATCAACGGGTATCTGTAATCTTAACGTGGGGAGATTAATAAGTATTTAATATCATGGAGCTCGTAATATAATTGAGATAAGGATGGGAGTGCAATTATAATTCTGTAGTGGGGTGAATTATAATTAGTGAAATAAGAAGTAGAATCCTGGTGGGATTAGGTTTTCTTATTTACACTGGGAGCCCTGATTTATTACTCCTTAGGTCCCTATCGTAACCCTATATATATACGTTATGCTCTCTAGGTCAGATGAACGTTTTTCTATTTATTCACGAAATAGAGGCAGACTTAGAGAGAGCAAACAGATCGCGAAAGAGTCCACACTCAGTTCGCGTTCTAGACGTGCAGGGAATACGATAGAAGATCGTAAGGTACGATCGAGCAGTATTCGTGGTTTATAGCAAGACGTGCTATAACAAGTTCAACCAGCGTTCGTGTCGCCGGGAGTTGTGGTAAAACCCTAATTCCGCCTTGTAGGGTATTTATTTTTGTTGTCTAATCTGTACGCGTCATTACTGGGTCTTGGGGATTCAGTTTCCCAACACTAAGAACATCAAAAGTAAAGAAATGGTCACAAAATTCGGCAATCAAAATGGATCACTTTGATTATTATATATATAATGGAGACAGTGATAAAATGTGAATATCTTCAGTACAAAGCATTCACAAAATCAATTAACAAACTTAAAAGAATGACAACTGAAAGCCCCAATCAAAGAAGTCCCAAAACCCCTCCTCTTTCCCCATACACCCCAAACCCATTTCTGACAGAGAAAGAAGATTGAGACACAAACCTCTACATAAGAACAAATAAATTTGAGAGAGAGAGAGAGAGTAAATCAGAATAGAAGGCCAAACGCAAGGGCTACAAGAGAAGCAAAAGCTGTTGGCACAAAGACACCGGCGTCCGAAACGGGACTGGGTGCGGGCGCATGTGCAGGGGTAGGTGCTGCTCCCACGTTCTGGACCGCCGATACCGCCACCACCATCATCACCACAGCCACGAAAAGCTTCATCTTCATTGCCTCCATTGTAATTTTCTAGAGAGAGAGAGAGAGAGAGAGAGAGAGAACGAAGAGGGAGAAAGTGAGGATGGGGAGGGCAGAAAGCAGAAGAGGGAATGAAAGTGAAAATGAGCAAGTGGGTTGGCAATGGGAAATGAGATGGTGGGTTTATATAAGGGGTGATTTGCCCCCAGAAGACCGTTGGTCTGCGACCCATTAATTTTTTAAAGCTTTTGCTTTAACTATTTCTAACGTTTATATTTTTTGTAGGGCTGCCATGCCACTCTGTTAGACAGGGTGTCCTATTTCTTTAGGTGTGGCACACAGCTTGTCCGCCAACGGCTATGTTCCCTTTGTGTAGGGTCCATCCATGTTCTTTGGCTTTCTTTTTTTGAACTGCACCAAACTTTGGGGGTGTCCTCAATTTGAAAACAATTTGAAAGCATGTTATCATCCAAGTGGAAAGGTTATCTTCGACATTTCGGTGCCATAAACAATTATGTGCTCTTGAAGATATTTGTAGAGGTAAATTTACAAAAAGGTCCATGGGGTGTGTACACAAGAAGCACATCACGTCTAGTTTACTATGGTCCGGTTTAGTTTTGGGCCATTTGCAATGATCGGAACCGTTCACTTTCTATAACTCGCCGAGAACATTAACCACGTTGAAAATTAGGTCGATCCGATACAATTTGATATGATATCGAAATGCATTAAGTTTGTAAGAAAAAAGTGTTTTAACATCGGATTACAACCCATGTAACACAATTATATGAAGCTTAAATCAAATGGTATCAGATCAAAGTGATATTTGACATGGTTATCGTTCTCAGTGAGCTCTAAAAAGTGAACGGTTCCGATATCCTGGGCCACAAAATGGCCCAAAACTAGTCCGGACTAGACTACAGTGAACTAGACATGATCTACTCCTGTGTACAAACCCCCTATACAAAAGTTAGATGTTGAATGTTTCGTAAACACCCTTAACAATATTCGATTGCGAGACCCCTCAATAAAATAACAAAATGAGCGGTTTCAATTATCTTTATGAAAAACTGAAACGGCCCCCAAATGATTTGTACGTGCGGATACAAATCCAAAATCTGTACCCATAGCAGCATTGGTAAATTTTTATGGGAATGATTTTTGCAGTTTCGTTTAATTATCAGCACTCTTTTTTCTTTTTTCTTTTTTGTGTTAATTCACGTGAATGTACACTACTATCTTGTCATTGATTCACTTTTTTCACAAATTGAGGGTAATGTAATGAATTCCTATGAATGAAAGGGGTGTTTGTGAGCCCCGTTATCCCAATGCGAATTTTTTTATTTTAAACTTTTAATTGTAATTACAATTTACTAAGATGCATTACCAAAATGAATTTAAAAATCACCTCAAGAGGAGGGTTTTAAATTATTTTTAATAAACCTTTCGACCCTATTTTCCAGCAAAATTTTATTCTATACATCATATAAACACTTGTATATATATTCGGATTACAATCCATAAATCTAAAATCTAAAATGAAATTGACTTCCAAACACCCCCTAAAAACAAACTATGGGAATGGTAAAAAAAGGATGTGGAAATCAATTTCCAAATCTAGAACAAGACAATAAAAGGAGGTTTTAATTATTTGGAGGAAAATGAGGAGTGATGAGCTGTTTTCATGTTTGGTAAGCTGGATTTTCTCATCCTCTCAATTATGCCAGCTTTTTTTCCTAGGAATGTTAAGGGCTGCACAATTGTTTATAAGTGAGCTGACTTGTCCTTATTCTCTTCATTCAGCCTTGTGGTCCTGTTTTTTCCTATGAAGAAAATATACCCGAGGTGGAGTAGAGAGTGATCCGGCGTAGCAAATCTCACCTGGCACGTGACTCTAGACCCGCGGCTAAGACTTCTTTAGGAGACCCGAAATTCATAGGTGTACACCGTCCCACCCGAAGCCGAAGAAGACAATGGACGGATCATGAAATTCAAACAGGAGCAAGGGGGCTTCGATACGCCTCGAACTTGTAACCACAGGAAAGCCAACGCCAATGGGGGTAGCCCATTGCCATCTTGGCTACCACCCCAGATGGTCCTTGTGATCTTGTCCCCAGCCTAGCTCAAGAATTCTGGTCTTAGTACAGAACTTTCTCGTAACTTGGAGCAAAAAAAGTTAGAAAAAAAGAAAAGAAGTAATCTTATATCAGGAAAACCACAACTAAAAATACAAACAAGCTTCTTTCCCAATTTCAACATATAGCATCTCCAACCATACCTTCATTTCTTCAAAACCATTGTTCTTCAAAATGAAGAATTGTAGCACTCCAACCATGTTTCATTTGCTTTCTTCAAAATGAAGAATCAAACTTGATTCTTCATGTATGGAGGAGACTCCTTCATAATTTGAAGACGGTTCACCATATATAATAAACGATGCATAACTTGTAACATTATGATCCAATAATGATCAGATTAGAAGATCAATCTTGAATTTATTTGGTAAATGTTGAAATTGTGATATTTCAAATTTTGGAGGGAAAATGAGGAATGGTTGAGTTTTGAGTGTGTTTTTTGGAAAAAAAAAAAAAGAAGAAGAAGAAGAAGAAGAAGAAGAAGCAAAGATAGATATTGAGATATGCAGTTGGAGCATGAGTGAATAATAGTAACATTCTTCAAAATCACTTTTTGAATAAACAATGATATTTTGGTCCTTCAAAATGAAGAATTGGGTTGGAGATGCTCTCAGCAAATAATATGAAAGAACAGCAATTGGAAAAAAGCCGATTAAAAAAAAACAATTGGAAAATTAAAAAAAAAAGCTCAAATTAAGTAAATTTTGGGTAGGACTCTTTGGATTCAATATAAGCATCATAGACTTTTCATCTTTCCCAAACACCAAATTCGGTAATACACCATTTTTACATCAAGAACTTGTTTTAACACTGCACAAAGGAAGATCCGCAAAGATATACAGTTACATGCCAAAACTCCATCCCGCATGCCGACAGTTTAAGTAGTTTCATCCTGTTAATATATTGTTTCCGTATGATTGTACTTGTCGAGTAAAAGAGAGAGAAAATGTGATTTTTTTTATGCTTCCATGGTTCCTGCAGAAAGAAACACAGAGACAAGTAAAATTGTGTTATTTATGATTCTTCACACAGCACATTCGATTTCTACGAACAAAAAAACAAAGCATATGTAAAAGTGGAACTTGTGTTACGCTTTAAGTCCTAACCCTGCTCAGACGCCCATGGATCAGGACCCACATGATTGACTTGCCAAAAACCAGGATCGGGATTGTAAAACATATCAGGAAGACAATGGATGGCTGCACACAAATATCCTTGATGGATCGAGAAAAACTCAAAACAACACAAAGTTGTGAAGCCAGAGGAAAAGAGAATTCAAGAGCACATCTTAGAATTGCTTATATCACAAGACTAAAGGAATAATAAAAGAACAAGAAAACGAAGAAACAAATAATGTGGCAGAAAGAAGAGCTGATATGTCATCTAAAAAATGTCACAAACAAAATAAAGGACTAAAAGATCAGTCTTGTAGGTTTTGTCACCCATAATGTTCTGCTTATTTTGAATAATCTTGAGAAATCCCGACAAAAGATGCAACTTACTATGCAATATGCATAAAACAGGCAGTTTTTTTTTTTTGGAAGAGCAAAAAAGATTTTATTAAAAATCAGCCAGGGTATTGAATTGACTATTGAGTTACAAAGGGGCACATCAAGGGGGTATAGTTGAAAGTATGGTGTTAGAATGGTTATTTTATGTTCTACTCCAACCTTAAAGAGTTCCCCTCACTTCAACAACAAATGTCTGGTGGAGTTCACGTGTATGGTTCAACAGTCAAATGACGATAACACCACAAGAAGCAGAAAAAGACAAACATAAGATATATGGCAAATGAATGCAAGACAACTAAACTGCGTATTTTAACCGTACCTCTTCATTCTTCAATAAAAGCAGACAAATAATCTAAGCTTTTGCAGCTTGAAGCATTTCAACTATGAGAGTCTTCACATCTCTGTGAAAGTCAAAATCAAAGAAGTCAAACTCCATTTAACTTTGTGATTATCAACTTGCATCACGATTGCAAATCTGAGCATCAGTGCATTAGGCTGTGTAAGTAAGAATGCTGAAAGTTCACAGCAAGCTACAACCAAGTCGCTCTTTTGGTTTTCCCAGATGAAGCGATGAAAATGTTCAAATTCCAGCACCTGATGAGTGTAATACACACACATGTGCATATAGAGGGTCATGCTAAGGTGTGAATATTTCCATTCAGCCACATTAGTTACGCTGTTACTAATGTACAATATTTTCACAAACAAAATGGATCCATGAGCATAATTCATTAGTCATAGGGTTACCATAAACAAAACAGAGAGTAATATGGAAAGGAGGTAATCAAGGGCATCAATGCCTTGCAGAGATACCGAAATGGATCCTTGCAACCTGATTCAAGCTGGCAAGTGGGATTAGCGCGTCTAAACTCTAGAGTTGCACTGCATTCTACCAACACATTTTGAGCAGACTTACCAGGACCGTGATAAGTACGATAATTGTTTTGTTTGACCTTTAGTAGGTTCTCCAGGTATCACTCTGTTTCTATCTTTTGCAGTGTCTTACGTATTGAGCCCAAAACCTACCTTACTTTGCACAATTTACTCTTCATTTGTTTGGAAAACCATTAATATTACTTCACAGTGGAAGACAAAATTGACTACCCAATCTACGATAAAAGAGTACTATTGGAACCGCCTTGCCCAAAACCTTTTATGGCATCTATAGCCTCACCTTAGGAAGGGATGGCGCTATTACTAATCTATGGGACTGTGGAGTACCCACCAACTAGAAGGCTGTGGATATAGGCATCAAAATTATTGAACCAATAGAAAAACTTACAATGGCTACATAAAAGCCCAACCGCTAGATTCACGTAGAAAACAAGAGCTTAATTTAGGAACCAATTTTTCAAATGTTTTTTCATGATATATCAATATTATTTGAACTTACTTTCTGTCTGCCGCGCGTCTAGGGAAGGGAACTCGTAGCTTGAAAGTAACCAATTTTCAAATGTTTTTTCATGATATATCAATATTATTTGAACTTACTTTCTGTCTGCCGCACGTCTAGGGAAGGGAACTCGTAGCTTGAAAGTATCCCCTTGACAGCCAGCCTAGAAATAGAATAAAATGTTATGCATGAATGAGCCTTTTCGCAGTCTCAACAAGAAAACAAAGGCAGACATAGCCCAGCAGTCCAATTTCCCATCTCTTAGAAAAGACCATTTGTTCTCTATTAGGAAAAACTGGACAAGAGATGGTGAAAAGAAGCAAAGCCAACAAACTCATGAGTAAATATAAAATCTTGACCAATCCCACAATTTTCCTTACAAATTGAGAGACGTGTATTTTTAAGACATTTTCACTTCTTATTCCCGTTCCAACTTAGAAAAGAAAAAGCTTGAACCCGGTAAATTATTCAACTAGATACATCAGCAGTCCAACCGCTAAAAGCCTAAAAGTTCAAAACATACAAGGTATTATCCACACACAAAAAAAAAAAAAACATAACATAGAATTGTTAATGGTGTATAGCATACCTTAACATAGAAACCACGACTATCCACATCCAGCATTTGAGCAAAGTCCACCTACAGAATGGCATAAAGTGAATCCTAGAAAGTGAGTCAATTCTGCTTATATGCAGTCGGGTCATAGCTTCGACAAGTTCATGGCAGCAATATTTTCTACAGTTCTGCTACAGGTTATGCACACAAACAGAAATAAACAAAACATTTTCTACCAGTAGCGAGTAAAAATCAGCAGATGAAAGACAAGTTCTCGAGAGTCGACACCAACCTTGTTGACAAAAGATGACAATCTCAAGTAATTACCACTATAAAAAATAAATAAATAAATCCTGCATTTTAAGTTAGTCTGTGGAAAAGGAGGGGATCTTTGAAGGTACCATTCATTCTCAAAAAGATCCTGGATCAGTAAGTACTGCCAGGGTTGGTAAAGAGTTGATAAAAAGCTAAAGACTGTAAAGTTGGTTCCATTCGCTATAGTGATGCTACGGTGCTACCCAATAGCAGTAAAAGTTGACAAAAGCTGACTATCTTAAGTAACTAGAAATAAAAAGAATTCCTGCGTTTTAAGTTAGTCTGTGAAAAAGGAGAGGATCTTTGAAGCTACCATCCATTCTCATACAGATCCTGGATCAGCAAGTACTGCAAGGGCTGGTAAAAAGTTGATAAAAAGCTAAACACTGAAAAATTGGTTCCATTCTCTCTAGTCAAGTGTTATAATACGATACAACTATCATAAAATGCATTCAAACTGCAAACTCACAAGCTGATTAGGCCTCCAGATTCTATTGAAAATATTTTCCCTCGATTTCTCGTTTTTATCACCATATTAATCCTCAAACCCCCTTCTATGCACCTACGTTAGAGAACTGGATTTGGAACCATCAACCATTCAATTACTTTTCCTTGTTCTATCCATGTTGATAGTACAGGTTTGACTGAGGTTGATAAGAAGAGAAGCTATACCAGTTGCTTCTCTTACGAAATTAGAAATTTAAAGGAGTATCCCTGAATTACCGAAATTGACGTTGAGTGTTGCACAATAGCTTTTGTATCCTCTGCGTGATCTTTATTCATGTGGGACTGCCAACAACAAATATGTCAAAGAGACTAAGAAATTAGATAAAAGAAAGAAATATTTGCTGGGAAAAAAAAAATCCATTATTTTTTCATCTTATACCGCTATAGGCTTAGAAAACTGATATATAGGATCAACTTTTGCAGCTCTATATTCCTCTTTGCTGAACTCTGAAAGTAGGAATAAAAAGCAGAAAGTGGAAGTAAGAAGAAATTCACAAGACGACAACCCTATTTTCAAAACACTGGAAAAAAGCATAAAGCTGCATATCATTCAGCAGCAATAGCACAAGAAACCAATTTCCCTTGCACCAAAAAAAAATATAGCACAAGAAAACAGTAAATTCATACTTTTTCTATTTCAAACACTTATAGTGGTTTCTGTATACATTTAGGAAAAACACAAAATAAGATAAACTTTGTTGGGTCATACACAAACCTCCAGAACCCAATGAAGCTGTAGCAACCCCAGACACATATCGTACAACTTTGGGTTCAATATGCAGAAATTGAAAGTCTCCATAATCAACCTTCAGATTAGAAAAGGTCTTAGTTTTTCTACATGAATACAGAGAAGATTAAGTTGTGCATGTTAAGGAACAAGTGACACAAAGTTACCCAGAATGCATTGGGATGCCTTGCCAAGTATGCAGTACGAATAGCTTCTCTCTCTGTTTCAGAAACCTGCATATTTCATTGACTCAGAAAATTAGAAATATAGTTTCCCAATAGAGGTCAACAGGAGAGAAAGCTTTTCCACACTAAATTAACAAAACCCCAATTAAGAATAATACAACGCATCAACCAAAAGTTATCAACTTACAGAAATAGCATCACCATGCAGGGTTATAATTAAATCAGTCCTATCCTCCGGATCTTTTGCTACAAGCAATGAGCATTTCGAATTGGCTAAGAGGTCCTGCCAACACCAACAAAGTATCAACTAATTAACTTGTCCTAGACAAGAATATGCTAAAAAACAAACGGGAACTCTAAAAAGAATATGTTGCAAGTATTTCGTTAAGAAGTTTTCAGTCCTATGATGACGAGGAAAAAGAATAGGGTCAGGGCAGTTATGCTAAAGGAGTACTACATGAGTACTATATTCTGAGTTCTGATTAATCGACGTCATCAAGTACTACCAGTGTTCTAAAACAAGGAATTAATCGGCGATTAATCACTGGTGGGGCCTATCCGATTAGGTCCGAGTCGTTTGACTAACGATTAGTCGCCGATTACTAATTAATATGCAACGATTAATCGCCGATTAATTCGATTAATCGCTCGAAGTTGGCCGATTGGCCAACTAGCATCTAGCGACTTTTAGAACATTGAGCACTACATTAGGATACACATTCATTCAGGCTGAATCTCTTTAAATTACTTTACCTGCCAAGTATTAGCTCAAAAACTAATCCCAATAATCAGAATACAAAAATTCCTATTTCGAGGGGCATTGAGCACTACCCCATTTTGATCTCTATTAGCAATCAGCTAATCAGAATTGGCAAGTATAGCATTGAATATTTTGGCCGCCAAGAGGTAATTCACAGTCATACAAAACGAGGTATCTCTTTGGATGACTGCTATTTTAGCAATTCTTCATATACACATGATCAGAAAATTCCAACTTCATGCGAACCTTGGTATGAACTGCTAAGCTGCTGACTGCTAATATTGGAGATCCATATGCATCACAAGCAAAGTCAACCATTGAACCAGATGGATAACCCTCATGCTTCTGCAAATTACAAGGAATTGCAATAAGCTTTGAAAATAATGAACTTGATGAAGAAATGAGAGGTAACCAATACTTTAATGTAAATTAAGCAACGTTGTCCAGTGACCAATGAATATTACATATATTGGATTTAATCACATAAAATTCAGAGAGGAAAAAATCAAAATGTCTTTACAAGTTAGTGAGCGAGGCAGGGCAATCCTACATGTTGTAACAGCAAGATGTGCCAACAGTTCTACTCAAAAAAGCATCCGAAAATATTTAGATTCAACTAATAACACTAATCATCTACTAAAAAGAAAAAAGTCTCTCACAGGTCCAAGTCAAGCAATATTAATCCCCATTCCTCCCAATCAAGGTAGAAAACTAAAGAATTATTTAGTAGATGATCAATCAAGAAATATAAATGTCAAGTATCAAAGAGGAGAAAAAGGAAAAAAAGAAAGAGAAAGGAAAACCTGAGAGAAAGTAGAAAGCATGCCGCGCAAGCTGTGATCGAGAACGGTTCGAACTTCTTCAACGGGAGGAAGCCTAGCAGCCTTTTCCTGCAATCACAACCAGCATGCTTCCAATAAAACACCAACAACTACACTCTTGTTTCTCAAGTTATGACTTATAAGTATAATCAAAGTACCTGATGAGATTGAATGAGTTGAAATACATTCAAATCACCAGCAGTAACGTCAGCACCTGCTGCGTTCTAAAAAAAAACATTTCCAATCAGCAGATTAAAACGAAATCCAAATTAATCCGGCAATGTGATTAAGTCTAATTGTCATGAAATCCCATTTATAAACCGTAGAACAATAGGTCACATAATGCCCATGCGGGTACGCGAGCGTGAAAGCGTCCTTCAAAAACCTCCCACACAACTAAAATTTGAGTGCCCTTGAAAAAACTCCCACACAACTAAAATTCGTGAGTGCGAGGATTGAGAGCGCGAACATAGGCCATTTTGAAGGATTATGTACATAATCAAACTTTTTCAATCAAAAGATGCAGACCCAAAAATAAATTAACGCGTTGATTAGAACGATTAAGCCTAACGGTGATGAAACCCTCTATGCAAACATAAGAATACAAAAAGCGTTTTCAATGAACAGATTAAAACGAAAACTAAATTATGTCGTCAATTGGAGCGATTAAGCCGTATAGTTTTGAAACCCTAGATATGAACGACGGTGTGCAAATATGTACGTGCAGAGAGAGAGAGAGAGAGAGAGAGAGAGAGAGAGACCTCAGGAGGTGACTGAGTGGAAGAAGAAGAGGCCATTGCGAGGAGGGGAGGTGGAGGAGTGAGAGAGAGCGGTTTATTGGATTGGCGAAATTGAGGAGAGAGAGTGGTTTTTTGAGTTATGGTGATGTTGTTGAGGCCATTAATGGAGCGAGCAAAGGTAGCAGTAATGGAGCGGTGGAGTGCGGAGGACGGAGCCATGACTAGAGTCTTCATCTTCGTCCCTCAGGTCGCCAAGGCCCAACTACCGCTAAACTTCTCTACTAATTTCCACACGTAACCTCTTGGTCTCTTGAACACATTTTAGGTTGGGTTCTGTTATGCAAAAAGTGTTTAAAAAATCGTCTTTCTTAATTTTGCGTCAAAATTTTATAAATTATTACAGTAATTCGTAAGAAATTAAATATTTTTATTTTTATTCAAATATTTTGAAAAATATCCACTTTCAAGCTAAAAAGTTCCACTTTTTCAGTTTGAAAGTAAATATTTTCAAAACCATTTGGATAACTCATTCTACGCTAATAATCACTAATTCACACAAGTTTAGTACAAAACCAATGAAAACAGTTTGTTTTTTTAAATGACAAAACTCTCAAGAAGCACTTTTTAATTTAGCGGAACTCAACTTTAGTCTCTCTTTTTTTTCCCGACAGGCTGGTGTCATTGACCCTGGCCAGCGCGTGCCACAACTATTTTCCTTTCCGATCCAGTCAAAAACAAACCATCCATCTCGAAATTAGAAAATTCACAAATTTCTCTCTTGCTACCTAATCTTAAGGGATCCTGGATGTCAATCAAATGCAGATACAAGAAGTACCACTCCAAATTCTTTGTTTTCCGTTGGATAAAAGAAGTGTATGTTCTGTGTTACATTTTTACCTAATTTATTTTAAAGTATGTCTTAATTTTGTATGATCTTACTGTAATTGACTTTAAAAAAATAAACTTTCTCTATTATGATTAACAAGTGTCCACTATTAAAAAAAAAAAACCAAGTGTCCTCACTAATCTATATTTCTGGATCCGTCTCTCACCAGTTGACTTTGTGATGGAATGTTGGTGCGTGAACGTGGTAAGTGGTAACATGGAAAGACTCACTCTTTGGTTTAACACTCTAAGAGTAACTTTTAACTTTCGGCACAATTTTCAATAAATCTTTCTATCAATCTCTTTCCACTTATTATCACTCCAACTCTCAAAAATAAGATTATGGGAATGGCGAATTGAAGATGCAAATAATGTCACATCTGGACGTGCAAATGGAAGTTTAATTAGAGATGCACCCCTCCTGTAATACTTGCATCTGAAGACTTTAACCGTTCGACTTAATAAGTCAGCGGCCTATTTTTTCGTTCTTATTTAAATTTTTTTCATATTTGTTTATTTTTTTTCAATTTTTTAAAAATTATTGCATCATCATGACAAAAGAAATCTAAAAAGTAAAAAATTACGATCGAAACCTAATTTTTTTGAGTAAAGACAAAAATAAGTCAATAAGCCAATTTTTTCATCTTTATTCAAAAAAAATTAGATTTTAATCATAATTTTTAACTTTTTAGATTCCTCTCGTCATGACAATGCAATAATCCCTAAAAAAATTGATGAAAACCTAACAAATACAAAAAAAAAAAATTGAATAAGAATAAAAAAATAAGCCAGTTGGCTTGTTTAGCTGAACGTATCATGTTTCTGTTCATAAGTTAGGGGGTGTTTTCGGTAGTGAAAATTTTGTAAATTTTTATCTGTGGTTTGAATTGTTAGGTGTTTCCGGTAGTGAATAAATTGTTAAGAAATGTTAAGTTGGTTCTAGTAATGAATAAATTGTTATGGGTAAGTGAGTGAAAAAGCTGTCGTTAAAAAAAATTGTTAGTGAAAATGAGATGATAAAATGCTAAAAAAAAATTGTTCACAAAAACGAGATGATAAAATGCGTTAAATTTTTAATATTTTTTGTTAGTGAAAACGGAGCCATATAAGACATTATACCTAAGGGAACAAAGCAATCTAGGTCTAATCTATGGCTCATTGTGCAGCTGGAGCCGCTGGGCATTTGTTCGTTTATTGGATAAGACAATCAATTAAGGCACATTTGCCAGAATGGGAAAGATGATACTCCAACTTGCGTTCTTTTA
>CM024956.1:8868631-8929963 GCA_014282245.1 Rhododendron simsii | reverse complement strand
TGTGCGATCATGCGCATCGAGTAGCTCTTTAGGTCTTAGCCGAAATGGAGAGTGAATCCTACTTTGATTGCAACCACACCTGAAAAAAGAAACAGAAACATGCGCAATTGATTCTTCCACTATACCACAGCGAGGACAAACTGGGTCAAGTCTGATTTTGCGTGTCACTAGTGCTAAATTTGTTGCCACCACATTATTAAGACACTTCCAGATAAACATCTTCACCTTTGGAAGCAAAATAGAATAATGAAGAGTAGTGAGAAGTTAAGAAGTTATTTCCTACCATTTGTTGTTTCCTATAAATAGCCTCTTTTGGCTTCATTGTAATCTCTCCAACAAATCAAAGTCGTAACTTTGTTTTTAATTTTTTGTCTTAACCAACCCATTTGGGTTATAATTAGGAGTAGGAGTAGAATTAACTTAATTTCCTACTTTCAATAAGGATCCATCCTTTTTGATTTTAATTCTACCTTGGAAAAATAACAAGTCCATTTGTTATTTTTCTTCCACTCCACCCCACTTCACTAAACCATCAATCCACTCCGCCCAATTGATGGGTCGATTCCGTTCTTGAAGATTGGTGAGTGAGTGTCTTCTTTTACGAGTCGATTCATCACTACTCTCACATTTGACTCGACCGCCGTTTCTCTCTGGTGAAGTCCTAAAACACGGCGTGGAACCTCAAATCCGTTTGTGGAGACAAGCCGCATTCGCCCTTATTTTTGTTGTTGGCATTGTTTCCCGAAATTTCTGTCTATTTCGATTGATGGAAAAATTAGATAACAATTTTGGCGCTAGAAGGAGGGCATCATTACTAAATGGGAAGTAATGGTGGAGATCGATGTGAAAATGAAAGCCTTGCACATAAGGCTTGAACAATTTTCGAAAATGGAATAACGGCCATTTATTGGCCAATTTTGGGATCATTCTAAAAAAAAAAAAAAATCAACAGAATGAGAAGCCCGTGTAATGTGAAACGAAAGCCTCACAAGGCCTCAACAATTTACTCATGCAAAGCAGCCGTTCATTGGCTTTGTTAAAACGAAAGCCTTGCATGAGAAAATCGACAGAAATTCTAGTCAAATGGCCATGACTTTGAGCCATACGGTGGCCATGAATTAGAGCCATACAATGGCACACGGAGGCTTGAATATTCACTTTTGTTCAAAATAAGTGCTTATAAATTATTCCATTAATGGAACAGCCTGTGAATGTTTAGCCTTTGAATTTTTTCGGACAGAAAGTGTGTTGCCATAAACAGATGGTAAAGGCTATCTTAAAGGCCCTTGCACACGGAAGGCTTGAACAATTTATTTGTTCAAAACAAGCCATTTGATTGTTCGAAAATTGGATGAATTTATGTGTTTGGCCTTCTACAGAGAACATATCCATGGTTGAGTTTCTGTTGGCCTTCAAATTATGGCCTTAGTCAAATGTGGAATAAAACATATTCCCACTCTTAGTGGAAGGCCAGAACGGTGTTGGTTCAGATTATCCCTCATTTGAATGAGCAAAGGCCAAAATGCTTAGTGGCCATTTCTGATCATTCTTTGAAAGGGAATGAGTTATTGTTGTAGCCAAAATTTCTTTTGTGGCTAAATTATAGAATAGAAATAACCCCCTTTCGATGATGAATTTGGGGGGCAAAATTTATCTTTTATAGAGCCAATTATAAAATTTAAGTGGCTCGAAAATTTGAAATTCGACCTATACCATTCGGTATGAAAGCCTTGTATGAAGGGTTTGAAGAGTATGTTTGTTCGATATACGCCATTTGGTGAAAGATTTGACTGTAAATTTGACAAATGGATTATGGGTGGCCAATGGTCACTAGCCGATCGATTGAAAAGGTTGTTGTTTAAGGTTGCTAATGCTGACAACGATGCCCATTATGCTTATTAAAAGAAAATGATGCCTTTACGTAATAGGAATCACATGGGAGGCACATCTGGCCTTTGATTTGTTAAGTGGGCACACTATCGACTGAGATAGCTGAGTGAAGTGTTGGTGTATTTGCCAAGTAATGCTGGTGAAACTATTCATTTGCTAAACAGTTAAAGGTTTTTGTATTTGCCAAGTGTTCTTATTGGGTTTCCAGAGCCATTTGTGTTTTGTTTGGTTGAGACTAATAACGTCAATGGTTCCAATCGATACTGGGATGTTTCTGTCATAATACAGCAAGTTCCCGTCGATTGGAAAATCCTTGTGTCGATAATGGACAAGGCTTTGCCAGCAAATATATGGCCCTTGATTAGAAACTTAAATCATGTTTATGGGCCAAAAGAACCTTTAAAAATATGTGAAAATCGTTAATTGCCCAGTATTATTTGGTTTTGCCAATTGATTAAGATATTGTATTCAAAACCACCTATTAAGACATTATTCAAATAAAACCAAAATCACATATAACCTTTGTACAAAACCGAAATCAAAGCCACTGAGATCACCGAAATCAAAGCCACATTCCTTTTCCTATTCGAAACTCTATGGATACTGACTCAAGCACAGCGAGCACGGCCACCGACAGTACACACGGGCTCACTCCGGGCCTGACATGGATGATCCGACCAGTTTCAATAATTTAAAAAAACAACGAGTCGGCTCGTGAAAAATCAGCTCCATCTGATATGTGTAAGTGCTTGATCAAATCTTCCCATTTTTGAAAAAAAAAAAAAAAAAAATGGAAAGATTGGATGAAAATGAAAAGATTGGAACACTTATACATATTGGATGGAGCTAATTTTTTCACTCAGTTTTTATTTTTAAATTATTGAACGGTTTGAATCATCCATTCGGGTCCGGAGTGGAATCAGTTAGAAATATTATAAATTAATTATTGGAACATTGCCTCAGGCTATCCACAATGACATAATCAAAAATAAATTGTTTCTAAAGTTAACAAAGTTGGTTCAAAAACTGACTCACAATGGTAGAATTAAACTTAGTAATATCCTTAAAAATAATCAAATTTTAGATTTTGAATACCAAAACTAAAAACCTTTTCCAATAACCAAAACTACTCTACTCTGTCCATATCAATCTGTTGCTGTTGTTTTCCTCTCCCAAAATTCAACCTTCATTCTGTCCCATCCAAATTCAACATCGTACGTTCCAACCCAAATCTAGCCCTCCAATAACAAGCTATATGCTACTACAATCTAATGTGGGTTGGGCTAAATTAATTATGTATACGGATAATTACTATTCTCAGTGTTTAGTGATTAATCAACCTTCATTCAGTGCCATATATCCAAATTCAACAGCGTACGTTCCAACCCAAATCTATCCCTCCTATAACTAGCTATATGCTACTACGTACCATCTAAAGTGGGTTGGACTAAATTAATTATGTTTTTTTTTAACGGCAAAAAAAATTTTAATAACCTCTGAAAATGTTAAAAAAATTATAGGACAATGAGAGAACGTAAAGTCCAATCCGAGACTAAATTAATTATCTGTACGGATAATTACTATTCTCAGTGTTAAGTGATTTTTTAAATATTTTTTTCAAACTTTTTAAAAATTAATTATTCATCTCGAAAATGGAGATTACACAAAAAAAAAATGTAATGGAGGGAAGTAAATAACAGGAAACAAAGGGGTTGACAGAGAGAGTGAAATGGCAGTGAGCCATTTATTTTATGTTATGGATTAGAAGTGACTATTATGAATCTCAAAATTGTTAAGTTTAGCAACCTTTTAAATAGATAAAATTCAAAAAAAAAAAAACAAGGTGTTGCCGGTTGCCGTGTGAGTGGGTGATAGACTCAATGCGAGTGCTTGTGCAAGGATTTGTGCATTTTTTATTAAGAAAGTCCCAAAAGTCATAAAAACCATTTATGGTAGACGCACTGAGCTATGTCCTAGACAACATATGAATATTGAATACCTATCAGACTAGGATACAACTGGTGCTATCAACTCTCTTGGGAATTCTTGTTTACATGTAGATACAGAAAATCAAAATGTTACCTATCATACTAGGATACAACTGGTGCTATCAACTCTTGGGAATTCTTGTTTACGTGTAGGTACAGAAAATCAAAAATTTGACTTAGTGGGTGTTATGGTTGGGAGTAAGTTTCATTGCGTGGATATTATTTTAAGTTGACTTAGTGGGTGAAAGCTTGTGTCGTGTTGTGTTGTGTGTGTGTGAATGAGAGAGAGAGAGAGAGAGAGAGAGAGAGAGAGAGAGAGAGAGAGAGAGAGATGCCGTGCGTGCCTGTGAAGTGGTAAGTGGTAAAAGCAATTAAGGTTCCTTCTTTGAGATATTAATTCTTCCACCAGTTTTTGGAAGATTGGGTGTAGAGCTTTGGAGTATTAGGATTGATGTGGCTTTGTAGTGTTGGTGGCATAGGATTATTTTAGTTGTAGTATTTTTTTTAGGCAGACTCATATTGCTGGATATAATATTATACTTGTTATGGTTAGTGATAATATTGCTATTTAATTATTTTGCTCAGGTTAGCTCATTTTGTGTTGTTCAATTGCATTACCTTTCGATTCAAGTGGGTGGTTAAGAATGTTATGTATTTTCGACAGTTCCCTGAGTTCCTTAAAAGTATTCTCTTCAAAAATTTAAATGAATGTTATTTGGAAATCCATAACTTATTGGGATTTTCCCACATCGTTTAATTATCTCCTTCAAAACTAGTATATGAGCCTGGACGGCCTCTCCACTCTTTGCCAATTGGTTTGGAGTTGGATGCTTTAACATGGTATCAGAGCTAGGCTTTCGGAGGCTTTTCCCTTTGTTTGTGCCATAGTTGCACTTTGTTTCATTGTGATCCGTGTTTTCCGGATCCTTTGTTGACCTCTCCACGTGCGAATTCCTGATCCTTTGTTACGTACTTCCTTCTGACATACTGGGGGAGCTACTGTCTGGATCATATATATCAACCTGTTCTTCTCAGAAATTAACAACCCACTGTAGGATGTGTCAGGAGTTGTCTCCATGTATGGCCTGTAAACTGCTACCTTATCCCTATAGTGTACCGTTTGTGGTAGGATGCCAATTGGGATTGGTGGATCAGGATGTCGCCTGGCAACTTTGTTCCACATTGCTTGAACTTAAGAGTAGAACACGAGAAGGGAGTAATTTTCACTCCCCTATTTTTAGTGTTGGAAGAGTGTGTATTTTTTTTGCTAAAAGATAAAAAGAAGAAGAAGAAGAAGTGTAGATATAAAAAATGGGAGTCTGAAAATCGTTTCCCTTCGAGAAATCTTTATTTTAGACACACTTATGATTCTATGAATGGTACAATTGGTTACCTAATTCAACAGTAAGCAAAACTCAACGTAAACATGATTAGATCAATTAGCTAGCATTTGCAAACATGAAAACCTCAATACAAATAAAAAATGTCCATATCTTCATATACTTGAACGGAAACCATTAACAATATATTCAACTGTCTAAAACTAAGAAATTCTCAAAATTTAAGAGTCTTTCAAAGCCTTGAGACCTCACAAATTAACCACCATATACCATTCCTTTTTTATCGGCGGGTTTTCCCCTGTCCGATTCTATACCAATCTGGGTGTTCCAGATCTGGTGGGTAATGGTGGTGGGTAAGTAATCCGGCGCCTATTGAGGAATTGTCCGGTGTTGGTGGTCTCTGTGTCTCTGGATGTTTGTTAATTTGGTGGTGGTGGGTTTCGGTGGTGTTGTTGGGGTTGGTGGTCCAGTGGTGTTTGTTTGTGCTGAGCAGCAGTCGGCTGGATGAAGATTGGTCTTCGGTCGCCATTATCAATTAAGGAAAGGATAAGATTGTGTACAGGAAAAAGATATGAGAGGCTGTAGCTTCCTTGCGGTCTTATTATTAATATATGGAAAAGTCTACGGTACACTCTCCTGTATATGAAGGATTCTTACAATTAACTATAAATTTAGACAAAATTTAACACTGTTAATTATTAATTTAGATAGAATTTAATACTGTTAATCGTGGTGGCGGTGGTGGAGTGGTGGTGTAGGTGGTGATATAGGAAGTTATATAGGTCAACTGTTAATTAACACTGTTAATTGTTAATTGTGGTGTTAATTTTATAAATTAACACTGTTAATTTAAAGGGAAATTAACACTGTTAATTATGGTAGTGGTGGCGGCGGCGTGGTGGTGATGGTGGTGGTGGTGGAGTGGTGGTGGTGGTGGTGGTGGTGGTGGTGGTGATGGTGGTGGTGGTGGCGGCGGCGGCAGCGTTGTGGTGGTGGTAGTGTAGGAGGTTGTATGGGTCGACTGTTAATTTAGACAAAAATTAACATTAATAATTGTGGCGGCGTTGGTGGTGGCGTTGGTGACTGGATCGTCTTTTTCCAATTGCTTTTTTTTTTTTTACAAGGAGTATTTTTGTCAACAAAATAATGAAGATGATTTACTGTGCTATAGGCTCTTTGGGCAGGACCTTGTAGGCTATTGCTCACCCAGACAGGATTGGCCAGGAAGTTCCCCTTAAGAAATCCAAATCCCCCTTCAAAAAAATAAATCCAATCCAGCCCATTTATTAATTGGGTCAGAATGGGTCTAACCCATCTAACCCATTTATTAATTGGGTCTTAATTGGTCCACTTAAATGACCCAATAAGTCATGCATATAACCCATCAAAAAAAATTCTTTTATCCTTGATCTCCTCCTGATCCTGTTCCGAATCGTCTCGTGGCTTGGCGGCGGTGGTGCCGGCAGGTCGTCGTCCAAGAGGAGATCTTCTGCGGCCACGTCGGCGGCAGCGTGGCTGATACGGTACTGGCGTCAGGCTTCGCCGTCGAAGATGGTGGCGAGGAGGAGTAAAATCAGGGAGAAGGGGTTCGTATTCTCAGTGATCGAAGAGCGCCACGAATTAACATCACCATTTTCGTTCTGTTGAGATTGGTTTCAGATTGTCGAGATTGGTTTCTGATTGTCGTTTGGTATTGGTATTGAATGAGAGTATATTGGAGTATGTGTTGTTGACCAGTTTTACTGGTAAATTCGTTGCGTAATCTTTTAAAACGCACACATTTCTCGCATTGCAGTCGTGCTCTTATGTTTGTTTTGGAATTTTGGATTTGAATTTGTAAGTAATGAGTGTAGAAAGAAATAAAATAATGATTTAAAATAAGAGTAATGCTTGGAGAGAGATAGAGAGAAAAATGAGCATAATAATTGAAGAAAAATAGGATAATGATTAGAATCCAAAATCTAAAACTCTTAACCGAACAAGGCTCTGATTGTCCTCGATCAAAAAAAAAAAACTGTCAATTCATTCGAATCATTTTTTACTAGATGCTAAAATTTCAGCAGAATTTTCATTCGGTTCAGTAATTTTAGTATATAGGGGGTATTATGGTAATTTTAGTATACAAGGATAATTTGGTCATTAAAATGTATAAGGGTAATATGGTCATTTTAGTGTATATAGGTATTTTAGTCATTTTTAATTTGAATATATATATGTAATTGGCCGGGTTAATGGATGGGTCGGATTTGATTTCAAATAAATGGGTTGAGTTGGGTATGTGTAATTGGGTTCACAACTAATTGGGTCTAAAATAACTTACCCAATTTGGTCAAAACCCGCCCATTTGACTCCCCTAATTTGGGCTAATTATAAATGGATGGATTTAAGTGAAATAATATTACTGAACCCAAATTGCCACCTCTATATTATCGTTTAACACCTAAAGAGACAAATTCCAACATTTTATTCTTCTCTTTATCTCAAGAAACACTAGCTAACACATTTGAAGTCTTTGCACACGCAAGTATAATGGGTTCAATTATCACAGATAAAACCAGGTTCTTCGCTTCGTTATCCGGAGCTCCATGCCCATCTCCGTTTTGGTAAGTGCATTGGGCGATCCGAGCAAGGTTAAAAGCCGTTTCAATAAATGGTTTCTCAAATGGAGAATCAGTTACTACTCGTTCTTTGTTCATCTTCTTCCATGCTTCCTCGATCAAACTGCTTATGTGCTTCCGGGCTTCTTGTTCAGAAACTCCGGTTTCGTGCATGTAACACAAGATTGAGTTTGCAGATTCACCTCTCTCCAACTCAGCCTATGACATAAAAACAAATAAGAAATCTCTATCATCTCACGTTTTAGTGACAAGAGCATTCTTTTGCATTTTGTTAGCACATTCTTGGACGTAATGACTAAAACCATCACACTTGAAGCATTGTGGTTCCTTAGTACGTACTGAAATCGAGTTTTAAAGTGAAATAGTCTGGATTTCTCCAAAAAAGATAAGTGATAGTCTGAGACTATCTTTGAGTAATGCTTGAATCTAGCAAAGCTACTCCTGTGGAAAAAAAATTCTGCGGCGTAATTTGATCGTGTTATTCCGTATTATTTGTGTCAGAAAAAATCATGATGGTAGATCTTGGATTCGTAGAGGTTTTTTATTTTGTCCAACGCCAATAGTGAAATCTTAATGTAAATTCCATACCTTGTATGTGGCCGAATCATTGGAAAAACGAAAAATGAGAGATGAACGCTCCACAAGAGGATGGCACTTCTTCTCTAAGTACTCCAGAGCTTCTTTTGTAATAGTTTCAGTCAACAAGAAGTAGACATGGACTGATATAAGCACCCCCGATGTCGAAACCAACGCATTATCAAGATATGCCTTAAATGTTGGAGTCTCTCTATTTGAACACCACTTTGCTTCCATCAAGAATGTTTTGCATAAATCCGCCCACTGTGATATATTTCAAAGTTAACAAATCTATGGAATCTGCAATTACTAAATTTAGATGGGTCGGGACACAAGGCTCGATTTGGTTCGGTAATCTTTATGAAAATGACATTTGTTAACTAGGTTTATTCACCTCTACCTATAGTGGGACCCACTTGCCAGATGGACAGCCACATAGAAGGTGGATAGATCCAGTGAGGCACCCTACAGAGTGACAAGTTTGAGACTTTGGCTTTGTTTGGCCAAAAAAATGAGTCAGGATAATTGGCTTATTTAGAAGCAATAATAAATTTAGGCTTATATATTGGTTCATTGGCTGAAAAAGTATGCTTATTTGGCTTATTGACAGAAGAAGCCTCCGGCTTATAACTTCCAGTCCTAGGTACGTTGTTCGGGTGAATAAGTCAAATGGCTTATTTATTTTTTTTTATCTTTATTCAAATTTTTTTTTTTTGCATTTGTTAGTTTTTTGTTTAATCTTTGGAGATTATAGCTTCGTCATGATGAGAGAAACCTAAAAAGTAAAAATACCATCAAAATCTAATCTTTTTTAATAAAGAAGAAAAAATTGGCTTATTGGCTTATTTTTGTCTTTATTCAAAAAAATTATGTTTCAACCATAATTTTTTACTTTTTAGGTTCCTCTCGTCATGATGAAGCAATAATTCTAAAAAAATTGACGAAAAACTAACACATGCGGAAAATTTTTGAATAAAGACAAAAAAATAAGCCACTTGACTTATTTAACTGAACAACCTAGTATGTATTGCTAGAATATATAGAAACTTGTAATTTTCCTTTTTATTTCTTCAGATTTTGGGGAAAAAAAAAAAAACCTCCGTGCATACGTACCGCTCTTTTTAAGTGTGGGATGATATTAACTCCTCTTCGTTTAAGAATGTCATAAGCCATTTCATTGGTAGTGTTGTAGAGTGCTAGGAAGCACAACTTCATATAGTCGGGAAGGGTTTCCACAGCTTCAATATCCCATCTGTAATATAACAATTACCAAACTTTGAAATGTCATTACGAGAAAATTAAACAAACTCACATTCATGGCGATCAAATATTGTTCTTTGTTCGCCATTAAAGACAGTATATCATTTTTCATAAACAGTGCCTCAAGGGTAAAAAAAACATAATGAATTTTCGCAAACCTGTGAACAGAAGCTGTGAATAGTTCAAGCTCATCCAATGATCCGTAGATGTCATAGACATCATCAATGGTTGTTACAAGTGCTGCCAATTTCGTTAAACTCTTGCGGCAATCACTGAATTTGGGCTCAAAAATCATGCCCACGTTCCAAAAGTAGCATTCCATCAATCTATCCCTAATAAAACTCAATCTTTTTCCCAAGCCTATATCTTCCCACTACCTATATATATTTAAAAAAAGAAAACATAAGCAGATTACAAGAGGAAAATTCCCTACCTTTTCTTCTGGAAAGTTTCAAATCCGAATGAAGCATCAGGGCACAATTTATATAAACCTAGATTGGTCAAAAGTTGATATTGGGGCTATTTGAGATAGTTATGAAAACATATATATATATTTTTTATTTATAACATGTGGCATTACCTTGAATTAAGATTTAATTTGAAATTCTAATAGAAGTGGATTAGAAATTCAAAATTAAATTAATGCAATTTTAAAATGTGAAAAGTGCACAAAAATTCAATAGATGGTCCAGATTTAAATTTGGTGTGGTAGCCTGGTAGGGACCACACCTGAAGTGAGTCTCATTAAACTACATATTGAATTATTTTTTGCAGGTTGGATGATAAATTTGGCTACAGTACTTGAATTTACCTTGACATGTCTTTGAGCTCTCCTTGGAGCATAGATTGCACCATGTTGAATTCCAACTTAGCCATCTCAAGTAGCAAATAATTTGGATCTTTTCGTTTACCATAAGCTTCAATATACCACCTAGCCTCAAGCCTTAGCATCCTATGATGCAAAGGCATTTCCAATGCATGATTTATTTGTTCCACAAGGTCTTCGTTCGCTATCTTTCCCCTCAGATGTTTGGTTGTGAATACTTTGGCCTCTTCCATGAGTTTTTCTCCCTCAAAGGAAAAATAAGATGCTTCATACAAACTTAGCAATCCCTTGATGTCCATGCTTATGGATTCCATGAAGTTTTCATTTTCGTCTTTGAATCTCTTAAACAAATCTGGACAACATCGCACAAAATATTATCTATTTGCAGGGACAATGAGTGTTATTCAAAACAACATTGAGCTATAGGTGAATCCCAAAGAGTAAGCCTGGTGGTCATGAAGGCTTTGGTCTTAAGGTTTGCTCCTTCTTAATATCTCGAGTTCGACTTCCACAACTAAGCATGTGGAATAACTGTGGAGAGTCATCCACGGTGTGATTAAGCTGGTTTGAAACACCCTGCTTTACTAGAAGGGAAAAAAAAAGACATTGCTTTAGGTAACGAGAAAAATAGTACCTTGGGAGACCTCATAGCCATGTTGTCTACAGAGCCTAAAGCAGAGAGCAATTGCATGAACTGTACTCTTTTGTTGTGTCCACAGATTAGTTCCATTCACACGGAGAAACATTCGATCAAGTGCTCTCGTGATATCCTTCTCAAAGTGATAGCTCAATCCCAACCGTTGAATATCATCTATCAATTCGAGTATTGTCAATGAATTTGCATTGGTATCCCCAATCATAGCCCTTACCTCCCCCTTTAGTTTCTCTGCCATCTGCTTCTGTATTTCATCCTACAACAAATATTACATGCAAAAACTATTATAATCAGCTAAAATTGGTAAATGGTGGATTGCACTTTTGATCCCTATATGTCAATAAAATTTCACTTTAAACCTTTCAATTTAAACTCAATCATTTGTAACACCACAGTTGTATCTCTGTATGCAGTCATCTCCTAACCAATTTTGGAGGACAATTTCAAAATTTGAAATTGTTACTCTTTCTGCATGGAACTTAATTTAACAAAAGATTGCAAAAGATTACATTGAAATAATAATAAAAAAAAAGAGCAAGGTTCACATGGGTAAGATTGAAATTTGATATTGAAAGCTATGGACCGTAGTGTAATTTGAACTTCTTAAAACTTTAAGAGTGGACCATGTTAAAACAGTGAGTTTCACTGACTTACGGTATTGTGACACTCAACTCGCGATCCAAGAAATGTAAGTAATTACTCACGTTGTTATTGTGATTTTTCAAAGACTTGATGAAATCAGAATTCCAAGCAGTTGGTTGGTAATGGGCAGATCGCCTTTCGGAAGGTGGTCGTGAATATCCTTCAACCCTTGCTGAGGAATGTTGAAGGTAAGCGCAGTGTACAGATTTTTGTGCGAGATGCGGAGGAAGGCTCTGTTTTGAACAAGTCGGATGAATTGACATTTTCAAGAATGTGTTTATTTTGTTGCAATGCAAAGTGATATGCAATGGTAGAACTATTTATAGGCAATTACAGTGGACCCAGGGAGACTGCCCCGAAGCTACCCAAACTTACAAGTACGTAGGAATCATGACTTCCATGTATCCCATCAATTTTGCGAAGCTCGAGACGCATGATAACATTTGAACTCAAATTTGCTTTGGGTGTTGTCATGTTGGTAATGTCAAAATCGTTTCTGTTAGTGTTAAAATTCCAGTGCATAAAAATGTTATACATTGCACATTGTATAAGGCTTGAATGCATTACATTTTTGCCACAAACAGAAACAGTTTTGGCATTATCATTTCATGTTGGTTTAATATGATGTTTTAGAGTTTAAAGGAAATGGAAACCGCTAGGCTCTAGTGCAGAGTGTAGTCCACGATTCGAGTCATCCATCTCTATGAGAAATAGTTTAAATTCTGAAAAGTATCATATAAGTAAGAGCAATGATATAGTGACCATATCTGAGTATCACATCATGTGAGGTGTCACTATTGTATTAGTAGAATGTGCTCCTCTACATGACAAGTGGGACACATTCTATTAATATAGTGGTGACAAATCATATGGTACTCAAAATGTTGTACTTAAATATGGTCACCAAAGCATTAGTGCATTAAAAACACTTTTAGACAACTAAATATTGCGTACACACTGGTTTATCAAAAACAGGATGAGTGGCTTTCAAGCGTGCTAATTAAGAAGTAAGAACCTAGATAGGGAAATTTGCCCCGCCTAAACGCATAAAGAGGGTCCAAAAGAACTGTTTTCGGTACTCTTGGTAATACTGTGTCAAGCTCTTTCGGGAGCCATACAATTATGAAGATGTTTTCTGTTGAACATAAATCTTCCATCAATGTGTTATTGGGCAATGCCTCAGAAATAATAAATATCTTCTTGGTGCAAACTTGTACTTACGCGCATTATTAACCACCCAAATTAGAGAGCAAATAGAAATATTGCAGATTGATATATCTATGTTGAAGGACTCAAAGAAGTAAAGCCTTGTATAAGAATAACACTTGGTGTAATTATTGCACTGAAATAATTTTTTTTGAAATACCGTAGATAAGAATAATGTAGAAAGGAAGATTAGTGATTACTTAATGGGAAATGCCCCTAATAAATTGAGAAAGTGACAAATAATCTTGTTATAATCTTGATGGTAATTAGTTCAACGATTGCTCATAAAATCAATTGGTCTTTTTATACATCGGTCATAGAGAATGATATTGTGTTTCTAACAATCTCTTTTAGGCTGATATTACTTCCACGGTTCGAACTCATGATCTTAAAACTCTGATACTATAAGTTATCTGATTAAGTTCAATCATCTCCCTCAAAATCAATTGATGTTAAGAACTTCACTTCAGTCTTTATGGTATTCGACATGCCCCGGCCATTGTTTAATTTCTATAACAGTCACAGAGACATTATTGTGTTCGGCCTAATAATGATATGTCATTTGGCAACTAGTGAAACATTGGCGACTTGTGTAAATTACTGGTCAATATGATAGTACTCAAATTAGAAACCATGTGATTTTCTAAAAAGTAGGGTCGGAAAACGACGTAGATTGTGATCACGGTGTGCTGTACTGTAGTTAGACAGAGATAGTTTCGCTTCTTTCGGAGGTATCCTATGTTTCATTCTCGGAAACTGCTATGTCCACCCGCCATTTTGGGAACTCATAATTTTTGACATAATCGACCATTACAAGTATAACCAAAATCAGTGATATACATAACCAAGACCTTACAAAAGCATAATTCCCAAAATCCCCAAAAAATTCTGGAGATTTTAGAGGTTATACCTTTGTAAAAAGGTTTGGTTATACATGTCACTGGTCTTGGTTATGCTTCTAATGGTGAGGTTATTCCAAAATTACCGTGTGCCCAAAATGACCGAGAACACTATAGCATCATCCTTCATTCTCGGGCCACGGAAATTTCCTGTACAAATGTATTCCACGAATGGCACGTAAAAACATGCAAGTATGTACATCCTTGTAGTATGCTCCCACCATCCCTATGCCATCTCCCCCACAAGATCTTCAGTGCATCCTTTCACGGCCCTGGCATCCCTCGGAAGAATGAAGGACCGAAGCACCACGAACGTTGTACCGATGTTACTGGAAGCGCTATCAGCGTGGTGGATCAGGCGACCGACAACATAGTGGCAGAACTTGGGAGACCAGGGGACCTCATTTGCACGAACCCTGGTCTCGGCATCGGTCTCTTCTCTGCTGGTTCCACTGCCCCGCCCCTCGTCTTCTTCCTTGATGACAATAGTTTCTTTGTCTTTCCCTCGTCTGCTATCCCCCGCTTCGTTCCAAGCCCTCTTCTCTGGGGGGACCCTCAAGAGAGATAGGGGCGGCCCTCGAGCTTCCAGCACTTGGCGCCCCGGGAGAAGATCGAACTCCATGGCCTCTTGGCCTCTGGCGCCTGACATTCAGCGCCACCCTCGTGCCTTGGCCCGACATTTCTCCACTGAGCCCGGTTCGCTAAGGAGTCTCTCGATCGATATCTTCACGAAAATTGCCCCGAGTTGCTACACTCTGCTTCAGGTGTACCGACTCATCCTCCGCTTCCTTCCCCTCCTCCTCTTCCTTTTCCTCTACCTCTACCCCTTCCTTACCTCTTCCACAGACTGCCTTTTGGACCCCCTGCTGGCTCGGCTTCTTCTTCAGGAAGCATGAATAGGTCGAGAAGTACCCAAGCAAATCCAGAGTGAATTAGCTTATGAGGGGGATAACGCAGGCAACGTTGATCAAGGCTCGGTTTGCCCTCTCTCGGAATTCCTGCACGAGCCCTTCAGCTGCAAGATGCCATCGAAAGAGAAAGAGGTCAGTACACGTAAAAGAGAAAATAAACGTGCAAGTGTTTGAAAGAGAAGAATCTACCGACCAGGTGTCCCGATCCCGAATTGAACCGTGGTCGTGGTATCGACGCTCTCACCGGGCCTAAACATGAAATTCACAGACATTGAGATGAATATACTCACCCACTCCTCGGAGTCCAGAGGATGATCAATTAAGAACTCGTCATATCCTGACCAACAGGAAAGATAGTAGTATCGATCGCTCTCTCGGTTGACACCGACCAAGTATACCCCAAAAAGTTCCTCTAGCCCGAATGTCCGGTTATACTACCTCTTCAGCTCTATGATGCTAGTAATGATCCGGTAAGAGTTGACCGTGAGCTGGGAGGAAGTGAGCGATAGGATCCGAAGTACCCGACGTACGAATTGGTGGAGGGGAACCTGATCCTGCTCTCGGTGATGGCCATAAGGGGAAGATCAGCTCTCCTGGGCAGTGCGACAGTTTGCGAGGGACAGTGTTTGGCAGCAACCGTACCTGGACATCCGGAGGAACACTATAAAGCCTCCTAAAGTTCTCTAAGGCGCCCAGTGCATCGCTGAAATATTGGTTCTGATAGGGGCAATGTCTCACTGGCCTCCTACGTCCTAGAACCTCCTTGGGGGCATCTGTAAAAGGCCCTGGTCCTTGATTCGAGGTACTGGGAGCTTCCATCTCCCGAGGGTCAAATGTCGTAGCCGGGTGCGGAGCTCTCAATTGGTTAAAGGGCTTGATAAAATCGATCGGAGTTGGTAAAATTTTTGGATCCGAAGTGCCTCGCATATCAGCTCGTCGACAACTGGAGAAGAAGCAGAGCTACTGGAACTGTCCGAGGAGACTTCAATGACCATTCGCCCCTACCTAGCAAAAAGGATGTGCAAAATCCGTTAGCTACATGATTGGGGGAGCAGGAAAATCTAGCACTTGGGATGAAATGAACATCACTCCTTGGAATCTCTAAGTCTCGGGCAGCAGTGCAATTCCCTTCCTCAGGAATAGCAACAGGGGCCCTGGGATTGTTTTGAAGGCCTTGGGAAGAATATACAAATCGGGAAGAACATGAACAGTGCCATGAACAGAGCACCGCCACATTTTAGACGGCGGCAGACGGCGTCTACGCCTTAGCATGTTCAAAAAACAACAACGAAAAGCTTGAAAGAAACGATCAAAAGCTGAAGAATAACATGAAGAGATCAACATACCTGATTTTCGTAAGAAGATTTGCGTCCAAATCGCTCGATACCTCGATCGAAAATGAAAAGCAACGGTGGCAACAGTTCGTCATAGAGAAAGAGAGAAATTGCTCGTTCTCTTTTTAGCCATCCCTTTTATAGAAGGAGATTCGAAAGGTTGCGCGGGAAATGAAGCATCATGCACTGAGCTGTTGGAACTTTGACGCGTGGCAACAATCGAATGGTCAGTGCCGAAAAGCCTGCAACGGAGTCAGATCGCCGATCATCGAGCCACTAGAGGACTGGGACGTGTCCCTGAGGGAATGCTTCGTACCAATCAACTGACACGGCATGTGCTCGGACACATATCAGCTCGGAGCAGCCTGGCGATAATTGACACGTGCCGAGACACATACCCTAGGGTTTTAGGCACTTTCAATGCTAGTCAACCATGGTCAATGTCGGTCAACCTTGGGAGGAGTTTTTTCTAAATCCTGGGCATAATGTCCTATAAACTTTACGAAAAAATATTTATGTCCTTATTATAGTAAAAACTCTTATAGTATGTCATCCTACTCAATTTGCCCTTATACAAAACCAGAAATAACCATGTATCTAATCTTCATTCTGGACTAAGGACTTTCTCAATCTGTTGCAGTTATGGGTTAGCTGTTTAATTATCCTGTTGTAGCAATAGTATATTGCAGATGAACTGGTGGCTAAGGAAAAAACTAGGGCATATAAAGAAACTTGTTTATGTAGCTAGTGAAGCTATGGGGGTGGCAACATTGACAATTTATGTCCCGTTGATGGAAAATTGATAATTTATGTCCTGTTGATGGCAAAATTGATAATTTATTCATGAAACTTCATTAAGGACCAAACAATGAGACTCATGAGTCACACATACCATCATCAAGATGAAGAGAGAGAAATTCAAAGGTAGGGTGACCAAGATATAAATCAATCAGATCAACCACTTGGGCATATATTCAATTGAGCTGATTTTTTCTAGACATACTTAAAAAATTATTTTAAAATTAATGAACGGTTTGGATCATTCGCGTGGGACCCAAGGCCCTGTTTGGTGCATGCCTTCTTTATTTGATTGTTAGTGCTGGGGACAGTGGTAAAGGAAACTTGTATGAGAAAAGTGATCTTCACTAACCATATATTTGGAAGCAACGTCAGCCATTTCAAAATGCTGGAGCTGGAAAAGGGCCAATTGGGCCAAAACAAGCAGTGGGAGGGAGAGTTTTTGCACTCTAAGGGCAAGATGATGGTTTTAGGGAGGGACATTAGAGCCCAAAACCATTCGATGAAGGTGAAATTTACAAATTTATTTGCATTTTTGGGTAGTGCTTATTGTAGTGGCTTTAGAATCGAGGTTCGGTCAACCCACCGAGCCACCAGGCACCGAGCCGTCGCAGGAACATTTATCCGTTATGACAGGAGAATCGGGAGGAACATGGCACTTCCCTCGGAATGTTGCTCGGTAGAGGGGATACCCGGTCAGGGCTCCGCCATTACTTAATGTCTTGGGGCCTACACAATCTCAATTGCCCGAGGTCTCCTGAAGGAAAACAGTTATTTCAGGAGGGTCCCACGAGGTTACACCACAAGGGTAATCATTGGGATCTGACCTGGCCATGTGCTCCGTAACTGCCTTATCCCCTACATCACCTATGATGTCACCCGAGGCGATTACCCAAGGATACCCTCCACGAGCTTGCTTGGAGGCCAAGCAAACAAAGATCTACAAATATGAAGGGATACTAGCCTAGAGAGGTATGTCATTCTACCCTAACCTTAGACCTATACACTTCTCCAAAGATCTAACTTGATCGTCGGAGGGTCACTGGGCATCCACTGCCTTAATGACTTGTTACAGGTCTAGCGGATGGAGCACGGAGCTGCGGAGGAAGGTTTCAAGCCTGAACCACGGTCAAGATCCCGTCAAATGAAACCCTACAATTGGTGACTCTATTAGTGATTTAACCGCCTTCTCAGTGTTCACTTCCTTCTTTCCCAAGAGCTCCGTTCAACATTCCTGGATCAGATATGGTGGAGGTTGAAGATCCACATCCCAGCGACACGACCCTTGGGCTCGGCCCATTCGGAGACCTGAACTCGGGCTTCAGTGAAGCCAACGCCCTGGGCAAGACTCATATGTCCAGCGGAGTAGGAGCCAGTGCCTCAACGTCGTACGTAGGACCATCCTCCGAACTCCACAACAACATCCGCCTCTTGGACCGGAAGATCCACGACCTGACAATGGTCATGAGCGGGACAAGCACGTTGGAGACGAGGTAACAGAGATTAAGCATCTCCAGATCTCACCATCCCATTTCGCCGGGAGCCGAGGCGGACAAAGAAGTCATTATAGCTCTCCTCGTAGCCACAGAGAAGGCCCCCTGGTGGAACACTTATGATCCTGTCCCTCAACCAAGGACTGACTCAAATCGCTAGAAGAGGGTGGCCGCACAGAAAAGGATACGTGGCATAGGGAGCGCTCTCGTTTCCCTAACCCCAACCCCAACCTCAAAGGACTCCGGGGGAAGCCATCTGCCTTTGAAAGGCTCAGAGCCCGTAGCGTCTCTGCCTCCTCCACCCATTTTGTCAGAATCGAGAAGGGGCGTCCCGAGCTCACCCCTAGTTTCACCAAAGTTGCAAAAGAGGACGACAGCCTCGTGGAATACCAAACCAAGGGGTATCGCAAGCGCCTAAAAGTGGGCGAGCGAAAAGCCCGGTCATCACACACTCCAAGGGTGGTCGTGACAGGAGCTCGATGACTGAGCGCCTCAAGCACTATCTTTGAGATAGCTACAGAAAAGACTGGCACAAACGCTCCCCCCAGAAGTTAGGACACATTCCGCTGAAGTAAAAGGAGTACCAAAGGTTGGACCAGCTTTTCCCGAAGAAGCGGTCCGTAATCGTGCATCCAGACAGTTCTGACCGTTCGATCAGACCTCATCGCGATGTATGACTTGAAAGACTAACGACCTCTTCATTCACAAGAGAGATTGATTCAGTCACCTTCTCAAAAGGATTCATCCAACCCAAGTTTGCCAAGTACGATGGCAAGACCGAGGCATACACTCATTTGGTACAGTACAAACTTGTCATGTCTCTGTTCCTCTTAAACGAGTCCTCAGATGAGGCCTTCCTATGCAAGGTCTTTCCCATCAGTCTCAAGAACTTAGGCCTTACATGGTTTAACCAGCTCCCTGCTCGGCCAATCTCCTCGTTCGATTCCCTCTGTGATGCCTTCATGGCTCGGTTCGTTACCAGCAACAAGCACGAGAAGGAAATTGACTCTCACCTTGAGCTGCGCAAACGAAACGATGAGATGCTCCGCTAGTACGCCGGTCGTTACTGGGAACTTTTCAATGAAATCGAGTGCTGCGATGGAGTCATCTAGGCCCGAGGATTTAAGCTCGGACTCACTTCACATGACGAGAAAGTCTACGACGACTTGGCTAGGCATAAGCCCAGTTCTATGAAAGAGCTCATGACCCGCATCGAAGGATGGTGCCAATTAATTGAATACAAAGCCGAGTGAGGCATCAGAAAACCTACGAACCTAAAGGTAACAGCCATCTTGGTGGTTACTCCTGCTACCATGCCTCCCTTGACTCCTAAAAAGTAGGTTAACAACATAAAGCAATCCCTAAAGAAAGGGTCGAAGCCGAGCGATTTCAACGCAGAAAAAACCATCTTCACCATCCCCATTTATTGAATCATTGACCAAGTCAAGGATCAGCCCTTCTTCTCCTTTCCGAACCAGATGTTTGGCACTGAGAATGGGAAGATCACGAATCCAATCATCCGATGCACTTACCACAATGAGCAAGGTCACTTCACCACTGCATGCAAGCTCTTCAAGGCCTACTTGGAGCAGTTTATTGTAGGAGGCCACCTCGATAACCTTATCGACCGTAACAAAACCAGGGCTCAGGCATAGAGTGCTGAGTCCCATCCCAAAGAGAAAGTCCAAACGATCCATGTTATCCACGGCTCTCTGAACGTCAAAGCTGCTCGTGTCATTCGTGTCGAGCTTAATGATGCCACTAGCTTAATGATGCCACTTCTTCCAAGCAAGACATGTTAGTGGGGCCTGAGCCAAAGAGCGCCCGAATCGACGACGGCTCCAAATGGATGATCTTATTCACTAAGAAAGACCTCGACCGTGTCCAACTCCCGCATAACGACGCCCTCGTGGTCACGCTCGGTATCGGAACCTTTAACATCCGACGCATCCTAGTGGACCAAGGCAGTTCGGCGGAGGTTATGTACTACTCCCTGTTCAAAGACTTGAAGCTCTTCGAGACTGACCTCCATCCCTCCAAAGTCCCCCTCGTCGGTTTCTATAGGGCTCTGGTATGGCCTCTTGGCATGATCACCCTCCACGTTAATGCCGGTTCGGTAACATTCAAGATGGAATTTGTTGTGGTGGACATACCTAGCCCTTACAACGCCATTATCGGGCGCATTTGGCTCTATAAGACGAAGGCTATTGCCTCCACCTATCACCAAGTGGTCCAGTTTATTTGTGCTTATGGACGTTAGGATGATCTCCTCGGAGACCAAACCGCTACCAAAATGTGCTACATCAATGCGGTCCGAAGCAGTAAACAGACGTCCCAAGTTAACATCATTGAAGTCCCTGACGCTCCAATTCTTGAAGATGTTGGTAGTTGAGCCGACTAGCAATTGAAGGCCTTGTCACTATCCCTATCAATGAGAATGGTGCCTGTTTTTTCCTTGTTGGTTCCTCACTTACTGACACCGAATGGAACCAGATGGTTAACTTCCTAAAGAGCAACATCGAAGTATTCCCCTGGACTCCGTACGAAATGCCCGGGGTTGATCCCTCGTTCATTTTTCATGAGCTCAACATTGACAAAAACCAAGTGTCCAGTTGTGTAAAGAGCAATGCGATTCTCTTCAGTCCATTTCGAGGCCATCATCAAGGAGGTTAACCGGCTCATAAACGCTTGGGCCATCCAAGAAGTTCAGTACCTTAAGTGGTTGGCCAACACCGTTGAGGTCAAGAAAAGAATGGCAAGTGGTGAGTATGCGTCGATTATTCCAATGTCAACGATGCTTGCTCAAAGGATTTTTTCCCCATTTCGCGGATTGATCAGCTTGTCGATGCCATGGTTGGGCACGACCGACTCAGCTTCATGGATGCTTATAGAGGCTACCATCAAATTGCTATGAGCGAAGGCAATGTAGAGAACATGGCCATCATCACCCCTCATGGTATTTTCGGTTACCTCGTTATGCCCTTCGGTTTTAAAAACGCCAGGGCAACTTTTCAGCGTATGATCACCAAAATGTTCGAGCATTTACTCAGGGACACCATGATGGCTTACATTGACAACATGGTCATGAAAAGCATGCTAGCCGGTGATCACCTGGCCCATCTCGCCAAGGCCTTTGAAATTCTCAAAACTCATAAGCTTCATCTCAACGACGAAAAGTGTGCCTTCGGCGTCAGCTCTGGAAAGTTTTTTGGTCATCTCGTCTCTCAACATGGTATTGAAGCCGACCCTGCCCAACTCCTTGCAATTGAGAAGCTCTTGGCTCCCCACAATAAGAAGGATGTGCCATGTCTCACGGGCATGGCCGCCGCCCTCAATCGGTTCATCAGTCACTCCTCTGACAAGTGCCAGCCATTCTTCACCCTTCTGGGTTCGATTCCCAACAGAGTCGTCACTATGGGCACGCACCCTAGAAATTTTATTACGAAAAATTTGGGTGCGGCCCTTTTTCAAAAAAGCGCGGCGAAACGCTTCGATTCAGAGTCGCCACTCAAGTTTTAGCGGTGAAATACCCAAGGCACCGAACTTGAAACGCTTGCTACATTATTTGATTTTGAAAAGGCGTAGAACAGTCCGTCGTCACCTTCGATATCTGAGGTTTGGGAACCAGGTTACGAGAGGGGAAGGATTTTATGGCACCCCTCTCGCCTAATCCGTAGATCGGTCTCTACTCGGGTATTTTGTAAAATATTTGCATTTTTCTCTCATTAATCATTTTTTAGCCAGTTAGGGTGGAGGAACAGTTAAAAGGGATTAAAACTGTAACAAGTTGCATTTATGTGATAAAATGTGATGGAGGGTTGATTAAAATAATGAATATCGATTGAGAACAAGCACCTGTGAGTGTTTTAAATGGACTGGGACACGATAATCTGAAAATGATACACACAGGAGGGAAACCTGCAGGCCAGTGCATGCAGAGTTAACCTGCGTACGCATTCCAAGACTGGCGTGCACCGGTAAGCCTAAACTCACAGCTTCTATTCTCAACCTTCTGGGCTCTGGAAGGACCAGTGCACACCCAGGACAAACCACGCAGTTTATAATAGCAACATATATATAGATACAGATAGGTGAAATGACTTTAAGCCATGAAGAGCAACAGAGCACCCCATAAATAGTGTGGGGGAATAACAAGAGGCCAAGACTAAGTTAACATGCAAGGGCTAGCCATTGGACCTTGACATAACTGCCGTATGCCTATCAGGTGAGACCGTACGCCAGCTACATCTCTTGTCCAATGCTTGGCTTTACATCATCTGGGCTCTGGAGCATAACAGAAGGATTCCAGAGGCCTTCTAAAGTAGAAATAACAAACAAACATCTATACAGTACTAAAGTACAGAAAGCAGTAAACTGGTTATTTGCATGCTATAAGGTGTCAACATCAAAAGAAAAGCATAAAATGGATGATCAATGATCCCCACACCAGTTTTGCATATACTGCGATGACTGGCGTATGGCTTGTTTCTAATGGCGTGCGCGCGCCACAAACGATCCTTGAAAACTTGCTTGCTTTAGGGCCAGGATTGGTATTGATTACCAGCCTTGACCCTGCTAGCACCCCTCAGGGGTCAGGACAGAACGTAAGCAAAAGGTGGTATACCTTTGGATTGAGGTTGAAGATGTGTTTCGAGCTTGAGCATGAGGTTTGAAAAATGGATGATGAGTGACAAAGTTAAGGAGAGTATGGAGAGGCCTCTTGCTTGCTCTTTCAAATGAGAAAAAGAGAGAGAGAGCAAGAAACCAAAGAGAGGGAGAGACTTGGAGCCTTAATGGTGGTAACCCCTAGCTCATGAATGCAAGGGGTGTATTTATAGCCAAAAGGGTGACTGAGAAAGGGGGGTAATCAGTTGGGTTAAGGGTTAGTTGAGTTTGAGAGGGAGCCTCCCATGCATTAAATGCATGAGACTTGGCTTGATGGAAGGTGTAGGAGAGAGGGGGAACTTCCTTGCAGATTATAATCATCAGAGGCACTGTTCACCATACTGGGGAGCCGCAAAAGTCTCGAGCACGTGGTTGAATAGTGATGTTTGACCAGCGTACGCCACCATTTTACCAGCATGCGCCAATAGTAGTTGAGTCAACGGTCCATGACTGACATGTGGCAGTGTACCAGCGCACGCCAGCAAAGTACTGGCGTAAGCAAGTAGGGTTTCGCTGAGGCTGTTTAGTTCTGGCTTGAAGGTTTTGAAGTGGATTTTTGAAAAGGGGTTTGAAACGAGGCCCAGAATGCTCAAAGCTCAAACATACCAACAACCTCGGGGTGTTCCTGACCTTAATCATCATTGGGGAATCAAAGATCGTACATAAACTAATTTGGACGGTGCAGAATAGGGTGTCTACAACTTACCTCTCTGAGGCCCGCTCCTTAGCATGCCTCGGGACTAGAAGGATTTGTTCCTATATCTAGCCATCTCTCCACATGTTATCAGTTTGGTGCTCGTCCGTCAAGAAGGACGAGACCACCAACCCATCTACTATTTCAGCAAGACGATGACTCCTGCCGAGACGCATTACCTGCCCTTGGAAAAACTTGTTCTCGCCCCTATCTCGGCCTCCCGGAAGCTTACTCCGTACTTCCAGTCCCACCGAATCATCATTCTCACCGAGTACCCTCTCAAGTCTCTCCTCCGAAAAGTAGGTCTCTCCAACCGCATCTCTCAATGGGCTGTGGAGCTTACAAACTATGAAATCCACTACCAGCCTTGAACAGTAATAAAAGCTCAAGCCCTTGCTGATTTCATTGCTGAGTTTACACCAACCAACTCCCCTGCCCTGGACCCAAATCCCAACCCTGAAGCAACGTTCCAAGCCAACCCCAACACTACCTGGAAGTTGTTCCATAACGATGTTTGAAATATGTATGTCGACGGAGCTTCCAACAGCCGAGGCCCCAGGGCTGGAATCGTACTACTCTCTCCTACTGGCATATTGCATGAAAGCTCCATATCTATCAACTTCCCTGCCTCAAATAATGAGGCCGAGTATGAGGGTCTGATCTCGAGACTCAAAACTGTCGAAGCTTTGGGCATCGAGGAGCTTGTCGTGTATAGTAACTCTTAGTTAGTCGTTAACCAGCTTACCAAAGTGTACGAGGCTTAGGACGATTGAATGCATACATACCTTAGCTCTGCCCTCTGGCTCACCAAAAATTTCAAAGCCGTTCGAGTCGAACACATCTCAAAGGAACAAAATGCACACGCCGACGCCCTCGCAGGACTTGCTTCAGCTTGTTCGGTCTTGGGACATCGCTCCATCGCCTTTGGTGCCATTGACAACCCAATTTCGAGCTTAACGTCCTGGCTTTGGTTACCTATGAGATGACATCTTTCCATCCGACAAAAAGGAAGCTCACTGACTCCACAACAAGGCTGCTCTCTTTTGGCTCAATCCCAATGGTAAGCTTTATCGAAGTTCCTTCACCGGCCCATATCTGCTAGTAACACACCCCTACCAAGTACCAAGAATCATCGAAAAGCTCCATGCTGGTGATAGTGGTTGCCACTCAGGTGGACGTTCTCTCGCGCGCCGAGCCATTACTCAGGGTTATTAGTGGCCAACAATGAAGCATGATTCCGAAGAGTTTGTCAAGCATTGCCGAAAGTGCTAGATGTTCTCCCCCATCATTCACCAACCGGCCTGAGATCTCAGCCCCCCTCACCAGTGCATGGCCATTCTCCCATTGGGGCATGGATATTGTGGGCAAACTCCCTGTTGCTCCTTGTGGGTTCAAGTTTCTTCTCACTGCCATCGATTATTTCTCCAAATGGGTCGAGGCCGAGCCCATGGTGACCATTAAGGAGGCCGACGTTATTCATTTCGTCTAGCGAAATATCATCTCGCGCTTCAGTGTACCCTTCGCCATCATTACGGACAATGGGAAGTAGTTCATAGGGTAGAAATATCGATCCCTCCTAGACGAATATGGTTTCAAGTGGGACACATCCACTTCGGCAACCCCTAGGGAGCTGGCCAACCCGAGGCCGCCAATAAGGCTATCTCTTCCGAACTCAAATGCCGACTCGAGTCACGTTAGGGCAAATGGGCCGAAAAGTTACCTAGGGTACTCTGGGGCTACCGAACAACCCCTTAGCGCTCCATCGGTCGCATCCATTTCTCCCTGGCATTCGGTATGAAGGCTGTCATTCCCCTCGAGGTCGGGCTTCCAATGATCCGCTCCAAAAACTTCGACGAGTTAGTCAATAATGACACCATCGCTTTGGACCTCGACTTGGCCGAGGAGGAACATGAAAATGCAAGGATAAAGCTCGCCTCGTATCAGCAAGAGGTTGCCAAGGGCTACAATCGTAACGTTCACCTTAAGTCGTTAAAGCCCGACGACCTTGTCCGGAAGAAGGTGGTAGAGAAGTCCTAGAAGAAAAAACTAATGCCCAATTGGGAGGGTCCCTACTGAGTCCTTAAGCACCTCGGCTAAGGCAATTACAAGTTGGAGAAGCTGGATGGCTCTTCTATTGCAAAATCTTAGAATGCCAATAACCTGAAGAAGTTCTATGGCTAGCAGTGCCTCGACCCCGAAGCCCAATCAACTTCTTTTTCCTATTATCCTTTATTTTCTAAGTCTCTTTGCTTTGAAAGCAACTTGCCTGTGTAATGACAGTAACCAAACAAGTATCAATGAGAATCTACCCTTTTTTTTGCTAACACTTGTTCTTACCTTTACTGTTGTTTATTATTCATTACTCGGTCTATTATCACTCAACCGTTTTATCTCGACTTTTGGGATTGCGTCCTTCCCAGGGTAACACCCTCTTAGGCCAATTCCCACTAAGTCACCCCGACCTACTCAGTCGTTTGGGCTTTTGGTCGATCGCCTTAAGGGTACTCGGCTTTTTCCCAAGTCCCTCACTCCGATCCATCACAAAGCCACTCACTCCTCGGATTCACTGTGTCCCGACTCCCAAGCCAATGCTACCTCACTACGGGATCCCAGCCTATCTCCCATAGCAGACTCATATTAGCATATGACATCATTTGTCCGTCCCACAAATGCTTTCCTACCGAGTAGCTGAGACCACTTAACCCGAAGAGGCACTCGGGAAATTCAAAAATAAATTTTCTTTTACTTGCTTCGGTTTAGCTCTCCCGACTCATAGAGACCTGCCGGCTACAGGGGCATCTGAAAATCAATTTTTATGCTTCGGTACGAACCTTTCCTATCTAAACAGCAAGCTCATCCGAAGTAGGGCCACTGGCAATTCGATCTTTTCCAGACACCAATTCTTTGAGCATGCTTTGGTTCATGCTCCAGTAAACCTGTTCTACTACCCAACAGGTTTAACCGGCGCAAGGGGCGCAGACACACCCTAGTAACAACCATAAGTACATGCAAGCATTTCAAGGATAAAAGCATAAGTTTTGAAAAAGAGCATTCATGTACCAAAGCTGTAAATTAAGTAAAATGTGCGGTGCATGGTAAAATCCTACCGAGGATCTGGCTTGGCCCAACTATTCGGCGCCAATCCTATTGAGGCCAACTGTTTGGCTCCAGTCATAACAAAATTAGTTACCAGCCCTTGGAACGGCAAATTCCAAACGTACAAAGCCGTCCAGTCCAAATTCAATCAAAAGTTCAAAGTATTTTCAAAGAAAAGAAAGGTGGAGTCATCTTAGGCATTAGTTGGAGCAGTGGTGTTGGGGTCGGCTTAGTCCTCGGGCGCAACCTCTATTCCGGGATTCTGCACTACTCCATCCTCCTCCTCAAGCAAGACAAGTTCTCGAGAGGCGGCTGAGGAAGGCCTCAGAGCTCGAAATCTTTCGGGAGATCAAGCTTACTTAATAGAGTCTCGTGGCCATAGCATAGCTCGTCCAGGAAGCACTCCTTATGCAGCTCGACCTCAATCTCCTAGACTTGCTTTTTGTACTCTACTCCAGTCAGGTTTCAGCCCTCATCATAGCCTTTGTCCCTCGCAGCATCGACTTCTCAAGCTCGAGTGACCCTCAAAATGCTAGCTTCCTCCTCGGCCCTGGTAGCTCAGCCTTTGGCAAGCACCCTTTCTCTATCACACCTTTGGAAATCTGCTAGGTAGAGATCGTAGGTCTCTTGAGCCACCCTTAGATCATCCTCCCTTGTTGCAAGGGCCTGCTTCAGCTCTTCAATCTCTTGCTCTTGCCCTTTGCACCTATCCAGAACCGCCAAAGCTCGAGCACCAGCCTGTAAGCAGGAAAGGCAAGAAAGTGTTACAAAAAGCAAACATTCAAACGAAGGGAAGAAATGAAGAGCAAGAGAGCTTACATTCAGAAACGCCTGTGCTATCTCCCCCACAAGATCTTCGGTGCATCTTTTCACGGCCCTGGCATCCCTCGGAAGAATGCAGGATCGAAGTGCCCCGAACCCTATACCGATGTTACTTGAAGTGCTATCGGCGTGGTGGATCAGGCGACCGGCATAGTTGCCAAACTTGAGAGCCCGGGGGACAATTCCACTGCCCCGCCCGTCGTCTTCTTTCAGGATGACAATAGTTTCCTTGTCTTACCCTTGGTTGTGATCCCTCGTTTCGTTCCGAGCCCTCTTCTCTGGGGGCCCCTTAGAAGAGATAGAGGTGGCCCTCGAGTGTTCAACACTTAGCGCCTCGGGATAGGAACCAACCCCACGGTCCCTTGGCCTTTGGCACTTGAGATTCAGCACCACCCTCATGCCTCAGCCCGATATTTCTCCGCAGAGCCAGGTTCGCTCACGAGTCTCTCGATCGATTTCTTCACCGATATTTCCGAAGGCCCCGAGTTGCTACCCTCTGCTTTCGGGTGTACCGACTCCTCCTCCACTTCCTTCCCCTCCTCCTCTTCCTTCTCCTCTACCTCTACCCCTTCCTCTACCTCTTCCACGGCCTGCCCTCGGGATAGCCTGCTGCCTTGGCTTCTTCTTCAGGAAGCACATATAGGTCTGGACGTACCCAAGCAGATCCAGAGCGAATCAACTTGTGAGGGGGATAGCGTAGGCCGCGTTGATCAAGGCCCAGTTTGCCCTCTCTAGAAATTCCTGCACGAGCCCTTCAGCTAAGATGCCATCGAAAGAGAAAGAGGTCAGTACATGCAGAAGAGAAAATAAACGTGCAAGTGTTTGAAAGAGAAGAATCTACCAACTAGGTGTCTCGGCCCCGAACTGAATTGCGGTCATGGTATCAACGCTTTCACTGGGCCCAAACATGAAATTCTCGGACACTGAGACGTATATACAAGCCCACTCCTCGGAGTCTGAAAGATGATCGATTAAGAACTCGTCATACCCCGACTGATAGGAAAGATAGTATCGATTGCTCTCTCGGTTGACACCGACCAAGTATACAAGAAAAAGCTCCTCTAGCCAAAATGTCAGGTTATACTGTCTCCTTAGCTCTATGATGCTAGTAATGATCCGGTAAGAGTTGACCGTGAGCTGGGAGGAAGTGAGTGACAGGGTCCGAAGAACCCGATGTACGAACTAGTGGAGGGGAACCTGATCTCGCCCTCGGTGATGGCCATAAGGGAGAAGATCAGCTCTCCCGGGTGGTGCGGCAGTTGGCGAGGGTAAGTGTTTGGCAGCAATCGAACTTGGACGTCTGAAGGAACACTATAAAGCCTCCTAAAGTTCTCCAAGGCGCCCAGTGCACCACTAAAATATTGGTTCTGATAGGGGCATGGTCTCATCGGCCTCCTGCATCCTCGAACCTCTTCGGGGGCATCTGCAAAAGGCTCCAGTCCTTGATTTGAGGTACTGGGAGCTTCCATCTCCCGAGGGTCAAATGCTCTAACTGTGCGCGGAGCTCTCAATGGGTCGAAGGGCTCTAACTGTCCTTTAGATTTTACGGAAAAATATTTATGTCCTTACTATGGCAAAAACTCTTATTATGTCCTCCTACTCAATTTGCCCTTATCTAAACCAGAAATAACCATGTCTCAAATCTTCATTCTGGACCAAGGACTTTCTCAGTCTGTTGCAGTTATGGGTTAGCTGTCTAATTATCCTTTAGTAGCAATAGTATCTTGCAGATTGAGCTGGAGGCTAAGGAAAAACAAGGGCGCATAAAGAATCTTGTTTATGTGGCTAGTGAAGCTATGGGTCCCGTTGATGGCGAAATTGATAATTTATGTCCTGTTGATGGCGAAGTTTATAATTTATGTCCCGTTGATGGCGAAATTGATAATTCATGTCCCGTTGATGGCGAAATTGATAATTTATTCGTGAAACTTCATTAAGGACCGAACAATAAGACTCATGAGTCATACATACCATCTCCAAGATGAAGAGAGAGAAATTTCAAAGGTAGGGTGACCAAAATATAAATAAGTCAGATTAACCGCTTGGGCATATATTCAATTGAGCTTATTTTTTCTAGGCATACTCAAAAAATTATTTTAAAATTAATGAACGGTTTGGATCATTCGCATGGGACCCAAAATTGGGCCCTGCTTGGTGCATGCCTTCTTTATTTGATTTGTTAGTGTTGGGGGTAGTGCTAAAGGAAAGCTGTCTAAGAAAAGTGATCTTCACTAACCTTATATTTGGCAGCAACCTCGGCCATTTCAAAATACTGGAGCTGGAAAAGGGCCAGTTGGGCCAAAACAAGCTGTGGGAGGGAGAGTTTTTGCACTCCAGGGGTAAAAACAAGTTGTTTTTGTTTTTTGTTTTTTGTTTTTTTTTGGGGGGTGGGGGCAGTGGAACCAAAAACCATTCGATGAAGGTGAAATTTACACATTTATTTGCCTTTTTGGCTAGTGCTTATCTTACCAAGATATGCTCACAGATTTGCTTCAGCTACCCAATGACATTGATCCATTTTCGTGCCTTAATATGCTGCTACGTTATTAGCAAACTCAACAAAGAAATAATTGCTTTGATCCTTCATTCGTTAAAGCAATATTTAATTTCATTTTTGGAATGAAATGGTTTCTCGAATGGCAAACCATAAATCCGGATGGCGACTCTTTAATTTTTCAAATCAAAACCTATTTTTCGGGCTGCCCCGATCCACCCAGGGCTGTGGTAGCCCACATAACCCTTTATTAGCTCGTTTGGATGGTAAGAAAAGGAGAGATAAGAAAGGGGAGTCCTTTCTCACCAAATCTCATCTTTTTTTATCGGTAAAGACTTGATTAGTTTTTTGCTCAATTTTTTGACAGGAATTGAGAGTGGAATCGGTCAAACCTTTACCGATATACAACTGAGCTAATTTTTTAGCTCCCTCTCCTCTATTAAGTTTTCAGCTCGTAATACGGATCTTTGTGATGACTGGTTGCTGGATTCTAGGATTTTTGGAATCAATAATTGTGGATAGGTTGCCCTATATATGATGGAAAGCATCAAATGGCATCAGCCAAATCACTCGATATATAGGTCGGACACGAAATATGTGATTGGTTCATGTCATGGACATCGGAGTATGCAAAGGGTTTTCCATGTTTAGGATATATTTGGTTTGACAAAAGAGATCGGGATCACTGATTGGTCTTTTTCATGTTCTTAATGTACGAAAGTTTGTTTCCATAGGATTATACTGGACGTGATGCAAGTAAAAATAACCTCTTTGCCGTTATACTTGCAAACAAAACTGCTCCATATATCACTATGAAAAAAAGTGGTCCAGTTCAGCCCGTATGACTTCAAGCTCACTGGGTTTCGGAAATTTTGGGTCCTTAAACGTTATGGCCCGGGGAACAGATGCTGGGGGCACAATTCAAAAGATATTGTTGACCATAACAAAATGGGTCTCCTACATCCCCTGGGGCATGAGGACACTCAAGTTCTTGCTCAATTTTCGCTTGAAAATCCGGAAAAGGGTGGATTGTAAATGAGGTTATGGCCCTACATATCCCATTTAGCGATCACTTTTGCGTAATTCAACTTTATGTATCTAGGGCTCTTGTTCTCAATGACATCATTATTCCCCCGTCTCCAGTTACATTCCCTGATGACCATGAGACATGGAATGTGCAGTTGTTTCACACCGACAAATTTTATACAACACACATTCCATATCATCATCATCAGCTGATATGAAGGGTCCACACTGATCCGCTCTGGAAGTAGATGGAGAGCCGAGAGACCATCATCTGCATCAAGCTGGAGCCCATTCCATTCCTGCCGCACTCGCTGTCACAAGATGCCTCCACCATCGCTGCTAGAAAGCCAAGGTTGTTTAATGTTGACGTAGCCTCTTGAGACAATGAGTCATCAGCTTTTGTGTTTTTCCACCATGGATGGGTATTCTCTGGCCAAGCCGTTTTTCAGTTATTGCATCTGTGCTTGATCGATTCCTAGTCCTAAAATAATGGGTTGTCCCAAGCGTAGGGCTGAGAGTGATGTAGCATAATATCCGGTAAGTCCGGAGTCGAATCCACAATGACGGTGATGTGTGCTAATTAAAAACTCGGGTTGTTAATTAAACTGGCTCTTAGGAAATTTAACTAAAATTTAAGAAAACAGCTGTTCTTTTCAAATAATTTAAAGGAGGTACATAGGGTTCATAGCTTTTACAACTAGTCTGGAATAACCTGCTCCATTCAGTGTTCTTAAAAACGTTCAATTTTGGATTGAAAAAGATACCCCGCAAGATGCGAGACCTTAGGGTTGCCGTTTACCCATGCGTAGCAGAGAATGAGTTTTGGACCCCCATTCCCCCATTCACACGGGCTCCGACAATGCCCGGGTTAGTCCGCGGGAAGTATTTTCCAATCTAGAATCCGTTTTCCATTATTTGAAAATAAGAGCAGTGCCCGAACTGGCCACGGTGTGCTAATCACCCCGTGACCCTGCCTAAATGACTACTCACTAATCATTGCACAAGAAACAAAAGAATTCTAACTAGAAACATGCTTCCGAATATGAAATAAGCAAAAGAAATAAATTAATAAACAAGTATCAACGAACAACGTTAATGAAGATCAAAAATTAATATGAATTATTGAAGTGCAAATAATTGAAAAAATTTCAAATAACATGAATGAAATAAAACTTGGAAGAAAACTGTACAGAACAAAAGTCTCGGCAGCCCCTGTTTCTTCTATTTCGTGCGTAACTTTTCCACGGCAGTCTTCTGTGAGAACGCAGCCCCGTTCGTTGTGTTTTTCCGTGGGCAACAAGATCTGCCTCCGAGAGATGACGCCCTTTTTTTCCTTTCTTTTCTTATATATTCTCGTAGCCGACCTCCCCAAAAATCTTCTTTTTCTTCTTTCCAATTCCCAGCCGACTCCAGTATTTTCCATCTTGGCCCACCATTTAATCATTGAGCTCACCATGGCATGTGTAAACTAAATAGAATTGTTTTGCCACCTATCAGCCCGCGGACTAATTAGTTCCGTGCTAAACATATGACCTTCAAACGGACTTGCTTCCAACACCGGACAATATTTTAATTTCGCATTTTTTTAACCAAATCCTCTAAATATCTACAATACACAAACTAAGCATTAAGCTCTGAATAATAATATAAATGGGACTTAATAAAGATAAATTAAGGGGCGCTAATGTGAACATTTACGGGACCTATCACACCCCCAAACTTACACTTTGCTAGTCCCGAACAAAGAAAAACAAAATGCAGCTAAAGAAAAAAAAATAACCGATAGTTCTTTTAAACCCCCAGGCGGCCTCGGTAGGACAAGTGAAGTCTCGTGAGGATTTTCAACAATGATCACTCACAAAACACATTGAACCTTTTCACATGGAATCCAAAACTTGTCGCACAACTTATTGGTCCATCAAGCAAAGAATGCGCAGTTACCACAAAGATATAAGAAGGCACAAATAGTTCCAAACGCTATCAAGTCAAGAAATAAACCATGGCACCCAAGCTTAGCGTGTGTGAGTAAGGACCTTAACCACAAGTGAACCACAACCAAGTTCTCTCTCTGGACCGAGTTTCGACTTCAGTTCTTACCATGTCATGCACTCAACAAAAGAAAACGCTCGAAACAAAGTGTATTTAATAAACTCTCAATGTGTGCGAGCGGAAGTTATGCAATAAAGAATCAAAGTACCCCGCACATTTTAGACATGAAGGGAAAGCTTTTTAAGGTAGACACACGATCTCATGAAAGGAATGTCAAGCATTAAAGACTATCTATCCATCGATCCACAACACATTACCCCTAAGATCAAATAGGACTTTTATTCGGTTATATCGTTGGGTAAGGAAAAATGCTTCAAAAGTTGAGATAAATCATAAGCAAGTGTGCAAGTGTCAAATAAATGCATGGGTGTCTTTCCCTTTTTCATTCAAGTTCCTTTCTTTTTTTTTTTGCTATTTTCTCATATTTTTCTTTCTTTTTAGCTATGGGGAAGAACACACCACATTTCAAGTACATTTCTCAAATACACTTTCTCCATTCTCTTCAAAAATTAACCCTCATATGATTAACTTGTCATTCTCAAGACACAATATGGTTTGTGAAGCTTAACAAGAAAAAAGCTCATGTAAAAGGCACAATGTGGCTTGCAAGGGATTAGTGTAACGGACTTGCTCAAAACACAAAAATGGCCTACTATCATCTCCTAGGGGCAATACAACCATGTAACTTACCTCAAAACACAAAAATGGCCTACTATCATCTCCTAGGGGCAATACAACCATGTAACTTACCAAAATTCAAGAGATATTGTCATGCATTCAAATTCCAACACTCAACAATCAAAAATAATGAGACCACAACAAATAGACTCTTTCCATGTCAAACTAAGAGTTAAAGTGACACTACTCCAATAAAAGATAGGGCCCAAAAGCTCACTAGGGCATAAGTCTCCACTAATCTAGCCATCAAGATTGGTTAAGTCACAACTCACAAGTGGTTAAGGCCCAAATAAATGTGACGTGCAATAGTGCTATACAAGAGTGTCATGATCAACTTCTTAAGACACGCTAGCAAGTAGAACCACCAAGTCAAAAACAGATATCACTATGATAGGCAACACATCTAAACTCAATTATTCAACAAGTAATCACAACAAGTGCCAAATCGCATGCAAAAAGTGCCTTAAAATTTTTAAAATTTTTCTTTTTTTACCAAAGTAATTCCTCCCCCCAACTTGAACCATTCGATGTCCTCATTGAATGCAAGAACAAAAATAGGGCATAAAAGAAAAAGAAGGGAAATGTATCACCTCGCAACGGAGAACTATGCAAGAAATAATATTGCGGGAAGAAGACCCTCCAACTTGAACGAAGCATCCTGCAATGTTAGTCCTCACAAAAAATAAAATAAAATAAAATAAAATAAAAGTAGCTAATATAAGAAAGAAAAAAAAAGGAAAAAAAAAAACTATACAAAGTTAATGACATTCACTCTCATCACGTGAAATCCAACCATTCATCACACTACGAAGAGCAATCAAAATCAATATCTCACCCCACTTCAAACACTTCGTTAAAAATTGTATGCGACCATGCCACAAAACCAAATACTTAGAATATATTAATTTCCAAGAAGGTTGTAGACGGCATGTTCATTCCGGACAGGAAATTTCCTTTTGGCACCGTACTTGGATGGGGGACACTACTCTTAAGGAGGAGTTCCCACGTCTTTACCTCAAGTCATTGCAAAAAAAATGAGATGACCAGTGTTGTGAAAGGTGGTAGTGGAGTGGGAAATTGGAATAAGCTATTCCGAAGAATTCGGTATGATTGGGAAATTCAACAACTGGAGGATTTACGACAAAGACTTCATGCAGTGACTTTGGATCATTCTAAACTCGATTTGTGGAAATGGAGGTGGGCCTCTGATGGTTGTTTCTCAGTGAAATCAATGTACAACAAATGGGAACAGTCTGCAAATGCAAGAAATCTGGTATTGGAAACAATCTAGAAAAATCTCAGCCCTCCTAAGGTGGAGATTTTTGCATGTATGGCCCTTCAGGATAGAGTGGCTACTAGATCTGTGCTTCAAAGTAGAAACTTGATCCTTGAAGGCAATTCAGCATTTTTTCCCTTGTGTTCTATGCATTTGGATACCCCAACAACTTTTTCCACATTGTATATTCTCATGGGATGTTTGGTCTTTGATCCTGGATTGGTGGCATGTGAGATGGGCGTGTCCTCAATCTCTGGAAGCTCTCTTTACTTGGTGGTTTGACAATACAGATTTAGAAATTTGGAGAATAATTTGTGGAAAACGACGTTCTTTGCTACAATTTGGTCATTGTGGTTGGCGAGGAATGACTACATGTTCAATAATGCGTCGACAGGAGTAGGGCAAGTGGGTCAGGTGATCAAACCCAGAGTCGCGATGTGGATTAAGGTGAAGTTCGATATCAAGGCATACACTGTGGAGGATTTTAAAGGTTTCCTAGAGGGAGTTAGAAAGGTGAAATTGTAATTGTGTTTGAAGTGTGTCAAGTTATCTGTCCAACTCTCTGTTGGATGCTTATTAAGTGTTTCTCCCTTTTTTTCTTTTTTGTCTAATCTCATAAGCGTCGTGTGCTTCTGATGTTCCCCTCGATGTAACCTTTCGAGATTTATAAAAATTTCTTTTGCCGAGAAAAAAATAACAAGAAGTAAGCATGAACTGATACAAGCATCATCGATGCTGAAACCAGTGCTTTCTCCAGGTATGCCTTAAATTCTGCTTTATGCGAAAAAGCTTGATCTCCCGGCTGAAAACGAGAAGCTTCAGAGCAAATTTGCAAGGTATGCAATGGAGGGTAGCGGAATTGGAAAAACTTCGTGTGAAAATGCAAATCCAAATGACAAAGATGTTGAAATCAAGATCATCAATCCACAGAAATGGTAGATCCTTGCCTAGGCTTTGTTCATGATGGGCACTTTTCATTTAGGATTATTCTTCATGATTGTTTCACGGCAGTGTTTGGATCTTCGATTTATGGAGGAGCTCGTGGAACGAAATGAAAATGCAAGGAAACACAGCATGGAGTTGTGGAGAGAAATCTCGTGTCTTTTTCCTTTCTCTTCGCAAAATACTATGAACACAGATTTCACGGGATCGATGTCTGTTCTTTTACTATCTGTTTCTTCTTTTTGTGGTGTGTACTGTATTGTCTGAAAGCATCTATGAGGTAAGTCCCTTTCCATGTCACTCTCATAGTCTCACGTTGAGGCAATCTATAATGCAAGTTGGCTGGATATGGCAAGCACATAAATTGGCAGAAGCACGATTAAGATGTTATATTGTTGGCCTCCATATGATTCGAACATACGACCTTATGGTTCTTTGATGTGCATCAGTTTGACTTACCGCGTCAACTGTTTTCCGTTTACATTAATTGTGTGGCAGAATTCACCAAAATTAGTAGAATAAAAAATTTACTGAAAAAAAGGAAGAAGATGCTAATCCAAATGGGGTTCGTTCCAAAGTCGGTTGTTAACCTAAATGCTGCGCTTCTATTATTAATAATTATTTTCCTTGGGAACTCCTACACTATAAAAATTGATACCGTACGTAGTAGTAGAATATTTTTTAGGTTTGTTTTTTTTTTTTTTAGGGTGTCCCGACTAACTTGCGCGCACATTGAATTAATTCTTATAGCCCCTCCTACAACCATTTTACATGCTTACGAGTGGGGTTAAGGTGGCCTTCAGAGTTGTTGACAATAATAATTGAACCTAAGACCTTAGGATGAAGCAAAACTCCCAAGTCTCAGGTCAAGACTACTTGACCAACCCCTTGAAACCGATCACGACCGTTCAAAAGTGTTCTGGACGGTTCGGATTTTAATGAAGTTTAACTCTTTTCCGAAAAAATTTCACGAATATCCAACCTGTCTCGATTGGCTCCTAAACGACTATATTTTCTCTTATACATCTATTATATATCATCGACCGAAATTGATAATGGAGTTACGAAGAACATCCTCTTGCCTTTCTCGTTCTTTTTTTCAACCAATGCGAGTATATTTATACTTTATAGGGAAGAGCGAAAAAAATCCAAGATCCTAGAATTCCCATACCACAGAGAGGTTTATCGGATCTTTTGGTTCTTTTGGTTGAGTTCCGTTTAACTTTTAGGATATTTTGATTTTTTTTTTTCATCTAGACAAATCAATAATTCACAAAAGTGAATATTTTTCAAAATATTTGGGTAGAAATAAAAATAATTGGGTTTTTTCATTCCTTTTGTCAAGACGAATTAATAATCCACAAAAATTTAGTGCAAAATTAATAAACGTGACCAAAATTCACTTTTTATTTAGTGGAACCCCACCTAAATACACAGCTGTTATGAGTTAAATACAACTTAGGTGGTGAGGCCGATATACGTAAGCCCCTATTATCTCTAAACTTCGTGTTATGAGTAATGAATTTTTTTTTTTTTGCGGTCTCAAAAAAAAAATACACAGCTGTTAGTTTTGTGGGTCCATGTAGGGTTCATATCAACATTTTAAATAATTCATTTTGTAGAACTTGTCGAGAACCTTAACCGTGCCGAAATTGTGTTACGTTTGGAAGAATGAGCCCATGTATATTGGCTTTGCCGAAACTGGAAAACATGAAATAGCCCAAGATAAGGTGGGCGTTTCGACATTGGCAATCCCTTTGGGCTAGGGCTGTAAATGAACTGAGTCATTCGCGAACTGTTCGAGGCTCGGTTCGGTAAGAGCTCGTTCGAGTTCGATTCGTCTGCTAAACGAACTGAACCTGAACCTCAATTTTAGGCTCGTTCCGTAAATGAGCCGAACCTGAGCCTAACGGTATTCGGCTCGGTTAGATTCGCGAACCTATACTTAAATTTAATTAATAATTCAATAGAGGTCTATTTGTAAATGTAAAAAATTTTAAGGTTGTATATAATTCAATACTTATTTTTCTCCCAAATTCTATATGATCAATGAGAGAGTTTGGGTTCGCTTGATTTTAATGAGCTGAGCCGAATCAAACCTGAGTCTTGACGAGCTCAATTCGAGCTTAAAATCGGCTTGGCTCGATTCATTTGTGTTTAACGAGCCAAACTCAAGCCAAAATGTTCAAGTTCGAGCCGAACTCGAGCCAGACTAGTACCTCGACGAACCCAACCAAGCCGAACTTGAGCCAGACTAGAACCTTAACGAACCTAACCGAGCCGAACCCGAGCCTTGAAAAATTTTAACGAGCCGAACTTGAGCCAAATTGTTCAGGCTCGAATCGAACTCGAGCCGAACTCATACCTTAACGAATCCGAGGTTCGGCTCGATTCGGTTCGTTTACAGCCTTACTTTGGGCTCATTTTCTCACCATCCTTGCAGCAAAATATAAAGCCAAGGATTTGCCCAACTCTACATGCGTAATCCTCCAATTTCAAGAACAATACAATAATTCAATGTTGTCACAGTGAAGAGCTTGTACAGTTGTACTAACAAATCTTATCTACTACTATGAGATCTCTCTACGAGAATCATGTGAGGGTTTTCATCTAGGCTGTTTATCTCGACAATCAATGGTCCGAATGTATTTGTATTTTTGACCGGTAATAATAAAATTTTACCGGTCAAAAATACAAACACACATGCAGACTATTGATTGTCGAGATGGACGGTTCGGATCCTATGAAAATTCTCACACGATCCTCACATGGAAGAATCCTCATGGAGGATCCAGATCCGCAATTATGTTACTTGAAAACCTGCCATATATTATTCGTTTCTTAATTTCATATCACTGCCTTTTTTTTTTTTTTCCTTTCTTGGCAAGAGAAATTTACTCTATTAATTTTTGACATATTACAAAAATTATGATTGGCTCACTATTTCGAAGTACCCTTTTCGAAATTAATTTGCCTCAAGTGATATATTTGTTCATACTTCCCCGATGATACACGTACAATGATAAAACAATTTTATGTTTCGCAGCGTTGCTCTTCTAAATTATTTACTCCGTATTTTAATATTATAATAAAAATCAATACGTCTTTTCCTTAATCTTTTATTTTTTGATAATGCATAATGTTTCGGGCCAATTTGCGCATACCTCAGACTAATCTTGTCCAAAGTGAAAACTTCATTAATTTATTATCAAGTGAAGAAAACACATTTGTTGTATAGAAGATCTAAAGATTCTCCAAATTAAGAAGCAAACTTCCCAACTTTAATATCTGTGCTCTTTAATTTTTAACTTGAGAAGTGAGAACCATTGGCTAATTAACAAGACGTAGTAATGGGTTCAATTATCACCGATAAGACCCAGTTCTTTGTTTGGTTATCCGGAGCTCCAAGCCCATCTCCGTTCTGGTAACTGCATTGGGACATTCGAGCAAGGTTAATAGCTGTTTCAATAAATGGTTTCTCAAATGGAGAATCAATTGCCACTCATTCTTTGTTCATCTTCTTCCATGCCTCGCCAATCAATTTCTTTATGTGCTTTCGGGCTTCTTGTTCTGAAAGCTCGGTTTCGTGCATGTAATACAAGATTGAGTTCACGGATTCACCTCTCTCCAACTCGATCTGTGGCACAAAAAAAATAAACGAGGGTTTCAAACTTATGGAATACTGAAATCGATAACTAGATTGTTTTAGCTTTCATTGTTTCCATTCTCTGTCTCTGTCTCTATTTATTTTTTTTTGTGTTTTGAGAAACAAATTTTTTTTATTTTTAAAACACACAATCTTCTTATTGCTTTTAATTTATTTCATACGAAATTTGTTCTTGAATAATTGATGTTATAGGCTCGGCCTATGGTGAATAGCCTTTCCTAGACGAGTCATTCGTCATTGGAGGGGTACATAGTCGTTATATATAGGCAATACTTATGGTGAATATCACTCTATGACCTAAATAGTCTAATGATTTTCACACCTGATATCTGAGTTCGTAACTTTCAATTCTAAAACTCAAAATTGTTAAGTCTTTGATCATGTGCCGATAATCACCTTGGCAAACATAATATTTAGATCGATGTCATGCACTTTGAGAGTTTGACAAACTTCCGATCAAACCTTGATTATACGTACCAAATTAACACCATTTAGAATAAAAACAGCTTTTCATTGAAATATTTTCCTTTTGAGCATATGATTAACTGTGTGGCTCAACGGATTAATTTGTAACTTTTATATTAAAATCGTAACTTTTTAGCAATATAATTCGTAACATTTTCTCTATGAATCATTAACATTTTGGGGTGCATATGATATATACACACACAAATAAATGGTGTGTATTGTAGTCTTTCCCTCTTCTTAAAAGTGGTACCTTGGCTGTTTTCAGAAGTTTTTCATACAGAAGTACTTTTAGAACTTCATCAAACAAATATTTTGCGCTTTGTGAACATTTAAAAAAAAAAAAAAAAAAAACAGAGAGAAGAGGAGGAGGAGGAAAACAGGACCAAACTAATGGAGGGTAAATAGCATACCTTGGATGTGCCCAAATCATTGGAAAGTCGAAAAATAAGGGATAGACATTCCATGAGAGGTTGGTACGACTCCTTCTGATCTAATAAGCACTCCAAAGCCTCTTTTGTAATAGTTTCGGTTAATAAGAAGTAGGCATGAACTGATATAAGCCTCCCTGATATCGAAACCACTGCATTCTCCAGGTATGCCTTAAATGTTGGAGTCTCTTTGTTAAAACACCACTTTGCTTCCACCAAGAATGCTTTACATAAGTCCGCCCACTGTGGTACAGAGATAGAACATGTATTTTACATTATGAGATATATATAAGAAATTAAAAAATAGCACGAACTCCCAAAAAAGAACTGTTATATTATAGGGCCTCTAGTTTGTACGATAAATTAAAATTACCAAAGTCTAGTGAATGAGGTAACAGACATAGTGACAACTTACTGCTGGAATTGAAACTTCACATTTTCCTATTTTTCTTCTACAATTTTGAATTTTAAAAAAAAAAACGCCGTACATTATACATACCGCTCTTGTTAAGTATGGAATGATGTTTACTTCTTTTTGTTTAAGAATGTCATAAGCCATTTCATTTGTAGTGTTGTAGAGAGCTAGGAAGCTCAACTTCATGTCGTCTGGAAGGGTTTCCACAGCCTTTATATCCCATCTACAAAATAACAATTACAATTATCAAAACATCAAAGCCACAACTATTGGTCTTTTGCTTGCGAATTTGCAATGCAAGGACCATGTAAGACAACATTAATTTGATCAAGCATTGGACTTTCAAAACAAATTAGGAAACATAAAATGAACCATAGAGCCAAATGTCGTAAGGTTTTTTCACAAACCTGTCGACAGCCATTGTGAAGAGTTGTAGTTCATCCAAGTATCCGTAGACGTCGTAGACATCATCGATAGTGTTTATAAATGATGCCAATTTCGTTGCACTCTTTCGGCAATCACTTAATTTAGGTTTGGAAACAATTCCCACACTCCAAAAGAAGCATTCCATTAGTCTGTCCCTTGTAAAGCTCAACTTTTTCACCAAGCCCATATCTTCTCACCACCTAAAATATAAGATAATAATGGAGGCTGATTACTTCACAACATGCAGTACTTGTGATTGGATGTCGATCTAATGATCGATTAATACTCGATTAATGTCACTTAATTAATACTGGAACCTTCTCACTTAAATTCGATTTCCTTAAACTTTCGTTTTTGAAATCTAAATTATAACGTGATATTCGAGCGTGACTGCATTTGAGGGAGACTCTCATTTAATAGGGAAAAATTAAAAAAAACCCCTGAACTTTGAACCCAATGTCAAATAGGCACCTGAACTTAAATAAACTTCAATTGAACACCTGAACTTTCACTCCGTTATTCAATTTATCCCCTGCCGTCTCAATCCGTGACTTTCCTAATGGCAACCATTGAGCTGGACACTAACAGACAGAACAAAACGTTAGAGGGAGAAATTGGAGGGAAACAACAGTGATCTGGCACCTTTTTAAGGCCCCGTCGGCTAAATAAGCCTATTGGCTTATTTTTTGTCTTTATTCAACTTTTTTTCATATTTGTTAGCTTTTTGTCAATTTTTTGGAGATTATTGCATCGTCATAATGAGAGGAATCAAAAAGTAAAAAATTATGATCGAAATCCATTTTTTTAATAAAGACGAAAAAATTGGCTTACTGACTTATTTTTATCTTTATTAAAAAAAAGTAGGTTTCGATTGTAATTTGTTACTTTTTAGATTCCTCTTTTCATGACGATGCAATAATCCCCAAAAAATGACCAAAAAAATACAAATTTTTTTTGAATAAAGACAAAAAAATAAGCCAGTAGGCTTATCTAGCCGAACGGGGCCTTAAAAAGATGTTAGATCACTGTTGTTTCCCTCCAATTTCTCCCTCTAATGTTTTGTTGTGTCTGTTAGTATCCAGCTCAGCGGTTGCCGTTAGGAAAGTCACGGATTGAGACGGAAGGGGGTAAATTGAATAACGGAGTGAACGTTCAGGTGTTCAATTGAAGTTTATTTAAGTTCAGGTGCCTGTTTGACATTGGGTTCAAAGTTCAGGGGTTTTTTTGAATTTTTCCCCATTTAATAATTACCTTGACATGTCTTTGAGCTCTCCTTGGAGTAATGATTGCACCATGTTGAAATCCAACTTAGCCATTTCAAGCAGCAAATGATTTGCATCATTTCTTTTACCATAAGCCTCTATATACCACCTAGCTTCAAGCCTAGACATCCTGTGGTGCAAAGGCATTTCCAGTGCATGATCTATTTGTTCCAGAAGGTCTTTGTCCAATATCTTTTCCTTTATGCCCTTCAGATGTTTGTTTGTGAATATTTTGGCCTCTTCCATAAGGTTTTCTCCCTCAAAAGAAAGATAAGAAGCTTCATATAGACTGAGCAATCCCTTGATGTCCTTGCATAGAGATTCCATGAAGTTTCCACTTTTGCCCTTGAATTTGTGAAACACATCTGCACAACATCACACAAATTCTATCTATTTATTGTTCAAATTTGATCGTGAATCCTATCTATTTACGCTATCCATATCTTCTATCTTGTTTTTGTTTAGTTTTGTCCTTGCTTTCTATCTCCTTGTGAAGGGGAACAATAGTATTTTTGGCTTTTTAACAATCTTGTTATCTTATTTTGCGCAACAAAATAGTGAAAATGAACTATCTTTTATTACCACTATGCCCTATCATAATGGAATCGACTAATATATCTATTTCAAAATGCAGTTCTTGTATGGAACTCATTCCTCATAATATTTTGAATCTTTTTCAAAATATCCTTCTTGTATGCTACTCGTTTTTCAATCAAATGATTATGAGATCAGAGGTTATTTTCAAACGATAAGTTGTAAAAACAAATTGGAATATTTTTCAAAGACTTTGTTAGATTTGGTTTTTGAAAAGTGCTAACTGGGGTGAAGTTTCGTGTCTCTAAAAAGTAAACCTCAAAGACAGAATATGGAAAGAACCTAATTTGTGCTCTCATTTCAAAAATAATAAAAGAATTATCCCAATAGTACTTTTCTGACACATGCTTGAGACGATTTTAAAAATATTATGTGCTTTTTCATAAAGACGATTTTCCGAAATTCTCAAAACTGTGTATTGTCAGTGAAAATAAAGACAATTTTTGTATTTTAAAAATAAAACTCAACCAGATCGAGTTTTAAGTTTCAATCAAGTGGAGTTGGTTATATGAATCTATTTTGCTCGTTAAACTCAGTTGTCACAGGCATCATGGTATGTGTCAACCTTCGTAATCAAAATCATGTCATCAAGACCTAACTGAATTTTTTATGCGCAGGTTGCCAGTTACCCAACATGAATCACTCAGTCATCTTTTAAATAATAAATGAGAAGGATAAAAGAGAACCTTGAGAGGCCTCATAACCGTGTTGTCTACAAAGCATGAAGCAGAGAGCAGTGGCATGAACACTAATCTGCTGATCTGTCAGATTTGTTCCATTTCCATTTACAGACAGAAATATTCTATCTAGTGCTCTCGTGATATCCTTTTGAAAGTGATGGCTCAGTCCCAACCGTTGGATATCATCTATTAGCTCAAGTATTGTCAATGAATTTACATCTGTATCCCCAATCATAGCCTTTATCTCCCCCTTCAGTTTCTTTGCCCTGTGCTTTTGTATTTCATCCTACAACAAATATTACAAGTAAAAATCGTTATAATCAACAAAATTTATACATAGAGCCGATCCACAAAAAAAAAAAAGAGAGCAAAACTTATACCATATGGCAAATTACTACTCCCTATGTCTCATAAAATTTGTTCCGTTCGCAAAACGAAAACTTAAAAATAGTACATTTTTTGCAAGAAACTTTCAAAAAATTTGAACAATTTATTAGATATCACTGAGTTCTTTTAGTTTATTAAAAAAGTATGGATTTTTTCTCAGAAGAAATGCATTATCTTTTACTTCCCATTTTGTGGACGGGACAAATTTTACGGGACAAGAATATATGGGTACCTACATTTCAAGAAATTTTCACTTTAAACTTAGTAATTTGTCTTTAACATCACACTCCTATCTCTAGGGGCGGCGCTACATACATCTAACAGTGTTCAGTTGAACACCCTAACCTTTCAACATTTTTCAGTACACATGTAATGGGCATTGAGCTGTAAGCCTAACTTTAAACCTGTGGACGCCCTATGTACATTCAAGCGCAACATACACTCTTTTCTTTTCCTCGCTATGCGTTCTTTCTATTTCTCCAAGTGTTTTTCTGTGCCGGGTGGGTATTATGTGGTCCCCGTTCAGCACAATCGAGCTGTCCATTGCATTTTTGGATGGCTCGGATTTAGAGAGAGAAAGTGTTGAGATGAGAGGACAGAGAGAGAGGGTTTCATTCCGAGCCATCCAAAAATGTATTGGACGGTCTAGATGTGCCGAATGGGTACCACGTGGGAGATACCCACGCAGCACCGGAAAAGTCCCAAGCTTCTCTTTTCGTTTGCTCTTTCCTATTCTCTTGTGCAGAAATGATTGATTGCTAAAAAAGACGAAGAAAATACTCCTTAAGAACTAAGAAGCCTTTTTTTTTTTTCCTGAATGAACGCCCTGTAAATAAATCTTAAAGCCGCCGGCCACTGCCCATCTCCATCTAAAAGTCATCTCTTGTTGGAATGTCGAATGCAACAACCACGCTTGCAGTTCGGCTGACAAATTTTTGGGAGCACAATTTCGACTGTTCGAATTGTTATTAATACTTTCTATATCAGACTATGACAAAAGATGAAAAAAATACTAGGAGTACTATATTGTTGAAATAGAAACAAACAGAGCAAAGGTTCACAAGGGTAAAATTGAAAATGACGAAAGCGAAATACCTACTCAACTATGGAGACGGAGCCAGAAGTTTACCTTAGTGGTGGTGAACGTGCACACTAAAAAAAATGGAAAGATGGACTGTGATGTAGCATACGACAAACTATAATAAATGATGTTTCTCATATGAATGTATCACGGCCCTTGGACATTATTTCTTGACATGCTGCGTCCTTTATTCAAGTTCTTGTTCGGTTTCTTCCAATTTTTTTAGTTGATCCGACACGTTAATCCAATCGAGTTCGTATCAAGGATAAAATTCAAAGTTTGATTTTTCTTAATTTAAACTTCGTGTTTCGTAATACTCACGACATGGTGATTTTTCAAGGACTTGATGAAATCCGAATCCCAAACAGTTAGATGATAATTCGCAGATCGCCTATGGGAAGTCTACTGTGAATCTTGATCAGCCATTTCTGAGGATTGGAGACAGTACAATCTTGTACAAGTGCAGCGTACGAATTTTCGTGTCAGTTGCGGTGGAAGGCCAAGTTTTGATGACAGAATCGATCGGATTGGCACGAATAACAGATGGAGTGACATTTTTGCACCAATAAGTTTAATTTGTTGCAGAGTGATATGCAATGCTAACCCTATTAATTTATAGGCCAAGTACGATGGACCAAAGGAGGCTGCATGTCCCCAATTAATGCTAAACTGGTTTTGTAAAAAAGGAAGAAGATGAAAAAGAGCCCCGCTTGATTTGCATTTTGTGATAAATATAATTCCATATAAACATCCTTCTTCATCACATATTTATGCGAAAATCATATATTTAATCTTGAATCTCACGTGAATATGTTTTGGAGAAGATCGAGCATTTAGCATTGGGACACCATTTGGCCGTGTCCTCAATATTTTTTTTTCTTATTGCCTGCAATATGATACATTAAAACTTCTAAGATATTTTTTTTAAAAAAAAAAAACCCGCACACTCCGCCGCTGTTTTTATTGGTAATGCAAGTGCTTGCCAAAAGTTATGAGGTAGGGCTAGATACTACAGTACTCAATAGAGAGGGGGAATCAATGAAGTGAGCGACGTACGGCAGAGTAATGAGATATAGTATTAATTATTGGCGAGTGATTTTCGCACTCTCCAAATTGTTAATCGCGCTTCCCAAAAGTTAATAATTTGAAGAGTACCTTCGAGTGCGGTTAACAATTTGGGGAATATGAAAATCAATCCCCTATTTACTTCTTGTATTATTGTTAGCTAATTAGGCTAGCTTTAGCTCTCCTGCATCTATGGTTCATTGTGTCTAAACAGATCGATTTAGAGACAAGAAAAAATGGAAAGTGCTTCAGGCTATACGTTGACAGATTTATTTAGAAATTTAAAAATGCGAACAATGAAAAATATTTCACTACTCTTTCCATTAAATAACATAAAAAGCCGAAAGCTCAAAATCAGATTGCGATTCTGCCAAACTAAGAGGCATTTGGCCTAGCTATTAGGAGACAAAAGCCTACCAAAAAAGTAAGAACATTCATATCCTACAACGCGCATAAACAGGATAAATGACAAAGAAATCCGGATAATATAAAGTTGTCCTGATCTTAAAAGATTCCGGCAAAGGACGCTTATAATTTGACAAATATCGAGCAACCATACAATGCTATAAAGAACATAACGGGCCGGTTCCGGGGATACTTAAAAAAACCCTTAAAAAAATCCCCCAATTTTCCGATCGAATTTTGATGATCCGAGCCGCTCAATATAATCAGAACGTGATTTTAAGGGTGCTAATGAGAAATCAGAAAAAAAAAAAAAAAAAAGACCGGGAAGGGCTTCATCCGAACAGTTTTTTTATTGAACTTTATTGAACGGTTCAATAAAAAATTGCTCAAATCAAGCCCTTCCCAGTTAGTTTTTTTTTGCCAGTTTCTCGCGGGCACCCTTGAAATCACGTTTTGAACACATTGAGTGGCTCAGATCATCAAAATTTAATCAGGAACTATGAGATTAAGATTTGGAGGATTTTTTTAAGTGTTTCCGGAACCGCCCCGCATAAAGAAACACTCGACTTATAAATCCATCGAAGCTGAATTTGACAATAATTCGTGAAGAACATTTATATTTGATAATTTATTTTCAGGTGGAACTAGACTTTTTGAGTCGGCTTTTTGGAGATATGTATATTTTCCTTTCAACACAATTAAACCAAAGAACAAAGCTATGTGTACATATAGATTGTACATACGATGTACATATGGATTTTGTGGGGCCCACTTTGGATCTCTCAAAGATAATTTGAATTGTCCATTATTTTTAAAATATTTTTTTTTTATGAAATCTTGTAAAAAATCAGATCAATCCGATATCGGAATTACATGATGCATGTACATCGAATGGACCAAAACAAATCAACGTTTGTAATACATAGATCTTGTCTGGAAGATCTATAAAGGAGAGAGATCAGAAAATATACTCTTTTTCCTGCATAATGCTCTTATTTGATTAGTTATGCAATGGGCCCTGAATCTGCGATGATCGATTTTGTTGATGCTTAAGCAATTTATGTCCAAAAATTTATCAAAGAGTATCAGTAACGGAAGACCAAAAAAATTGATATGTATCAAAAGTCCGCAGACCATTTAACGAATCTAAAGAGATAATCTTTGACGAACACTGCATCTTTCAAACAAACCTTAATAACTGATGTATAAAATCATTTTTGGAGTAAACAAATTGACGATCGTGAAATGCATAAAACATTTTTGGAGCTGATGCTCTTCTTTTTGTCACCATTCTTCTATAAAATAAAAACTTGAACTCCAAGGAAAGATCAGAGAGCTTCCCATTTAGAAAATCAAGAAAGATGAAATGCCAGAAAGCCTCAGCTGGGTGGACTATTGGATATGGAACATAGAACTACCGGGTGAAGGAGAGAAACCAGGGATCGGGTCTCGTCTGCTATGATCTCCCCAATCAAAATCTCGGATTTGTGACCGAAAGAGAGTTGTTATTGGGATTTAGAAATGAAATTCATCTCAATGTTTCCCGCTAAGAATTAGATTTGCTTCGATGTGGCTATGAAAATGACCGCGTCGTACCGTGTCAAAAATATATTTATAAAACCTTGGAGTTAACTACTATTCCGTAGAACAGTAGTTAAGACCGAGTGTCAAATTCGCAGGGACGGTATTTCTAAGTTACCATAATTTCAATTAATTTTTAGATTAATTCCGAAAGAAAAGATTGAATTGTTTGATTTGAGAAAACTGAATAGAGTAAGAGAACAACTAATTAATTGATTGAAAACTGGTGGAGGAAGGATCTTATCCACCTTGACCGCGTATATGCATAGGTTTGGTTAATTATTCAGCGCTAGGGCTTGCAAACCCTTTCGATAATCGTTGAGAAATATATTGGGTTGTTAAAAGGCATAAGTCTCAGTAGCGCGGTCTGGCCATCTAACTCCCCGTCTTACGAGTAATCTATCTCAGTTTATTTTGGAAGGTCATTGGAAGAGGATTCTTAGTCATATGTTACTTGGTGTAGGCTTAGCCGCTCATGGTTGACTGTTTTGACATTCCCAGCCTCCACTGTCATTTACTGTCCACTTATAAGGGATTTGGATTGATTCTTTGTTGGGCCCACTAATTTATTAACTACAATTGAACATGTACCGTGCGCAATTAGCCATTTTCGGTTGGCTTAATTGAGTCACACACGAGTCGCAATTCAACGGCAACGCTTTCCTCTTAGACCCATTGGTCTCTGAGGCCTACAAATACCACAAAACGCTAAAATATATCAAGTAACAATATAATTGCACCGACAAAGCGTAGATTAGGCGAATTAAATGGGTGCTTTTCAGCACCTATCAGAAAACCTTCCTAGTTAGAACAAGTAATTGTCGTTTTTCTTATGATCAGCAACAAGGTAATCCCAGTGTTTATTTTGGAAGTCATTGGTCATATGTTTAGGCTAGTTTTGACATTCCCAGTCTGTTTTGGGGATTTGGATGTTTTGTTGTTTATGATGTATGTTTTTCGGTTGTTGTCTCGCCAACTTTCCTCTTAGATAACGGATGACATATGATTGTCCTCGCCCTGGGTGGCAACATAGTTGGGATGTAGGTCATTGGTTGTGATGTTTTCTTTCTCGTTTTCTTTTAATCTTTGTAACTTCGGTTCGAAGAGCTACTGAACTGTTGGCATTTCCCTAGCCTATATTTGATTTTTGGTGGAGAGAGAACTGAGGAAAATGGGAGAAATGGGGCTGCTCAAAACAACAGCAGCAGCCGTAGGAAAATACAAGAAACAGGGGAGGAGAGAGGTGAGGCTCTGTATCTCACATTTTTAAAAAAAGGGGGGCAGGCGGGCAGCTTACTCTCTTGCCCTATTTGCATTCAACATCACTTTAAATACTAGGCATTACATATGGGCTTTACCTAGCAATTGGGCTCATGACAAAACAAAGAAAACTAGCCCATTACAGAACATTACCTCTGGTCCAAATAAAAAGCCCAACAAGGAATTAATTTCAACAGAAACGAATGCTAGTTTGAATCACGAGAGGGTATGGTTAATTAGGGGTGAACCGCAACATGCGCTTGCTACTTGTTGCTCAGGCAACAAATTAAAACTCCTATTTTATGTTAGGGTATTGATTCAACCGCGACTGTTGTTTCGTCTTCTTATCATTCCCCTGCTCAAGCCATGTTGGGTGCTGCTATTTGAGCTTGGTCAACTGGCTCTGGACCAATAGATGGGATTGAATTAATGCTTGACCCTCTGCACCTCAAAACTTGGAGACAAGTTCTCAATAATCGATCGATAACGAACTAACATTTGCCCAAACCCACCCATTTACACTTCATTCCGATCCCTATGCACTCGCACTGGTTCGAAGAGCTACCGAAACGAATCTAGGCTCATGTTCGGTCCTATCTAGGTTGGCTGGTGGAAAAAAGTCTGCTGAAACTAAAATCCAACTAGTACCCGTACTCCGAATGGAGCTTTGTATGGTGCGCAAGGTGAGCGCAAAGTCTACTTTTGCACGTAGTATCTACTAAATTCACTGCTAAATCAACTATGGTTGTACGATGCGGTGATATTGACATCCGATGTTGGTGGACCACCCCAGAACGTGCTGCCTTAATTGTTTGCTAGTTAAACGGATTTCGATTTGCATCACCCCTTTCTCCTGGCATTCCAGGTTGTTAAAATTAATACTTTGTTGTAATTTTGTATTTTGGGCTAAAATAGTGTTTTTGTAATTGGGCCAAATGTTATGTGTTGTATTGGGCCTTGTTATTGTATTTTGTTGTGTGTTAAAGTATAGGGCCCAAGTCCATTTAGTGGGTATATAAGTAAATGTAAAGAACTCTCTACACAATTGGAATGAAAAAATCTGAGTGCTTCCCCTGCTATTGTTCTGTTCGTGCGTCTTCTTCCCCGATATAAGCTACGGCAAGTGTTTGCTTGTTTTGGTTGCAATTTCTTCCGTAATCAAGTAAAGGCTAAGGCTAATCTCAGCCAACACAGGTCGAATGGTGCTCTCACTAGGGAGTGTCTCGACTCAGGATCATAGAAACCTGTTCTTCTGAGAAAACACCCACTGTAGGACTTCTTAGGTAGTGTCCATGTGTCGGAGTTGTCTCCATGTATGGCCTGTAAATTGCTACCATATCCCTTTAGTACGACGTCTCATGTAGTGTTGTTTACGTGGTATTCTAAAGTTTAAACCACTTACACGGCAACAAATTACCGAGTACGTACATTATCATTCATTTTTATTGGATGATGAAGAGACAATGAATGAATGACCCACAAAGTGTGGTGTCGATCTAGGTGGTAGTCCGAGAGTACCCCATAATTGGCCTCATCTGGGTGGTTGATTCGAAGAGATTATTCCATGTTTGTAGGTAAACGTCACCACATCCTCTAGAGCCACACGATACCGCATTAGAAGGCAGGCCCAACTCTATATATGCTCTAGTATTGTGCAAGCTGACAGTTTTGAGCGGATCACATACTCGACAAGTTCTACAAAATGAATAATGTTGATCATTGTTGTGGGCTTGAGAGAGGCCTACAATGGTCCGAAACTGGACCGAACTGGAGGTTAAAAAAAGCTGGACTGGATCTCAAACGTCCATCAAAGTGTTATTGGACAATGCCTTAGAAACAATAAATATCTCAGTGCAACCTTTTGTTTACGCACATTATTAACCACTCGAATTGGAAAGTAAATACTAATATAGCGGATTAATATATTTCTGTCAAAGGACCCGCAGAAGTAAAACCTTGTATAAGAATAACACTTGGCATAGTTATTGCACTGCAATATTTTCTTTGAGATATGGTAGATATGAATAATGCAGAAAGTCCGTGAAAGAAAGATTGGGATAGATTGCTTAATGGGAAATGCCCCTATTAAATTGTCAAGTTTCTTATTAAAACTTTTATTGTCTATAAAAAAAAAAAATGCCCCTAATAAATTAAACGAGTGACAAATTAATAATCATGTTATACAATAAAAAGTACTCCATTCTTATTAGGCCCTTGATGATAATTAGTTGAAAAATTGATGATAACCCATTCTTAATAGCATTAGGGAAAAAAAATTGCAATATTCGGGGTTCTGTTTAGCCTTCGATACAGGTTGAGTCCGAGGGGCCACCTCAATTGTGAATTCAATTTCTCGATCTATTGGTGTCCTAGGTAGATCTTCAGGAAAAACGTTCGAAAACTCCCGAACCACAAGAATATTAGAAAGTTTTAATTCCTCTGCCGGAGTAGATAGAAGTTGTGACATAATTAGTTCAATGATCGATCTCTCATAAAATCAATTGGTCTTTTTTTACAGCGGTCATGGAGAACGATATTGTGCTTCCAACAATCTCTCAGGCTGATATTGCTCCTGCGGTTCCAACTCATTGACCTTCCAACTCCAATACTACAAGATGTCCGATTAAGTTTCAACATCTCCCCAAAAATCAATTGATGTTAAAGGAGTACTTCACTTAATTCGTTTTTGGTATTCGACATGCATCGGCCATCGTACATTTTCTATAGCAATCATAGAGACATTATTGTGTCCATGTCAAGTATTGGCCACCAGTGTAAATTACTACTAGTCAATAGGAGTTCGATAGTTGTCAATTTAGAAAGCATGATTTGGTAAAAAGTAGGGTGGAAACGTAACCTAGATTGTGATGAGGGTGTACTTCTGTATTGTAGTTAGAGAGGATGAGAAAATGAGATTTAATTCGCTTCTTTCGGAGGTTTCCTAGCTTTCATTCTCGGCCACGGAAGCAAACCTTGAAAGCAACAAAATCAATGGGAACATAAACTAGTGGAAGGAGACCAGACAATGGGATCTGAATCATGTGATGAGTACGAAATTTCTTTTGTCTCCATTATCTTCTGGAATGTTCTGATCATATGAGCTCTCCTTCGTTGTTACCCCACCAAAATCCAATGATAGGAAACCCCAGGTTGGCCCGTGGTTTTGGTCAAGGAGTTAGGGTTTGCTTCTTCCTAAGATTCGAATTTTTAATGCACGATTTTTTGTAACACCTCCCTCTCATTGATTGGGTAGCATTTGCAAACATAAAAACACTCAATACAAATACAAAAATAATACACCTAATCAATAATACACCTACTCGAGTTTGGGATGTGGTGGATCTAATCAAAACTAGGGTGGCTATATGGATGAAGACCAAGCATGACCTCAAGTTATATGCGGTGGAGGATTTTAAGGAATACTTGGATGGAATTTAAAAGATGAGATTGAAGTTTACTTTTTGTGGTGTTTCTCATCCCACTTTTTGCTTGATGTTTGTTTTTGTTTGTTCTTCTCCTTTTATTGAGAAACACTTTGTGTCTCTCTTGTTATTTCTCGATGTGCCTTTTCGAGCTTAATAAAATTTCGTTTGCCGAGAAAAAAATATACAAAAAAAAAAAAATTGTCCATATCTTCATATACTTGAAAGGAAACTATGAACAATATATTCAACTATCCAAAACTAAGAAATTCTCAAAATTTAAAAGTCTTTAATTCAAAGCCCTTGAGACCTCAAAGTAAAGCTATACCTAAGAAAGTAGAAGGCAGACAAAAAAGTGTGATACGATCATAGATGCATTCCCACCAATCAACCATGTGCCTGCGCTCGAGTAGCTCTTTAGGTCTTAGCCGAAATGGAGAGTGAATCCATACTTTGATTGCAACCACACGCTGAAAAAGAACATGCGCAATTGATTCTTCCACTATACCACAGCGAGGACAAACTGGGTCAAGTCTGATTTTGCGTGTCACTAGTGCTAAATTTGTTGCCACCACATTATTAAGACACTTCCAGATAAACATCTTCACCTTTGGAAGCAAAATAGAATAATGAAGAGTAGTGAGAAGTTAAGAAGTTATTTCCTACATTTGTTGTTTCCTATAAATAGCCTCTTTTGGCTTCATTGTAATCTCTCCAACAAATCAAAGTCGTAACTTTGTTTTTAATTTTTGTCTTACCAACCCATTTGGGTTATAATTAGGAGTAGGAGTAGAATTAACTTAATTTTCCTACTTTCAATAAGGATCCATCCTTTTTGATTTTAATTCTACCTTGGAAAAATAACAAAGTCCATTTGTTATTTTTCTTCCACTCCACCCCACTTCACTAAACCATCAATCCACTCCGCCCAATTGATGGGTCGATTCCGTTCTTGAAGATTGGTGAGTGACGGTCTTCTTTTACGAGTCGATTCATCACTACTCTCACATTTGACTCGACCGCCGTTTCTCTCTGGTGAAGTCCTAAAACACGGCGTGGAACCTCAAATCCGTTTGTGGAGACAAGCCGCATTCGCCCTTATTTTTGTTGTTGGCATTGTTTCCCGAAATTTCTGTCTATTTCGATTGATGGAAAAATTAGATAACAATTTTGGCGCTAGAAGGAGGGCATCATTACTAAATGGGAAGTAATGGTGGAGATCGATGTGAAAATGAAAGCCTTGCACATAAGGCTTGAACAATTTTCGAAAATGGAATAACGGCCATTTATTGGCCAATTTTGGGATCATTCTAAAAAAAAAAAAAAATCAACAGAATGAGAAGCCCGTGTAATGTGAAACGAAAGCCTCACAAGGCCTCAACAATTTACTCATGCAAAAGCAGCCGTTCATTGGCTTTGTTAAAACGAAAGCCTTGCATGAGAAATCGACAGAAATTCTAGTCAAATGGCCATGACTTTGAGCCATACGGTGGCCATGAATTAGAGCCATACAATGGCACACGGAGGCTTGAATATTCACTTTTGTTCAAAATAAGTGCTTATAAATTATTCCATTAATGGAACAGCCTGTGAATGTTTAGCCTTTGAATTTTTCGGACAGAAAGTGTGTTGCCATAAACAGATGGTAAAGGCTATCTTAAAGGCCTTGCACACGGAAGGCTTGAACAATTTATTTGTTCAAAACAAGCCATTTGATTGTTCGAAAATTGGATGAATTTATGTGTTTGGCCTTCTACAGAGAACATATCCATGGTTGAGTTCTGTTGGCCTTCAAATTATGGCCTTAGTCAAATGTGGAATAAAAACATATTCCCACTCTTAGTGGAAGGCCAGAACGGTGTTGGTTCAGATTATCCCTCATTTGAATGAGCAAAGGCCAAAAATGCTTAGTGGCCATTTCTGATCATTCTTTGAAAGGGATGAGTTATTGTTGTAGCCAAATTTCTTTGTGGCTAAATTATAGAATAAGAAATAACCCCCTTTCGATGATGAATTTGGGGGGCAAAAATTTATCTTTTATAGAGCCAATTATAAAATTTAAGTGGCTCGAAAATTTGAAATTCGACCTATACCATTCGGTATGAAAGCCTTGTATGAAGGGTTTGAAGAGTATGTTTGTTCGATATACGCCATTTGGTGAAAGATTTGACTGTAAATTTGACAAATGGATTATGGGTGGCCAATGGTCACTAGCCGATCGATTGAAAAGGTTGTTGTTTAAGGTTGCTAATGCTGACAACGATGCCCATTATGCTTATTAAAAGAAAATGATGCCTTTACGTAATAGGAATCACATGGGAGGCACATCTGGCCTTTGATTTGTTAAGTGGGCACACTAATCGACTGAGATAGCTGAGTGAAGTGTTGGTGTATTTGCCAAGTAATGCTGGTGAAACTATTCATTTGCTAAACAGTTAAAGGTTTTTGTATTTGCCAAGTGTTCTTATTGGGTTTCCAGAGCCATTTGTGTGGTTTTGGTTGGAGACTAATAACGTCAATGGTTCCAATCGATACTGGGATGTTTCTGTCAATAATAAGCAAAGTTCCCGTCGATTGGAAAATCCTTGTGTCGATAATGGACAAGGCTTTGCCAGCAAATATTGGCCCTTGATTAGAAACTTAAATCATGTTTATGGGCCAAAAGAACCCTTTAAAAATATGTGAAAATCGTTAATTGCCCAGTATTATTTGGTTTTGCCAAATGGATTAAGATATTGTATTCAAAACCACCTATTAAGACATTATTCAAATGAAAACCAAAATCACATATAACCTTTGTACAAAACCGAAATCAAAGCCACTGAGATCACCGAAATCAAAGCCAACATTCCTTTTCCTATTCGAAAACTCTATGGATACTGACTCAAGCACAGCGAGCACGGCCACCGACAGTACACGGGGCTCACTCCGGGCCTGACATGGATGATCCGACCAGTTCAATAATTTAAAAAAACAACGAGTCGGCTCGTGAAAAATCAGCTCCATCTGATATGTGTAAGTGCTTGATCAAATCTTCCCATTTTTGAAAAATAGAAAAAAAAAATGGAAAGATTGGATGAAAAATGAAAAGATTGGAACACTTATACATATTGGATGGAGCTAATTTTTTCACTCAGTTTTTATTTTAAAATTATTGAACGGTTTGAATCATCCATTCGGGTCCGGAGTGGAATCAGTTAGAAATATTATAAAATTAATTATTGGAACATTGCCTCAGGCTATCCACAATGACATAATCAAAAATAAATTGTTTCTAAAGTTAACAAAGTTGGTTCAAAAACTGACTCACAATGGTAGAATTAAACTTAGTAATATCCTTAAAAATAATCAAATTTTAGATTTTGAATAACCAAAACTAAAAACCTTTTCCAATAACCAAAACTACTCTACTCTGTCCATATCAATCTGTTGCTGTTGTTTCCTCTCCCAAAATTCAACCTTCATTCTGTCCCATCCAAATTCAACATCGTACGTTCCAACCCAAATCTAGCCCTCCAATAACAAGCTATATGCTACTACAATCTAATGTGGGTTGGGCTAAATTAATTATGTATACGGATAATTACTATTCTCAGTGTTTAGTGATTAATTCAACCTTCATTCAGTGCCATATATCCAAATTCAACAGCGTACGTTCCAACCCAAATCTATCCCTCCTATAACTAGCTATATGCTACTACGTACCATCTAAAGTGGGTTGGACTAAATTAATTATGTTTTTTTTAACGGCAAAAAGAAATTTTAATAACCTCTGAAAATGTTAAAAAAAATTAATAGGACAATGAGAGAACGTAAAGTCCAATCCGAGACTAAATTAATTATCTGTACGGATAATTACTATTCTCAGTGTTAAGTGATTTTTTAAATATTTTTTCAAACTTTTAAAAATTAATTATTCATCTCGAAAATGGAGATTACACAAAAAAAAAATGTAATGGAGGGAAGTAAATAACAGGAAACAAAGGGGGTGACAGAGAGAGTGAAATGGCAGTGAGCCATTTATTTTAGTTATGGATTAGAAGTGACTATTATGAATCTCAAAATTGTTAAGTTTAGCAACCTTTTAAATAGATAAAATTCAAAAAAAAAAAAACAAGGTGTTGCCGGGTTGCCGTGTGAGTGGGTGATAGACTCAATGCGAGTGCTTGTGCAAGGATTTGTGCATTTTTTATTAAGAAAGTCCCAAAAAGTCATAAAAACCATTTATGGTAGACGCACTGAGCTATGTCCTAGACAACATATGAATATTGAATACCTATCAGACTAGGATACAACTGGTGCTATCAACTCTCTTGGGAATTCTTGTTTACATGTAGATACAGAAAATCAAAATGTTACCTATCATACTAGGATACAACTGGTGCTATCAACTCTTGGGAATTCTTGTTTACGTGTAGGTACAGAAAATCAAAAAATTGACTTAGTGGGTGTTATGGTTGGGAGTAAGTTTCATTGCGTGGATATTATTTTAAGTTGACTTAGTGGGTGAAAGCTTGTGTCGTGTTGTGTTGTGGGTGTGTGTGAATGAGAGAGAGAGAGAGAGAGAGAGAGAGAGAGAGAGAGAGAGAGAGAGAGAGATGCCGTGCGTGCCTGTGAAGTGGTAAGTGGTAAAAGCAATTAAGGTTCCTTCTTTGAGATATATAAATTCTTCCACCAGTTTTTGGAAGATTGGGTGTAGAGCTTTGGAGTATTAGGATTGATGTGGCTTTGTAGTGTTGGTGGCATAGGATTATTTTAGTTGTAGTATTTTATTTTAGGCAGACTCATATTGCTGGATATAATATTATACTTGTTATGGTTAGTGATAATATTGCTATTTAATTATTTTGCTCAGGTTAGCTCATTTTGTGTTGTTCAATTGCATTACCTTTCGATTCAAGTGGGTGGTTAAGAATGTTATGTATTTTCGACAGTTCCCTGAGTTCCTTAAAAGTATTCTCTTCAAAAATTTAAATGAATGTTATTTGGAAATCCATAACTTATTGGGATTTGTCCCACATCGTTTAATTATCTCCTTCAAAACTAGTATATGAGCCTGGACGGCCTCTCCACTCTTTGCCAATTGGTTTGGAGTTGGATGCTTTAACATGGTATCAGAGCTAGGCTTTCGGAGGCTTTTCCCCTTTGTTTGTGCCATAGTTGCACTTTGTTTCATTGTGATCCGTGTTTTCCGGATCCTTTGTTGACCTCTCCACGTGCGAATTCCTGATCCTTTGTTACGTACTTCCTTCTGACATACTGGGGGAGCTACTGTCTGGATCATATATATCAACCTGTTCTTCTCAGGAAATTAACACCCACTGTAGGATGTGTCAGGAGTTGTCTCCATGTATGGCCTGTAAACTGCTACCTTATCCCTATAGTGTACCGTTTGTGGTAGGATGCCAATTGGGATTGGTGGATCAGGATGTCGCCTGGCAACTTGTTCCACATTGCTTGAACTTAAGAGTAGAACACGAGAAGGGGAGTAATTTTCACTCCCCTATTTTTAGTGTTGGAAGAGTGTGTATTTTTTTTGCTAAAAGATAAAAAGAAGAAGAAGAAGAAGTGTAGATATAAAAAATGGGAGTCTGAAAATCGTTTCCCTTCGAGAAATCTTTATTTTAGACACACTTATGATTCTATGAATGGTACAATTGGTTACCTAATTCAACAGTAAGCAAAACTCAACGTAAACATGATTAGATCAATTAGCTAGCATTTGCAAACATGAAAACCTCAATACAAATAAAAAATGTCCATATCTTCATATACTTGAACGGAAACCATTAACAATATATTCAACTGTCTAAAACTAAGAAATTCTCAAAATTTAAGAGTCTTTCAAAGCCTTGAGACCTCACAAATTAACCACCATATACCATTCCTTTTTTATCGGCGGGTTTTCCCCTGTCCGATTCTATACCAATCTGGGTGTTCCAGATCTGGTGGGTAATGGTGGTGGGTAAGTAATCCGGCGCCTATTGAGGAATTGTCCGGTGTTGGTGGTCTCTGTGTCTCTGGATGTTTGTTAATTTGGTGGTGGTGGGTTTCGGTGGTGTTGTTGGGGTTGGTGGTCCAGTGGTGTTTGTTTGTGCTGAGCAGCAGTCGGCTGGATGAAGATTGGTCTTCGGTCGCCATTATCAATTAAGGAAAGGATAAGATTGTGTACAGGAAAAAGATATGAGAGGCTGTAGCTTCCTTGCGGTCTTATTATTAATATATGGAAAAGTCTACGGTACACTCTCCTGTATATGAAGGATTCTTACAATTAACTATAAATTTAGACAAAATTTAACACTGTTAATTATTAATTTAGATAGAATTTAATACTGTTAATCGTGGTGGCGGTGGTGGAGTGGTGGTGTAGGTGGTGATATAGGAAGTTATATAGGTCAACTGTTAATTAACACTGTTAATTGTTAATTGTGGTGTTAATTTTATAAATTAACACTGTTAATTTAAAGGGAAATTAACACTGTTAATTATGGTAGTGGTGGCGGCGGCGTGGTGGTGATGGTGGTGGTGGTGGAGTGGTGGTGGTGGTGGTGGTGGTGGTGGTGGTGATGGTGGTGGTGGTGGCGGCGGCGGCAGCGTTGTGGTGGTGGTAGTGTAGGAGGTTGTATGGGTCGACTGTTAATTTAGACAAAAATTAACATTAATAATTGTGGCGGCGTTGGTGGTGGCGTTGGTGACTGGATCGTCTTTTTCCAATTGCTTTTTTTTTTTTTACAAGGAGTATTTTTGTCAACAAAATAATGAAGATGATTTACTGTGCTATAGGCTCTTTGGGCAGGACCTTGTAGGCTATTGCTCACCCAGACAGGATTGGCCAGGAAGTTCCCCTTAAGAAATCCAAATCCCCCTTCAAAAAAATAAATCCAATCCAGCCCATTTATTAATTGGGTCAGAATGGGTCTAACCCATCTAACCCATTTATTAATTGGGTCTTAATTGGTCCACTTAAATGACCCAATAAGTCATGCATATAACCCATCAAAAAAAATTCTTTTATCCTTGATCTCCTCCTGATCCTGTTCCGAATCGTCTCGTGGCTTGGCGGCGGTGGTGCCGGCAGGTCGTCGTCCAAGAGGAGATCTTCTGCGGCCACGTCGGCGGCAGCGTGGCTGATACGGTACTGGCGTCAGGCTTCGCCGTCGAAGATGGTGGCGAGGAGGAGTAAAATCAGGGAGAAGGGGTTCGTATTCTCAGTGATCGAAGAGCGCCACGAATTAACATCACCATTTTCGTTCTGTTGAGATTGGTTTCAGATTGTCGAGATTGGTTTCTGATTGTCGTTTGGTATTGGTATTGAATGAGAGTATATTGGAGTATGTGTTGTTGACCAGTTTTACTGGTAAATTCGTTGCGTAATCTTTTAAAACGCACACATTTCTCGCATTGCAGTCGTGCTCTTATGTTTGTTTTGGAATTTTGGATTTGAATTTGTAAGTAATGAGTGTAGAAAGAAATAAAATAATGATTTAAAATAAGAGTAATGCTTGGAGAGAGATAGAGAGAAAAATGAGCATAATAATTGAAGAAAAATAGGATAATGATTAGAATCCAAAATCTAAAACTCTTAACCGAACAAGGCTCTGATTGTCCTCGATCAAAAAAAAAAAACTGTCAATTCATTCGAATCATTTTTTACTAGATGCTAAAATTTCAGCAGAATTTTCATTCGGTTCAGTAATTTTAGTATATAGGGGGTATTATGGTAATTTTAGTATACAAGGATAATTTGGTCTTAAAATGTATAAGGGTATATGGTCATTTCATTAGTGTATATAGGTATTTTAGTCATTTTATGGAATATATAATGTAATTGGCGGGTTAATGGATGGGTGATTTGATTCAAATAAATGGGTTGAGTTGGGATGGTAATGGGTTACACAAACTATGGTCTAAAAATAACTTACCCAATTTGGTCAAACCCGCCATTTGATCCCTAATTTGGGGCTAATTATCAATGGATGGATTTAAGTGAAATAATATAGAACCAAATTGCCT